>JAPMOS010000008.1:620000-948503 GCA_027972325.1 Paratrimastix pyriformis | reverse complement strand
AAAATCAAACACAGACACGCACGGGGAGGTGTGCAAGTGAGTCATGGCGTTTACATCCGGGATCAGGGGAGAGAGAGAGATCTCGTGCGCGCCCGTTAGGGGTGTGCGGGTGGTGGGGTCCTCCCTCCCTTTGTTTTCCCTTTTGTGTCTTGGGTCTTTCTCGTGTTCCCTTTACGGGCCCCGGTGGCTCGGTTTCCGGAATATGAGAGAGGTGATTTTCCTTTCTCCCCTTTCCCTTTTACGGGCCCCGGTGGCTCGGTTTTCCGGAATAGAGAGAGAGAGAGCGAGCGGCATGGTAGGCAGGGCTTCAAACGGACCTTTTATGCACATTGGCGCCATGCGTCAGGATCGCGACAAGGGCACAGGCAGGTCCGGTGTCGATCCAGTGGCGGGTTCCCCCGTGTTAAGGCACAACGTGCCGGGCAGTTCGTCAACCCCAGACATGGGAGAAATGACATTCATGGTAAGGCCCTCACCCAAAGACGTTCCGTTTCTCCCTCATCACGTGATCTCAGTGAAGGCATACAAGGAGGGTGTGAGCGGGGCAGAAGGGGTCAAAGAGGGTGGGAGAGAAGCCGGAAGGGGAGAGACGACGGGGGGGGGGGGGGGGGGGGGGGGGGGGGGGGCAGACCAAGTTGTTGTGCGGCACCGGCACGGTCGGAAACCTGCTGAAAAGCCACATCAATCGAAGAGATGTCGACTCCTCGGGGGGTGCCCCCAGTAATAGAAGAGGCTCATCGGGGGTCGATCCGCCACCCTCGGGGGTCGATCCCCACGGCGCCGGAGCTGGGCCGTGTCGAGTCTCTGCTGGCAAAGCTGCGGGAGGAGACAGCGGCGCTGGTTGTTGCAGTGGTGGTGCGTGGTGCTCCTTGAGGCAGTGGATTGTGTGGCGGCAAAGACAAAGAGCAGGAGGCTTGGGTCGTGGGAAGCATACCCGACTCGGGGCCGGCCGGGGCAGCTGGCGCTGGCACCTGGATCCCGAGTCCGAGTGCGCGGTGTGCCACTTGTGGTCAGCAACTCGCTGAGGGAAGCCGAACTCCCAGGTGGCCCAACTCTTTGCCGAGCCGCCTTCGCAGTGCCGCGCATGAGGCGTCTCGGGGTGGCGGGGTGGGTGGATTTTGAGGAGGAGGCGGCACCTCAACCGACGGGGAACCATTTTGTTCTTCAAAAGAAGTTGGCGGGGGGTCCTGAATTTTCGCCGGAGGTCGCGCGAGTGGTGGCGCGGGCGCCCTGGGCTGGGCGGGCTCGGTAGGAACGGCAGGGGGAGGGATGGTGCTGTCCGCCGAATGCATGGAGGTGGGGTGCAATGGACGGCGGGGTGGCTGGGTGTGGGGCTCCGATCGAGGCTGTAACCGTCTGGAAGCCGAACGATGGTGACGGTGAATGAGAGATCGCCGATGGCGATGGGGACTGGTTGTGCGCCGAGGTCGGGGAGAAGGTCCAATGAACCTCGGGGACCGTCTGAGCCATCAGTTCCTGCATGCGTTCTTGGTCGTGCTGGATGGCCCCCGAGTCGCAGGGAATGGTAAAAAACCCCTTGGTGCAGCTGCCAAGCTGGGCATTGGCGCTGTTGCTGAGGGCAGCAGATGGAGCAGTCCCCAGCGGACCCCAGGGGCACACACGGACATGACCCCCGACGGTCGTCTGTGGACGGGATCCCAGAGACAGCGTGGAAGCCGGGATGGTGAGCGCGGAACACAAAAGAGCGGGCACCGAGCGCGAGGATCGACCTTGTACGGCTGCGTCAGCGGGGCGCAAATCGTCTTCGTACATGGAGGCCGCAGGCTCGTCGGTGTTCATCTGTGAGTTCAGTGAATGGCGTGACGCACCCTGGGGCTACACGCAAGATGATGGCATGGTCGATCCTGACGACAAGACCTTTTCCTCCATCGTGCCCCCACTCAAGCCTTTAAGCTCTCGGAGGCCTGCCCCGGAGAAGTAAACACGAGACGATCATCAAAATGGAAACACTCTGCCACAGACTAACTCCATGAGTAGAGCGGAGCTGAGTATTGCGGCGAGTGGTCACCGTCTGTTCGCGATCGAGAGGCATGAGAAGAGCGGGGTTGTGAGAACGCCAGACTTCGGCCATATTCTGTCAGGGGTAAACCGGCCTGGACGCCCACAAGGAAGGGAGGACTGCGTGAGACGAGGGAGACGAGGGAGACGAGGGAGACGAGGGAGACGAGGGAGAGGGGGCACAAACCATTCGCGCCATCCTCCGCAAAGGTACTCCCGAAACAATCGCGGGTTGTTCAAAAGCTCAATCGTCGCAGGCCTGCCAGCCAGAGGAACTAACATTTGGGGTTCAGACGATCGGATCGGCCACACCGCAGACGTTCCGGAGGTGGCACAACCCTTGTCGATGAAATCAATCACTTCTTTGGCCAAAACAGATGGCCCAGGCAGGTTTAGAAGAGCAGTCCGAACAATTTCGGCCCTTTGATGCCAAAGGTGTGACGGGGAAAATGGGAACCATCGAAAGAGAAGACCATCGCGGTTTAACGTATTCGAAAACAGGGCGGCGGGAAAACCCACACTTGGCACAAGAAAAAAAGTAAGAATAGTCGCCAATTAGGATGTCCTGTGGGACAACATCTGAAGAGGAATGGGGGCGAGTTTTGGCTCTGCAACAAACCCAAAAATGAACTAATTGGATACTCCTCGAAACAGTCTGAACACCGGACGACTGGCGAACCCGCCATTCTTCTCGTCAACCGGGTGAGGCACGCGCCGTCAAACGGGGCAGCCGGCCTGGCCGGCACATTCGATCCTTGGATCCGCTGGCTGCCCCGCCTGACCCTGACCCTGCCCCATGCCAACCGCTGGGGAACAGAGGAAAATTCCACAACTCTACAAAAACTTGACACCGTCAGCAGATGGATCGCTACCCTGGAACACAGTCGCCTTCCCATCCTGGGCGAGCGCTGCGAGGGCCTGCCGGAAAACGCTCGGGTCGAGGCCGTGAAACTCTACGCCCAGGAGACAAGGAATCAATGATGGAAACGAAATGGTGCGCAAACCTTCGGCCTGAGTGTCGTCACCCGAGAGCAATTCGAAGAGGGTAAAGACTTGACCATGATGACCGTTTGCGTCCACCTGTGTGGGGTGAGTAGGTGAAGCTGAGATCGCGGTGGTGGGGAGGGAGACGAGAACAGACCCACTTCGATAGGATAACACCCCAGTCGGGAGTTCTCCAAGTGATCACACAATGAATCTTTTCGCGGTCGACCCAGGATCCGTGGCCTTTGCAAGGAAAAAGATGAAGATCAGTGCGGGAAAGGCCGACCTGAAGGGACCAAACTGTCGATGATTAGTCTGGCCATGTCAAGAGGGACTCTCCCTACGATTGGGACCCAGTCGCGATGTGTCGACGAAAGAGTGTCACAGACTGTGGATAGCATCGTTCCGGAAGAGCGGAATCGTATCAAGTTGCCGAAGGTCAATCTGTTGGTGGAGATCGCGTCTGACAAGTTTGCAATCCTTCTCCAAAGACACAGACTGAGGTGATTTTGTGAAATTTCGCATACGCCAACACAAGTTCCCCCCACTGTTGAAGCTGCTTTTGGCGGGTTGCCAGGACCTCCTGCAGTCTGGTGGCACAAAAATCCAAATGTGTGAGATCATCCGTCGATCCAAGGACAAACACTGACGTGAAGAATGGCGGAAGGTGGAAGAACGGCGGATACACAAAACTGGACATCTTCGATTGAGAGATAATGAAGTCGACTGGGCGCACAGCCAACCCGACCGGCGTGGGACAGGGCGCGGCCGGAGCGCATCCCCAACATCCCACCACACACGGCCACCACCACCGCAGACACATTTCCGGCTCTCGAGGCTCGGCTTTCGGGGGTTCTTTTCCCCAGCACCACACAGCTTCGCCCGGCACCATTCGCTTCGTGGGTCTTTGCGTATGTTCATGATCGGGTGGCCCGTCTGGTGGTGAAGTCATCTCCAGCAGCCGGGAGGGCCGCTGATGGTATCGACCCTGCGAACATCTTTCAAGTTCCACAGACACGAGAGGTTCAGGGACGGCTGCCCGGCAAACGTGTGGCCAAACGGGTTGCTCTCATCAGCCTAGATCCGCGCGATCCAGAGCAAGGCCCTTTGACGAACGCGAATATTCCGCACCCCCAACCCCTTCCCCCGTTGCGACACCGAGCCGAACTTGACCTTCTGAGCCGCGTCGTGGCCATCTACTTGCTGGAACGCCAGGTAGCATCCCTCTCGGGAGAGTTGTCCTTCCTTGCGTCTTTGCTCTGCCTGGATCCCTTCCTTATCGCCCAAGAGAGTGGAAACGCGGCGATGGATGGCAACACCCCGCCTTCATCGCTCTTTGAGGGGCCCCGGCCTGCTCTCGAATTGATTTCCACTGGCCACGAAGCCGCTTTCTTTGCTGCGCGTGTCTTCGAGGTTTGCACTTGTTTGTTGACGTCGGGTCCACCAGACCTCTTGGTCTTCATCTTCTTTTTTCTCCGACGCTGCTCAGGAAGCGCATCCCCTCGTGACAGGGCTCGGTTCCACTGTTCTGGAAGCACTCGCTTCCAATGCTCGGATTCACGATCAGTCTCACCTCTCTCTGCGGATCCAGGTCTGTTTCTTTGTCGCTCCTCATTATCTCTGCTCTCTCGGACTCGCGATTCATCAGCGTCTCCTCGAGAAAGCGCGACACGGAGTGAGAGAGCCGACTCCGGCTCCGCCCGAGCGTCCTGCAGTGAATCCTGAAGCGAATTCACCCGATCCTGCGGCCAGAACGCCATCCAGTGTGTGCGCATTCATACCCTTCTCGCGGGATCTTGACAGCCGTCGGGAGCGGCGTTCCGACGTTGAGACCGTTCTTCTGAACAATCGCGGTCGGTGTTCCGCACACATCAGCCACCGTTCATGGGCCTTCCTCTCTCCATCCCTGTATGCATATGTCTTGCGGGAACGCACAGAGCGGACTCGAGATGCATTTTATCATCTCGTTCGTCTCGCCGCTGAGCGCCATTCCGGAACGGTCCTTCGTTCGACATCTTCATTTGGTGGTGCCCCACCGGCTCGAGGGGATGGTCAGGAGGGCTCCGAGTGGAACGACCTGGCTATGGAAGCCCGCTCCCTAGTGGGCCAAGTTGAGAGCCCCAACACCAGCTGGTTCGCGAGTCTCTTCGTAGAGCAGGTTCTCCATGTTGCCCTTCAGGCCGGTCTGTGTCGCCTTCGTGTTATGTTTGACCCATTATTTTGTTTCCTCCGTGTTGGCAACTCGATGGTTTGTAGGCGGTTTTGATCCTCCAGCAGCAGCCACAGCAGCTGCCGACCCCCACCGACTGCAGGCCCTCCAACTCCGGTTGAGTCTTGCCTCGCCTGCGCCTGTTGGCCCTGTTCCCTTCGCCCCACAGGTCACAATCTCAGACATAGCCCCTTCAGGAATTCTGGGGCCGACGAATCGTGGGAGAGTACCAATTGCCTTGGATGGTGCAGCTTTCCCACCACTTGGAGGCTCACGACACGCATCTCCCCCGGCATCCCATGGGTCGGCAGCCACGCCCAAATCTACGCCACCCAAATCCCAGTGGGGACGGCCGCGTCGTGTTACCCCCACACCCATCAACCCTGGACCTGCGCCTCTTCCATCCTGCCCCGACCCGACTTCCTCTTCCGACCCAACCACGACACCAACCCGCCCACAACAGCGACGGCTCCTTGGGCCGCTATCAACTGCGACTGGATCAGCAGAACTTCGTCCAGTTGTCCAACCTTCCACTGTGGATCTGGTTCCTGGCTCTCCGGAGGACAGGCAAACTGGGTGTGCTTTTCCCCTCCAGGGCCCTCCAACGCAATCTCCTTCGTCCCCTCGCCGCCAGACACCCGATCAGCGCAGTTCCCCAACATCGCCACTTGCCCGCATCGTTGGCGGTGGCAATTCTCCAGTTTGTAATGGCATTCTCGCAACGCCTCCTTCTCAGTCACGGACCCTTCCGGGGCTGACCTGGCAGAGGGCCGGAAGTCCTCCGGGTCCAGTTTTTCAGACACCCCGGCGGAGAGCAGGTCCCGGTGTCGGTGGGGATTTGCCCGCCTTTCTCAAGTGTCCAGCCTCTCTTCCGCTGGGACTCGCTGGAGCTGAATCATTCTACTACCGTTTTGTGTGGGCCACAGACGCGCATCGTTTCCTCAGGTCTAGATTGGGCGGGTTGTCTTCCTTTCCCAAAGCCTCCCGCCCCCACCCCGCCCCTTTTAATGTCTGTTTTGGTGTTCCTAGCCAATTGCAGGGCGTCATGGCAGACCGTCTGACAGCCTTGACACTTTTTGGCCTTCCTCCTCCTCATCGTCTCGCGGCGATGAAGGCTCCTCCATCCGCTGGCGACTCGCCGATTCCTGACAGTGTGTCATCGCTCCCCATCCTGGTATGCGCGGAAGGAGTCTTGGTTGCACCCCGACTCCTCCTTCACACTGCTGACGCTGCCGATGATCTCACCGATCGCCTCCTCAAGGTCCGTGTGTGGGGGCAACCACCACCACCCACTACCCACCCACCACCCACCACCCACCCACCACCACCACCACCCCAGCTCAAGTCCATCGCCGGCTTGCTTGGCTTCATCTGGTCGCTTGGCCTTCCCTCCGGTCCGGTTCTCTGACGCTTCGTTTTCGTTTGTCATGGCTCCATGAACTCTTTCACTCGCCCAGAGGTTCCTCTCGCGCAAACGACGGACGCTCGAAGGGAATCTCTGAACTCCTCCGCGCCAGCGACGCCTGACCTATGTTCAACCCCCCCATTTCCTCTCCTCTTGTTTGACCATATTCTGGTTGCTCTTCAGATGCATCGCCTTGTTCTTTGCATCCCCTGGCTCTGCTCTTTCCTCAAGGCAGCGCTCCGGGGGCGCCCAGCTGTATACCACGACACTCAGTCTGGCGTTTTCTCTGGTGGGATTTGTTCCCACTTCTGCGTCTAGCTGTGCCCCTGATATTGAGGCTCTTTTGGAGTTGCTCAACAACCTCTACTATATGCCGGCCCTCCAACCAACCCACCCCGACTTTGGTGAGTCAGCTCTTTTTGTTCTGAGTGAGTTGGAGGACTGTTTTCGAGCACTCGAAATTGTCCCCCACCCACCTCAGCCAGTCCTTGCTGGTGCGGCCCGCGGCTGTTCGCCTCCTCAGGGCGATTCGCCTTCTGGATCTCACGTTGTCGAAGGTTTGGAGGGCTGACGACCCGGAAAGATGACTTTGTCTGTCTGTTTTTTTTTTTTTGTCTTGGTAGGCGTCGTCATTCCATCGGGAAATTCCTGCCAGGGGACTCCCATGGGTCGAGTTTATGGGACACTCCTTTTGGCCAACTTCTTGGGCCCTTTGGACACGAAAGTCGGTCTTCTCAGTAGCACCCGCTTTGCACAGCACTGTGCGCCTCTCTGCCGATCGATCCGGGCAATGGTTTTGGCTGCGAATGCTCGGTCCGATTTTCCCCTATAGTTTTCCTTGAATTGGTTTTCGTCGCCGATGATCCGCCAGGGAGACCCTTGCCCTGGTTCACCCATCGGCCCCAACCCGGAGAGTTCGACCAACTGCTCAATCAAGGCCATCCCCGATTGTAGTCTGGCAGTGCCTTGAAGTCTCCCCCCCCCCCCTCATTTTAGACTTAGGTCCCGCCTTCCGTCCATGATCGGTTGCAGGAACAGCTTCGTGGTTCCTTTGTCAATCAATATCCGCGCTTGGACGCGATCAGCCGAATCGCCGCGGATACTCTCGCCTCCACTGCAGCAGAGGAGATTTCTGTCGGCGCCCTTCTTTTGCCCATCCTTCAGGAAAAACTGGGCGGCCTATCCGTTGCCGAACTCGAACAACTGGCCACGGAAGGTCTTCAGGTTTGTCCTCTCGCTTTAAGTGTCCCCCCCCCCCCCCCCCCCCACACACACACACACACAAATCTCCCTCTCCAGCAGGGTCTCGAAGAACGCCTCACTGTCCAAGTCGAGGCTCGCCTTGAGCAGGCCATTTCTTCTGGGGCAGCTGCGGCCCTCGGTACGCGCCCCCAGATGGCATTATCCTCATTAGCGCCCTCAGGTCTCTCCTTTGTCAAATTGAAGCTGGATGACTTCGACAATGGCCGAGATGAAATCGCTCACATTCTTTCGCGGTCGCTCTCCATCCCGGACTGTCATCCCGATCTTTAGGAACAGACGAACAGATCATCAAAATCATGGGGGCAATCACAGGACAGCGGGCCATGCAGGTCCGGGATCCCTCGGGATAATTCGAAAACCCCGCGGGCTCAACTAGGCTGTTCGATTTGCCCTCTGGTCAAAGGCGTCCGCTCGTGTCGTCCCTGAAATACGTGTTCAGGTGCTTAAGGTCTCATAGCTTGGATTGTCGCTTTAATATCTGGCTGTTTGTAGTTTTTGAAGGAGCCGACCACGTTCACTCCTGCGCCGCCAGAAGGACCCCAACTGTCCCAGCAACCGCCAATTTCCGCCGACCCGGGAATCAGCAAGGCATCATCATCTCAGGCAGAAGATGAGCAGAACCTGCTTACGACTGTTGACGAACTCTTGACAGTCCCTCAGGTTGTTCTGATGGCCCAGCGCGCGGCTGCTTTTTGCAGTGCGGAGGAGGGGCTCCCACTTTTCGTCCAAGTGGGGATCCAGTTTCAAAGATTGGCAAGGACCATCAGCACGTCAGCCGATCTCATCCCACTGTCGAGCTCTCTTGAGGGGATTTTGCTCCACGTCTGCAGATTCCCACATTGCCCATATTGCCCACGATTCCACTCTTTAGTCGGCCACGCGGAGAGCTGATACATTCCTTGAATTGTCCCCGAGTCAATTGGTGTCGGTCGTGTCTTCTTCGTGGGCCGACTTTCCCCCCGCCACACCTCCGATTGCCGTTCTTGTTGGGGGGGCGTTCGCCCTGATTCGCCGATACGTATCCCTGTCTGGCAGGCCGCTCTCCCAACTCCGTACAAGATTGGCGGTGTCACTTCTTTCTTTGGGAATCCAAAGCGCCCATTCCCCGCCTGCACGGGCAGCACACCGGATGATGGCCCTCCTGCTTCACATCGGCCTTTTCTCTGTGGGCTTCTTGTTTTCAAGACGACCCGAGGCGTTTGGGATCACCGAACATGTTGCCCAACCAATGACCAATATCGTTGGGAGCACTCTCCCATCAGCTACGCCATTCGAGCTCCGCAAGGTCTGGCCGACCACCCTTCCCCCCTTGGAATGACAGGCACCTTTTTTTCCGCGCGATAGGCCGTCTTGGGTGACCTTGCGGTGTTTTGTCTTGTGCCGGCACCCCCATGAGTGCCATAATAAATGTCCCTCCTCGTCCTCCCCTTTTGACATTTCCGGATGCCGACAGCTCCAAACCCGGTGGCCGTGCCTATTTTTGGGGGAAGAACTGGAGTCCGCCGAACTCTTTGAGCTCCTCTGGAGACGGGGGGACCAGAAAAAGGTCGGGTCTCGCAGAGGATATCGGTTGTTTCTCCATTGTTTCTGAGCAGCCGTGCGAAGCAGTCTCGATCCCGCAGACAGTTGTTTTTAAAAACGATACTATCTCAGGATGGTTTTTTACATCGTGTAAGGACGGCTTGTTGAAAAAGAAGAGCAGCATCAATGTTACCCGAGAAAATATTCTGCAGGTATTCCTCGCGCATAAGGTCAAATCGGACATTGTTGCCCTCTTTATCTCTCCGTCCACTTCCCCACCTGATGGGGCCGGTCTGGATCCGAGATTTTTTGTTGTTATTCTGTCGTCACTCGATTCAAAATGAAGATCCCGATGTTTCCGTTTCCATTGTTGAGTACCTGGATCGGGCCGGGCTCGGTCCGTGTCTGCTACCTAATCGTCCTCCCTCGCTCACTGATGTCGTCATTGAATCTCATCGGGTTGCGTGGGCCGCCAGAGCATCTGCTTTTCCAGCGGGTGAAGGTGTCGGGGCTGCTCCAGTCCTTCATCGACCCCGCCGGGGAGTACAACAGTCCGTCCGGCTACCCGTCGCCATCATGCGCATCTTTCTTTCTGTCGTCTTCACGTCCAATGGATTCATGGCGCCTTGGCCTCATCGGCAGGCCTGGTGCGGGCCACCTGGAGCCCGCAGATGTGCATGGTGGAGAAGCGCACCAACCGCCACAAGCTCGAGGAGGCCCACATCCCGGCCCACATCCGCGCGGTCACATTCGACGGGCCCGAGCACCAGTCCGAGTTGGGTCTGCACACTCGTGCACACATTGACAAGCGAGAGAAAGAGAGGGAGGACCGGCACAGCGCGCCGGCACAGCACCGGCACAGCACCGGCACAGCGCACCGGCACAGCACCGGCACAGCACCGGCACAGCACCGGGTGCAGCTGCAAAGGAGAACAGATGAAGTCGTGAAGAAGGGCGGGCAGTGAACAAGGGCGGGCAGTGAACAAGGGCAGGCCGGGTCGACGGCGCATGGGCAGCAGCAGAACGGCGGCTCCAGGGTCCGTGCCGACCTGTCCGAGAGGCGCGTGTGGTGCTCCTGCCTGAGGACCGGGGGCGTCTTTGGGGCACAGCACCGGCACAGGAACGGAGCAGCATCATCTCGTCGACCGGCGCCCTCCGCTCCCCCCAGCGGCCCCAGCCGGCCCCGGGTCCCCTCTCGCCCCTCCGCCACCTGCGGCCCCGCAGACACCCCCTCATCGTTGGTCCCTCTGGGCCGGGGGTTTGCTGGCAGTGCCCCTGACGAGCCTCATGCTGAGTAGCCGAGTCGAGCGTCTCTGCCGGGCCATCGCCGCTCATGTGGCCTCCGTGTCTTGGTCTGGTCGCCTTCCGAGACTCTTGCCGCTCATCCACCGCGCCCCGCCCTCTGTGGGGGGCCTTGCTGCGACACAGGGCCGAGACCCCCGTCCGCAGCTTCGTCCTCAACTTTAAGGTCGGTCGCGCCGGCCATGCCCGATCAAGGAGCCGAGACCTGTCCAGATCTCCAAGTCACGTTTGTTCCGTCGTGTGGACGGGGGGGGGGGGGGGGGGGGGGGGGCAGGTGGATAAGCACAACCGGATCTGGCTACTCTGGGCGAGCTCCTTCGCCATGGCCACCCGAGTCTGGTACCCCTCAATCCCCCCTTGCCCCAGCTCCGCTTCTGATCTCATGCCCCTTTTCCACCGGGCCGAGATGGGTGGGAGCGGCCCCATTCCTCGGCTGGTCGCGCTCCTTCTTCACACGGCTCTCCGCCCTGTTCTGGCCTCCTCGGATGGTCGCGCTCCTTCCTCCCTTCGCACGGTGCTCGCCCCCTCTGTCTGCCCGCAGACTCTGGCCCCGGTGTTGATGTCTGTCGAGCGACCTCTGTCGTTCGCCCTGCCGCCCGCGGCCCGGCGGGCGCTGCCTCTGGGCGGCGGGTCGGAGCCCGACTCAAGCCGAGGCGCCCCCAGCAGCCGCAGCTCGGGGAGGGCGGTCGAGCTCCCCACCCCCGCCGAAGCCGCCCTCGCAACAGCCGTCGCGCTGAGCGCCACCCCAAATGGATTCTGCATGCGAAATGTCTGCCCTTCCTGCCCGCTGCCGTGGGGCATCGTGTTGGCGAGCCCTCTCGGTTGAGCGCCACCGCCTTCCGCGCCTTTGTCAAGACACCGTGCATGTCTCCCTTGAAACTGAAACTCCCATGCTCGGTTTGAAAGCACGGACCAGGTGCCCGGTTTGAAAGCATGGACCAGGTGTCCTCAGAGATTCTCTGTGCGAGCCCAATGAGTGGGACCCTCGACAAGAAACAAAGCGGCTCCCGCTGAGGTAAATGGCCGCACTCGGCGGCTTGTTGGCTGGTGCGCTGCGGTGGTGTGTGCCTCTGCGTTGCGCCTGTTGTGCCTCTGTGCGACCGATTTCTGCTCTCCCCCCTGCAGCCCACCTTGGCGGCGGACCTGAGCTTCGGGACGCGCGACGAGAGCGGCGCGGACCCCGCCGCTCTGGCCATCCCAAAGGGTCACACCCAAAACGGGCCGGCCAAGCGTCACGGCCACAGGCACAGGCATGGTCAGTGCCCTGACCCCGACGAGCCCGGTCCGTTAAGCTCTTCTTCTGCCTTTTTCCTCCTCGTCCCTCGCGTCTCGCCGTTCCATCCTGCCTTTCCGCTTGGTCACGACGCCTGATCTCGGTGCCGCCTTTCTTTCTCTGGACGCAGTGCCGCTCCCGTCGACGGTTCCCTGCCTCGCATGCGGCGCCTGTGTGGGTCCGTTCGCCGCCGCCGCACCGTCTGCCTGGGGTTCCTCGCGAGCAACCTCCTTCCCTCGATTCCCGCCTCACCTCCTCCTCCTCCTCCTCCTCCTCCTCCTTCCCCGTCCTGCGGCCTTTCCGTTCTTCCTTCGTGGCAGACCTCTCCTCGCGGTGTGAAGTGACCTACAAGATGATCATCCTCAGGTACCTCCAGGTCCGTTCAAGGGACCGCCATCCTCCTCTCCGGCACGCCGCCGCCGGGTCCACGTGGGTCGGCTCCCCTGCCCTCACATGGGCCGGCTCTGGTTATGCCCTCACATGGGCCGGCTCTGGTTTTATGCCCTCACATGGGCCGGCTCTGGTTTTATGCCCTCACATGGGCCGGCTCTGGTTTTAGGAGGTCCGAGCGGCTACCCCGGCCAGCCGGGCGGTCGAGGGGAGCAGCTATCTGCCCTTTCTGCTGGAACCCATCACGAAACGCCTCAAGGCGGCGCAGGGCACCCCAGGCGAGTCGCCGGATGCGACCGCGTCCCACTCATCACCGCCGCCGCCCCGTTCGCGCCCAAGCAGCGCCACCTCCATGCACCACCCGGCCGCGCCACCCATCACCACGGTTGGGGTGGGCCAAGAGGGGCCCCTCATCGCATCCTCGGTCTCGGCGCGTGAGCTCGCCTGGACTGACATGCGCACCAGCCTGGCCGACCTCTCACTTGCCGCCCAGAAGGGGCTGGGGCGCCCCCCCATCGCCTCCTCCGGGGGGCGGAGCCGCCTCGCCTCCGATCAGGCGGCCGGCACTCACCCCCGAGCCCCGGGCGGCCCCCCTGTGCTCTTGGATGCGCGGGCCGGACGCGACGCCACCCTTCCCGTGGTCCAGTTGCCCCCAGGCAGCAGCTATGTGCGGGTGCGCCCGCCGTCCTCGGTGGAGGCCCTGAGCGCGACCCCTGGTGCCGCTCCCACGCTGCGGACGCCACACCGGCCCGCGGCCTCGACCGGGGTCGAGGGCGGCGGTCCATGGCCGGCTGCAGGGTCGGCGGACCTGCGCGGCTCCCGCGACGAGCGAGACCGGGGCCTGGGGCGGAGGGCCGTGTCCTTCAGCGAGCACGACGGTGGGGCAGGCTTCTACGGGGGCGGGGAGGAGGGCCGCTTGGAGGACGTGCAGGGCGCCCCGGACTGGCTCGGTGCCCCCGCTCCGGAGAACCAGGTCTGCCCGAGGTGGCAAGACGCCCTCCATGCCCACCATTGATGGCGCCCACCTCACCTCCATCGCAGGTGCCTCCACTCCTGCTGAAGGTGCACCCCCACTTGAGCGTCCCCAAGTACATGCGCTTGCGGGGCGACCCGTCCTTCCTCTACAGCTCGCTGCCCGTCTGCCCCCAATGTGCCATCCAGTTCAACGAGTGGTCTGTTTCCAATCCCCCCCTCCCCGACCTCATCACAATCGCCCCAGCCCAGCACTCTTGTACTCTTCCCGCTGGACAACCCATCCGCGCATCCCGTCCCGCAACTGACTCACCCCGGGCCTTTTCCCTCCTCCCGCCGGTCATCCCTCCAGCGCCTCGGAGGCGCTCCTCCGCCAGCTGCACGGCGCCAAGACGCCCCCGGTCCTCAGGCAGGAGCACCACACGCGCCTCTCGGGCAGGTCGGCACGGACCCTGGAGCCGCCGTTCTGCTGCTGCCCATGCGCCGTCGACCCGGCCTGCCCTTGTTCACTGCCCGCCCTTGTTCACTGCCCGCCCTTCTTCACGACTTCATCTGTTCTCCTTTGCAGCTGCACCCGACCCGAGGGCGGCTCCTTGTCCATGTCGACCCTGCGCGGATCCGGGCCGGTCCCCCACTTGGCTGCCTCTCGCCGCTCCGGCTCCGTGGGGCCCACCGCCACCCCTGGGGGTCCACCGAGGCCCGCAGGTGCTGTCATGCAGCCCCCCCGCCCCGCGGTGGCGTCCTCGGCCGAGGGTCCCGCAGCCGCGAGCGGCAAGGTTGCCTCGCCTCGCTCCTCCCGGCCCGGCCAACAGCCCACCCCCCGGTCGCGCTGCCCCGCCGCCACAGCCGCAGCTCCACCACCCGCCCGCGCCCAGACCGTCGCGACCTCGTCCGGAGCCGGATCGGTCTTCGAGCTGCACGGGCGCCCCAGCCCCGCCATGCGCCCCGCCCCCTCGCCCTACGCTGACGCGCCGGCCCTGCCGCCCCAGCTGCCCGTCTTCGTGGTGCCCGAGGGGGTTCGCCGCGGGGGCCGCTTGGCCCCACTGCGCGCCTCGGAGGGCGCTGCGACGCACCCTGCCACTGCCCCCGTGGGCGAGGGCCAGGACCAGGTCCTCCTGGGTGCCTCCCGCGAGGGGGCCCTCGCGAGCAGCAGCGCACACGAGGATGACCCGACTCACGGGGGCCAAGGGTGCCAGCCGCCGCCAAATCCCCCGGGGCAGGCAGCCCCCTCCGACCGGCGCCCCTCCTTCGCGACCATCCTCAACCCGGAGCGCCTCATCGAAGCCGCCGCCGCCGAGCGGTCGGCCTCTTCGTCCCGCCTGGCCGCCCTGGCCCCAACGACGGCGGGGGGTCATCCTGCTGAAGCCACCCTGCCCGCGGCCGGTGGGCGCCCCCAAGGTGACCACCCTCCTGGCGGCTCCGTTCGGGAGGCCGGAGCCGCCACACCGGACACTGCCGAGGCCGAGGGGACCTCGGCTGGGGCCTACTACGACGTCACCCCCGACGGCCCGGGCCCTGTGCTCCCCATCCTGAGTGGTGGCCCCAGCGAGCCCACCCGCCCCCAAAGTCTGGCTTTGCTCTGCTCCGTGCCCCCGGCTTGGCGCTCGGGCAGGCGTTCGTCCATCACCCATTCACCCATTTGCGCGGCTTTGCTTTTGTCGACTCGCAGGACGCTCCAAAGACCCCCGCTTGACCGCGGCTCTCGGTGCCTATGGGACCCGGTCTGTCGTGGCGGGCGAACCCCTCGTTCTCGTTGTTTTCTGGCACCGGCAAAACTCTTCACCCACTGCGCCCTCCACTCCCTCCACTCCCTCCCTTCCCTCCCTCCCCTTCCCTCCCTAATTCCTCGTTGGTCCCGCTGATTATTGGGGCCGCTTGGGAGCAGGCCCTTCCCACCTCGCCGACGAGCCTCCCCCGTTTCCCGCTCGCGCGCCTCCACCCGGACCCCCCATGGCCACGGCCACGGCCCCTCGAGCCAGGAACGCGAAGAGGTGGCCGCCTCGAGCTCTGCTCCACATCATCAGGAAGACAATGAGCCACGGGGATCACACGATGTTGAAGGAGATGATGACAACAAGGAGAGCACGAACACGGCGGAAGAGATCATCAGCAATGAGCCGGTTGTATGATAACTATTTTCTCTAATAACTATCATCCCTTCTTTGTTTGCAATTATGATGCAAAAAAACTCACCAGCTTGACAGCTTATAGATCCCGTCGGAGTTGGCAGCTATCTCGCAACCGCCGGCCCAGCCCGCTTCGTTCGATGTGCGATGGTCGGGACTTGTTTTTTTGTTTTTGGTGTCGCCCCAACTGAGTGTTTTTAGCGACGTTTTTTCATTCCCCCCAACCGCCCGGGTCGAAAGTGGAACGGAGCCCCTCAACGCCAAGCCTTCCCACACCACCCCTGAGTCGGGCACCAAAAAGAGTACGTCCGGGTCATAAAGTCTCATCGCCAAGCAGCCCAAACAATGGAACTCCATCCCTCTCATCTCGGCGAGGGGAGAACAATGCCGCCTCTCTCTTCCCACCACAGCCGCCACGCAGTGTGGCATCACAGAGACCTCGACCTCCTCCCACAGCAACGTCGGTTCGACATGACGATGCCGTCTCCGTGCAATCTGCCCCTTCCACCCTCCCATCCCGCCCGCCGGGGGACTCGATGGCCCGGTTCTACCAGCACAGCGTCCTCCCCATGGCCGCCCCTGGTGGTGGGCTCCCCGGGCCATTCGCTCCTCCTTGGACCCCGACAAGCGCATGGGGGAACATGGAGCCACCCGCAGGTGGGGAGCGTGTCGCCCGGGGTGAGGCCCACCTCGTCCGCACCTCCACCAGCCGAGGCCGCGAGGCGGCTCTTCACGCGCCGACGCCCCCCCAACGGCCTGCCCACCAAGGACTGGCACCACCAGCGGCGCCCTCAGCGGCGCCGGCGGTCCCTGGGACGGGCCGGCGAACTGCCACCCCCAAGATCACGTGTGCCGCCCCTGACCTGCCTCCCGCACCCGCACCCACGCCGCCTCAGCCGATGGGGCGCCCGCCCCTCGTCGAGGAGGCCGCCTCGATCAGGAGCCCGCCGCTGCCGCTGCCGCTACCCCGAGGCAGTGCGCCTCCACCGGAATGGTCTCGCCTCGTCCCGTCCCTGCCCCCGCCCCCGTCCCCGCCCCTGCCCCTGCCCCTGTCTGATCGGTTGGCCCTGGGTGGCTGGGCGCAGGTGGGAGAGCTTCGACCCTTCCGCCTCTGCCGATCTGCAGGCCTGGCGGTCGGTCCTGGCCCGTGCCGCCGCCCAGGCGCGCATCGACCAGGGGCCGCACCCCCAGCAGGCGAACCCGCGCCGGCTGGCCCCGGGCCGCCTCCGGAGCGACCAATGCCCCCAGGCAGTCCAGGCGGCCTCCTCGTCGGGGTCTCAGCCGGGGCCCGTGGATGGGCCGCCCCCGCCGCCCGTCCTCTGCCCTGTCGGCAGCCCCGTTGCGCTTCCTCGTGGGCGCGGGGCGGCCGCCACCGGTCGGGCGGCAGCCTCGGGGCCGCAGCCGGCAGAGGCAGAGGCCGCTTCCCTGTCGGTGTCCCTGTCTGCCTCGATCACCAAGGAGGACGACCGGTCCCTTTGGCGGGCCCTCATCGCCGATGCCCACGCGGGGCTCCACGCGACCCCCACCAGCGGCCGGGCCCCGCAGCTGCCTGGGATCGCCGCCCTCGCTCGGGCCCCCTCCCGGGGCGGCCGAGCTTCGTCCTCACCCGCGCCTCCCGCTCCGGCCGGGCCATCCCCACCTCTGGCCGGCCCGTCCCCACCCGGCGCCGCTCGGGTCCCTGCCCCCGGCCGTGCCCAGCCCGTCGGGGGTCCCCCACAGGCGACGTCATCCCCCCGGGCTGGTCGCCCAGGGCGCGCCGCGACGCCGACCGAGCCCAGCCTCGCCGCCACCGGGCTGCGCCCCTCCGTCTCGGACCTCCTCTCACACGCCTCCGAGCTGCTGTCCCGGCCGCCCTCGGTCCACTCACGTTCGGGGTCCCGAGGCCCCGCCAAAGGCCGCTCGCCCCGTGGCGGCCCAGGGGACGCGGATGGGGACGCGGATGGGGGCGCGGATGACCTCAATGGGCCGAGCGCCTTGGATGAGCTGCCCAGCGACTGGGGCTCCTCCTCCTCCGGCAGCCCGCCATCCCCCAACCCCCACGCCCGCAAGCACCGAGGAGGCAGGCCCCGCGAGCCCCAGCACATCCACCCGTCAACGGCGGCCCTGTCTACCGGGTCACAGCCTACCGGACCTGCCGGGCCACAGCCTACCGGACCTGCTACTGCCCGAGGAGCCGCGCTCCCGTCAAGGCGGCCCGCCCCCCAGCCGCACCCGCAGCACAGAGCCGGACCTGGACAGGGATCCGTCGGACGGGTCCAGGCTGGCGGATTGCCCTCGCGAGGCCCCGCCCCGCCTCGGGGGAAGGCCCCTGCTAGCGCAATGCTCGCTGGACCCATGAAGACGAAGACCGGTTCGCTCACTTCCCCCGCGCCTCGTATGCCATGCCTTACCACCCCCCCGCCCTGCCCCCCAGGTTCCTCACCCATACTCACTCATCCCCATCCACTCATCCCCATACTCATCCCCACCCATACTCACTCATCCCACCCATACTCACTCATCCCCACCCTCCGCCGACTGGCCCCAGCGCGGGCGCCCTCGCCATCCGGTCCGCCGCCAGCCGTCCCTGCCGCCATTGGGGGTGCCCCCAGCGAGGAGGCCTCCCTGCGTGCCTCGCTCGAGCGGCTCGACCTGGCCCTGACCCACCACCACCCCGCCCCCGCCCACTCGCCGGCCGCCACCGCCGCTCCCACCGCCGCTCCCACTGCCGCTCCCACCGCCGGCCCAGCCACCGCGGCCGGCTCAGCCGTTGGGCCCCACCCGACGGGCCCCGTCTCTGCCCCGCATCCCGGCCTGCCCGTGCCACCGCCGAGCTCGGGAATCCCCTCGGCGTCCCGTGGACGCCCTCCGCTCCCTCGCCCGGTGCGAACCGGCGACGGGGATGGCGCCTCGGTGGCCTCGGAGTGCCCCACCCTGGCCACCCGGGCCACGGCCACCACCCGGGCCAGTGGGCGCTCGGGCCGCCTCTCCAGGGCCCCTGCACCCAGCCTCGCGGCCCGCACCGAGGCCGCATCCGGCGCCCCGGGCGATGGGTACGCGCTGGCCCACTATCGCCGGGCCCGCTCCCTCTCGGCCGAGCGCCCGGGGCCCCCGCCACGCCCCGCTGCCCCTCCGATGAAGCCGCTGGCCATCGCCAGGCGGTTTGGCAGCCCTTCGGCTCCGGGCGCCGCCGCGCCGCCCACGGGGCCCGCCGGAGCCACAGGGGGCCAGGCGCGATCCCGCTCATGGACCCCCTCCGGGCGAACCCCCGGGCCCCCAGCGAGCGGCCCCCGCTCAACGCCTCACGACGACCCGCGCGGATGCCGCCCCGGCTCAGGCCCGAGCCGAGGCACCACTCCGCCACCCACCGGCAGCAGCAGCCGGCCGGCCGTCACGGTGGCCACCGAGCGGCGCGCCATTCGGCACTGGCGCCGCGACCAGCAGCAGCGCCACAGCCACCAGCTGCTCGAGGATGAGGCACTCCGCACCCCCGGCCAGCCGGCGCCCTCCTCGCCTTCGTCTGGCGTCAAGGCGCCCGCCGCCGAGGGGCCTCCTTCTCCGAACGCGGCACCCATCTTGGCGGGGCCAGGGTCGGCCCCTGCTCAGGTGCCCGGGCAGCGAGGTGCGCCTCCCCCCATCGATCTCGTCGACCGGCGCCCTCCGCTCCCCCAGCGGCCCCAGCCGGCCCCGGGTCCCCTCGCCCCGGATATCGCCCCTCCGCCACCTGCGGCCCCCGCGGCTCCTCCGACAGCCTCCCGGGTGGCCGGCACGGTGACGGCGGGCTCGACCGACTCGCTGTCGCTCTCCCTCACCCGCGGCACCCCGCTTCCCACGGGGCGGGGCGCCCCATTGCCGCCATCGGGCGGCCCGGCCGGAGGGGGCTGGCTGGGCCCGGGCCCTGTCATCGAGGGGCCGCCGCGGGACGATGGACCCCGTCTGCCCGCCGACCGGCGGCCCGGGCTGCAGGAGGAAGGCGCCCAGGCCCATTCGCCCCGGGGCCCGACCGCGCCCGTGGCCCCAGCCCAGGCAGCCCAGGTCCCGGTCGCTGCTGCTGCGGAGGCCCAGCCGGCGGCGGCGGGCTCGGACTCGGGGCCAGTCGACGTCCGGGAGCCGATCCGGGAGGCGATCCGGGTGGCGCCCAACTGGAGGCAGCTCCTCTTCGCCCCGTCCCCCGCCCCCGCCCCCGCAGACCAGGAGGACGATGCGAGCCCGCTCTCCATCCCGGCCAACCGGCAGCTGCCCGCTGGGGCCGGGGCGCCCTCCTTCGCCCCTCCCCCTCGAGCGGCCCTCGCGGTGGGCCAGCAGCCCCCAGCCATCTCGCAGCCTCAGGCCGCCCCGGCCCCGGCACCACACAAACCCGCCGAGGCGGCCCCTGCCCCGGGGCTGCCGGGGACCCGGGTGTGGGCTGGTCTCTTCCCGCCCAGGCTCGCCACCGCCCCCCATCCGCCTCACCTTGAGCCACCCGAGCCACCGCTGCCCACACAGCCCACACAGCCCACACAGCCCACACAGCCCACACAGCCCACACAGCCCACACAGCCCACGCAGCCCACGCAGGCCCGTGTGCGGCGCCAGTGGGGTCGGGGTGGATCCGTCGCCTCCCCAACCGCAGCCGTGGCGCGGCCCACATGGGTCGACGTCCCCCAGCCGGTCGACGTCCCCCAGCCGGTCGACGTCCCCCAGCCGGTGGGCCCCACCCCTGCTGGGCAGCTCCTGCTGAGGAGCAGCCCGGGGGCCGAGGACACCGAGAGCGAACCCGAGCTCCCTACCCCCGGCCCAGCCGCCCAGGCCCCGCAGCCCCAGGCCGCCCCGGCTCGAGACCACCGCCACGGCCCCAGCAGCCACCGCAGTCACCGCAGTCACCACAGCCACCACAGCCACCACAGCCGTCACGGTCACCGCAGCCATCGTAGCCACGGCACGGCACGGCCTCACTCGCATCGCCGTTCCCGCCGCCCGCACAGACACCAGCGCGCCGGCAGCCCCACGAATGCAAACCCGAGCAGCACCAGCAGCGGCGCCACATCTCCCACACGGGACCCCTCCGCTTCTGCCTCCGCCTCTGCCTCTGCCTCTGGCTCCGAGAGCGCCGAGGGCCCCTCGCCGACCGGACGCACCCACCGCCGCCATCCCAGGGAGTCACACGATGGGGACCGCGCCCACCCCAGCGGCGGCAGCGGCATCGGCCCGAGCCCTCCGCCCGACCATCGGCCGTCCTCTCCCGGTCGCACAGACCCACCCGCCTCGCCGCGGGCCGGCTTCCTCCCCGCACCCGCGCCAGCACCCACACCCGTACCCGGGCCGGCTGGTCACCAGCTGGTCCGCGTGGTCGTGGCCCACCACCGGCCCCCCGGCCGGCCCTCGCAGCCCCACGGAGGTCACCGGGGCGGCGAGGAGGCCTCGGCTACCGAGAGCGACGAGGGCCCCGCCCCGGGGGTGGGGGTGGGGGTGGGGGTGGGGGCCGAGGAGACCGACGGCGAGACGGGGACCGACGGCGACCTGCCCAGCGCCCGGGCCCAGCGCCCCATCGTCCGCGTCCTAGCGGGCGCCCCTGGGCCGGCCCCCCCCAGGCAGCAGCCCCAGTTCCTCTACGGCCCCGCCAGCAGCAGCAGCAGCCCGCCGGCCGCGTCACCGTCCGCGCCTTCGGCCCAGCCGGCCCCCGCGGGGCCCCTCGGATCGACCCGGCAGCCTCAGCCGCAGCCGCAGCCGCAGCCGCAGCCTGCGTTGGGCGGCCCGCCACCCCCGGGCGCGGGTCGGGAGCCCGGAGTTCAGGTGGCCCTGAGCCCCACCTGCGCCCGATGGTTACGAGCCCTCGGGTCCGTCCCCCCTCGCCATCACCCGTGCCCCCTGTCCCTCCCTGCCCCTCCTCTGCCCCCCTGCGCCCCGGCTCACTGCGCCCCGGCTCACTGCGCCCTCCCTGCGCCCTGACTCTGGTTATTGGCGCGGCAGGCCCTCCTTCTACGGGACGGCCGCTCCGCCTGAGGCGGCTGCCCTGGGGACCTTCTTCATGGACGGGTCTGTGGGAGCCGCTGCTCCTCCCCGGGGGGTGGCGCCCCTTGGATGCCGATGCCCCTTGGGATGCGGCGGATGCCCCTTTTGGATGCCCCTTTTGGATGCCCCTTTTGGATGCCCCTTTTGGATGCCCCTTTTGGATGCCCCTTTTGGATGCCCCTTTTGGATGCCCCTTTTGGATGCCCCTTTTGGATGCCCCTTGGGATGCGGCCATCCCGAGACGGCGCCCCTTTGGCCTCCTCCCTCACCCGCACGGCCGGGGCGGGGCGGGGCGGGGCGGGGCGGGGCGGGCAGGTACCAGGTGGGGAGGCTGCTGGCCGGGCAGACCAGCGAACAGGTGGTGCCCCTCGCCCTGCTGGCCCCCGGCCGACCCGCCCCCAACTGGGTCCTCCTCGCCAAGGTCCTGCCCATGCCCATGCCCCTCGCCCCCTGTCCTTGCCCCTCTTCGCCGCCGCCCCTCACTGCGGAATGGCGGATTGCTATGGCGGAATGGCGGATTGCTATGGCGGAATGGTGGATTGCTATGGCGGAATGGCGGATTGCTATGGCGGAATGGTGGATTGCTATGGCGGAATGGCGGATTGCTATGGCGGCTTGCGATGGCGGGGTGGGGTGGGCAGGTGCTGGCGGGGCCGTTCGGGTACCGACTCGAGGGGGCCGAGGTGGCTGCCCTGGGGGCCCAGAGCCCCGCCGCGGGGCCGGCCCTGGGGGAGATCCTCGAGAACATCTTCCCTCGCCCGACCCCACCCCACACCCACACCCACACCCACATCCACCCCTTCCCGCTCGCGTGCTCCTCCATCCCGTCAGCCTCGGTCCCAACTCAGCATCGGCAAAAAGCACCGGCGCCCACAGAGATCCCATCGGTGTCATTCGGATGGGGAGGGGAGGGAGGGAGGGGAGGGAGGGGAGGGAGGGGAGGGAGGGGAGGGAGGGAGGGGAGGGAGGGAGGGGAGGGAGGGAGGGAGGGAGGGAGGGAGGAGGGAGGGAGGGGAGGGGAGGGAGGGAGGGAGGGAGGGGAGGGGAGGGAGGGAGGGAGGGAGGGAGGGGAGGGAGGGAGGGAGGGAGGGAGGGAGGGGGAGGGAGGGAGGGGAGGGAGGGAGGGAGGGAGGGGAGGGAGGGGAGGGCGCCCACTTGCGGAGGAAGGCGAACCGGGCGTCGCCGAAGATGGCCGGCAGGGCCGCCACGGGGTCCAGAGGCAGCGCCACCCCCACCGCCACGGTCCCCTCGGGTGCCCCGCTTTCCGCCTGCCCGGGAGCAGCGGCGGGGACAGCGGGGGCCTCGGGGGCCTCGGGGGCGGCCAGGGCGAGGGCCTGGTGGAGCTGGCGCCAGGGGGCGGTGTTCAGGCGGAGCCGCTCCCGCATGGCCACCGCCCCGTACGCCCGCAGCCCGTCCTGGCCCAGCCCCAGCCGGCCGTCAGCTGGCCTTGCACGTCCCCGTCCGCCCGCAGCTGCACAGGGGGGCGCCGTCCAAGCGGAGAACCGATGGGTGCCGCTGTGTGCCGCCGCTGTGTGCCGCCGCTGTGTGCCGCTGTGTCGCTGGCGGAGGCGATGCCGAAGGGCAGACCTCGGCCATGAGGGACTCGTGCGCGGGGCTGCGGGGGCGGAACTGGTCCACGATGCGGCGCAGAGCCGAGCAGGGAATGAGCGGGCAGACGGTGGCCCGGTAGGCGGGCTCGCCCAGGCTGGCCTTGCCCATGACCAGCACGTCCGACAGCTGCCGCAGCAGGCTCAGCTGCTCCCTGCGCCCCCGCCCCGCCCCGCCCCGCCCCAACGCCGAGGCCGCCCGCCAATGCCGCCACGCGGCCCAACAACCGCGACCCCACACACATCCCACCGACCATCACCCAAACGTCAGGGCGGACGGATGGACGGAAGCTCGCGGGGAGCAGCTGTCAGAAAGGCGGCAGCGGGGCAGCGGGGGGCCGGGGCGGCCGACCTTGCCTGGGGGGTCATGGCGGCCAGGGGGGGCGCATGGAGGGGGTTGGGCTGGATGGATCCCCCGGGGGAGCGCTGGGCGGGGGCCGGGATGCCCCGGGCGACCCACTCCTCGAGGCTGCTCACGAACAGCTTCAGCTGCAGGCCCGTCGCCTCGGTGCACAGAGGGCCCCCGCTGGCCACGACCTCGTTGAAGAGCTTGGTGCTGATGAAGGACAGCAGCTGCCCCGCCATGGACGGCCCCCCCGGACCCGGTGAGATGAGCCGCCCCGGGCCGCTTGGTCATGGGGCATCCGGGCATGGGGGCATGGGGGCATGGGGGCATCCGGGCATGGGGGCATCCGGGCATGGGGGCATCCGGGCATGGGGCATGGGCATGGGGCATGGGGGCATGGGGGCATGGGGCATGGGGGCATGGGGGCATGGGGGCATGGGGGCGGAGGGGGCGGAGGGGGGCGGAGGGGGCGGGCGGGGGGCGCACCTGTGCGAAGACGATCTGGATGAGGCGCTCCTCGAGCCGCATGGCCCGCAGCGTGTGCACGGCCTCGGCCAGGGTCCGGCGGAAGTGCTCCTGGCAGTGCTGCTGCCCGGGCTGTTGGGCCCCGGCCCCCGCCTGGCCGCTGCCACTGTGGGCGGCCGCGCTGAATGCTCCCCCGGCCCCGGCCCCGGCCCCGGCCCCGGCCCCGGCCCCGCCTTTGGCGGCCTTCCGGTCGGGGGGTGAACGAACGGGCAGCCCGACGAGGTCGTCCGTGGCAATCAGGGCGCTCGTCACGAAGGGCGACACGTACTGCACCCAGAAAGCCAGGCCAGGGCAGGCCAGGTCAGGGCAGGCCAGGCCAGGGCAGGCCAGGCCAGGGCAGGCCAGGGCAGGCCAGGGCAGGGCCGAGGCATGACGGGGTCGAGTGGGCAAAGGAAGAGGAAACGACGCGGCCAAAGCGGGAGGCTGCCGAGCGGGCGGACGGGGATCCGAGGGGGAGGGGCTCGGACCTTCCACAGGGCGGAGGCGATGTTGAAGACGGTCTGGCCCAGCAGGAAGGAGAGCCACTCCATCAGCCACCGGAAGACGTCCGGCAGGCCGCCCGCCCCGCCCGAGCCCGAGCCGGCCGGGATGAGGGCCGCCAGGGTGCCCACCCGCCTGGCCACCCACAGCCAGCCCCACCGACCTCCGTCAGCCTGCAGGCCACGCGGCTCGTCCGGCCACAAGCCGTCCGGTCACGCATACGCATGCCGGCCTCACGGCAACCGGGGGGCGGGGGGGCGGGGCGGGGGGGGGGGCGGGAGCCGACCGGATGGCGTAGAGGCCTTCAATGGGGTCGGCGGGCGGGCGGGCCGAGGTCTCCACCGAGGCGGTCAGGGCGGCCGGCACATTGAGCAGGGACACTGCCGGCCGTGGGCGGGCGCGGATGCGTGAGCCATCAGAGGCGGGAGGGCCGGGACCGCCAGGGGGCAAGCGGGAGGTGGGGGCCGACCTTCCACGGCCTGCTCTGCCGACCCGCCATGAGGCCCACCTGGGGAGCGGAATGACGCGCCGACCCGAGGTGACCATCAGACGACGCGCCGACCCGAGGTGAGGAGGTGATCACGACGCCAAGGCGGGCGCCGAGCAATGTGAGGAGGGAGGAGGGAAGAGGGAGGTGAGAGGACGGAGCAGGAGGGACAGGGAAGGGACGGGCGGGAGCATGCAGCCATCAGACCGCGGGAAGGCGGGAGGGCGGGGTGGTGGGCCCACTGCAGGTAGGCCGTCATGGCGAGCAGGTCGCAGAGCCAGCCCGCCTGGGTGTCGATGTGGCCGCGGCCCGTGCCCATGAGGGTGGCGCAGAGGGCGTCGATGAGGTCCCGCAGGAAGAAGGTCGTCGGGGGGGCCTCCTCGCCCCCAGGCCCCGATGCCCCGCCGGGGGTCCCCGATGCCGCCGCCCCGCCGGGCGCCGCCGATTTGGCGAACCGGGCCGCGCCGGGGCCCTGGGCAGTGAGGGCCTTGAGCGAGTCGAAGGCCGAGAGGGCCCGCACCGAGAGCGACCCCGACCGCCCCCCGCCCCCCGCCGCCACGGCCCGCTGCTGGTTGCGCTGGCGGAGCAGGGCCCCCAGGGTGGCCTCGGTCCGGCCGATGAGGCCCCACTGGATGATGCACCGGCCCAGCACCAGCCCGCTGCCCGGCCGCCCCGTCCCAGCGGCCACGCAGCCCCCCACAGCGCCCAACCAAGGAAGGTATGTGATGGGAAGGGGAAGGGGAAGGGAAGAGCTGGGAAGGAAGGTATGTGATGGGAAGGGGAAGGGGAAGGGAAGAGATGGGAAGGAAGGGAAGAGATGGGAAGGGGAAGGGGAAGGGAGAGGAGGGGAGAGCAGGGAGGAGAGGAGGGGAGGAGAGCGGAGGGGGATGTCCCGGTCAACTGCCAGCCCGTCCAGCAAATGTCCTCCAGCCATCCCGCTCACGTAGCGACGAGCGCCCCAGGGTCGGGGCGGGGCGGACCTGAGCGGCAGGACCGGGGCGGCCAGTGGGAGGCAGGGGTTGGACAGGAAGACCACCTCGCGGATGAGGATCCGCTCCAACTCCGTCCGCGCGTCCGTCTGGGTCCGGGTCCGGGTAGGGGGGCAGTGAGCCCGTGCGGACAGGGAGGGCGGGTGCTGGGAGGCATGGGCGTGGCAGCGGCGGACCCGCCCACCGGCCGCGAGGAGGCCGCTTGGAAGCGGCTGGCCCGACGGGGTGGCGGCGCTCTGGCTGCAGAGGTACAGCCCCAGCTGGCGCGCCCACTGCATGTCGGAGACGTGACGAGACAGGACGAGAGGATCGGATGTGATGAAGGGATGGGCTGGTGCTGGGTGAGGAGACGGGATGGGTGGCCACAGATACGGATACAGATGGGGGGCGAAGCTGCCGCACCTCAATCTGGTCGGCGACGAGGGAGCGCATATGCCGGGCGTGGAGTCCCGTCGACAGAACGGCCCCTGTGCCCGAGGGGTGGCTTGCGGAAGAGGGGGCACGCATCATGAGGGCCGGGCTCCGGGGCGCCTCGCGGCCGGCGGGGGGCAGCAGTGCCGAGTTGCAGGGCTGCGGAACGGCGGCCGCCAGGAGTCGCTGCGGGCCGGCAAGCTCGTTGATGAGCAGCCCCAGCTGGCACGTCGAGGCCGCCAGGAGCTCCTGCCCCAAGATGGACCGGGCCTCGGCCTGGGCGGCCTGGGCCACGGCACGGGCGGCGTCCTGGGGGCCGGGCTCGTCGCGGGCGCCCAGCTCGCGGGCCAGTGACTCGGCCGTGGCCAGGCGCTCCTGGACAATGGCCCCCTCGGCCCGCAGAGCCTCGCACTGGCCCCGCTGGGCGGCCAGATCCTTTTGGAGGCCCTCCAGCTGCCGCTCCAGCTCGGCCACCCTGCAGCCCAGCCGATGATGCGTCATCAAGGGCCGCCAATCGACAGCCGCCAATCAAGGGCCGCCAATCAAGGGCCGCCAAGCCCCCCCAGCCCCCCACCAACGAAGATTCCTGGATCCCTCAGGGCCCCGTGGCCCCTGCCAGGGACCCCCTGCACCCTGCAGACCGGGAGCGGGCCTCGTCCCTGTCGAGCTCCAGCCGGACCCGCTCGCGGAGGTGCTCCTCCACCTGCGACCAGCCCGCCTGTGCGGCCGCGTCTGCCGACCGGAGGGCAGCCGCCTCGGCCCTCAGCCGCACCCCCTCCCGCCGAGCAGCCTCCAGGTCGCTCTTCAGGGCGCCGTTCTCGGCCCGCAGCGTCTCGGCGGCCTCGCGCAGGGCGGCGGCCTCCATGGCCCGGTCGGCGGTCTGGTGCTCCCGGGCTGCCTGGTCCGCCCTGGCCGTCTGCGAAAATAAAATAGAGGCTAAACGCAGTCCAAATTCCCTTGGAAACCGCGGACGTTTTGCAGGGCCGTGATCTGCTCTTCGAGCGAACCCACCCGGGCGGCGAGGACAAGGCTGTTGTGCTCATAAGTCAGTCGTTCTTCTTCTGCGAGAATCCTTTCAGCGACGCTGATATCGAGAGCAACTCCGTAAAAGCCAATCCTGCCGAACAGGTCTTGCAGCTTATCGGCGAGTTCGGCATTTTCGGTTTCGAGCTCGGCAACCCGGTCACCCATTTCCGGGGTAATTATCGAATCTATGAGGGACGGGAAAGGCAACAACCCGTTATGCCCGCCGTCAGAAGGAAAGAAAAACAGAAAAGCACAAACCCGACGAGCCGAGCGTCTCCGACCAAAGGGCTCTTGAGGCTCATTTCAAGACTTGATGACCACCGTCCAGAGGGAGTTTTCTGTCAAAGAGTTTTACGAGAAAGTTGTCGAGAAGACAATCGAGTCAATCGAGGTCGAAGAGCCCCCAAATGAAAACACCGCAGCCATCCTGGCCGAATTGAAGAGGGTCTGCACTTGGCCGTCGTTGGATCGTTATTCCTTTTTCGCAGGTGTGGCTAACCAAACTCGAGCAAGCAAACGTATACAACCAGAGCGATGCATTATTTCCAAATTTTGCGATGGGTTTTGGAGCTCCGGCTCCGGCGCTGGTCGGCTGGCACTTATGTCTTTCACTTTCATTCCTTGGACGAGCAGACAGGCGAGGCCAATGATCTGCTTGCCAATTTCAGCGGGTTGCTCGCCACCAACGCCGGTTCGTTTGCGTGGCTGTGCCCCCGTGGCTCGAGCCTCGAGCCTCGTGCCTTCCATCGGCACTTCTCCTCGCCTCCGGCGCTCATTTTTCTCCTCGCCTCCGGCGCTATTTTCTCCTCGCCTCCGGCGCTGATTTTCTTTCTTCTTTCCTTTGTCTCTGTCGTCGCAGCGCCCATGCCCATGCCCGTCTCGGCGCCCATGCCGCCCATGTCCATGTCCATGTCCATGCCCCTGGCGGCCGGCCCGGAGGGGCCGATGCCGCAGCCAGTCCGGGTGGCGGGCATCAAGCACGCCCGAACGGGTGCCCCAGCAGCGGGCGTGGGGATGTCCGGTGGCGGAGCCCCATCCCCGGGGGCCGCCCCTTCTCCTGCCCAGGGGGCCAAGGGCCGGACGGCCGGCGCCTCCAAGCCGGTGGCCCGGAAGGGCACCAAGAAAGCCCCTGGCACCATCCCCCAGACTGACGGGGCCGGGGACGGATACCCACAGACCCAACAGCCCTCCCAGCAAGGGCAGACGCAGCAGCAGCAGCAGCAACAACAACAACAACAGCAGCAGCCCCCGCCGCAGCAGCAGCAACAACAACAGCAGCAGCCCCCGCCGCCGCAGCAACTACAACAGCAACAATTCCAACAGGGGCCATCACAGTACGACCAGACACAACAGGTTTGCCGGCATGCCCGCGTCCCCTCCCCCCTCCCCGTTGCTGCCCGAGGGTGGGGCGCAGCTCACGTCCCGGTGGTGGTGGGTGCAGTCCCTGTACGACGGGGGCGAGCAGGTCCTGTACCCGCCCATGATGAGCTCCGTTGGCCACCCCCACGGCGCCGGCTTCGAAGAGGACTTCGGGGCCGCCCCATCGGTCCGACTCCCGGGGCCGGGGGCGGCTGGGTTGTTGTGTTGAGGGTGGAGCGCCGACGACTGTGATGCTCCTTGGTCCCTCGCCCCGCCGGTCCGCCCCGCCGGTCCATCATCATCTCTCTTCTTCCTCCTCGCGGCAGGGCTACGAGGGTTCTGCCGACCCGCACGGAGGCCTGGGGCCCATGGGGGGCGGCTTCTTCGGCCAGCCGTCCATGGGCGGCCCCGCAGGCGGCGGCTTCTACGCGGCCGGACCCGAGGGCCCCGGGGGCGAGGTGGCTCCGCACACCCCGTACGGCGGCCCGCAGGGGTGGGGCATGCCGCCCGGCCCGGTGGGCGACCTCGGGGCGGCGCCCATGCAGCAGCCCGGCATGCAGCAGCCCGGCGGGATGCTCCTGTCGATGCCCATGGGGCCCTCGGGCATGCCCGGTGGGGGCCTCCCGCAGGGCATGGGGGCGGGCCTCATGGGCCAGATGCCGGGAATGGGCATGGGTATGGGCCTCCCCATGGGCACCGCCCCCGGGCCCGGCCAGCCAGCGGGCATGGGCATGCCCCCGGGCATGGGCATGGGCATGGGAGTGGGCATGGGCATGGGCGGCATGGGGATGCCCCTGGGGATGCCGGCCATGGGGGGAATGCCGGCCATGGGGATGGGGGTCCCCATGGGCGCCATGGGCATGGGCCAGCCCGTCCCCGACCTGCAGGCCCTTGCCGCCCCCGGTCTGTCCCATCTCCTCGCCCATACCTGCCTGGCCTTCCTTGCCCCTGCCTGGCCTTCGTTGCCCCTGCCTGGCCTTCGTTGCCGCTGCCTGGCCTTCAGTCTCCGCATGGCCGACCGGCGCGGGCAGGTGCGGTACCCGAGGGCGAGTCGCTGGAGGAGGTCGAGGACGACGACGACGATCAGGTGGCCGAGAGTTGGGACAGCTACGTCCTGTGCCAGTTCGACAAGGTCTCCGTCGCCATCCCCCGAAAAGAGGGAAGAGAGACACCGCAAGAAATGTAGGCACAGTCCACGAGGGAAGCGCCATAGTCAAGCAGTGTCCACCAAGCCAACATACGCAAGCAGGCGGCAGCGAACAAGGGTCAGTCAACGGCAAAGCGCTCAGGCGGAAGAGCACGTCAACATCCGAGACCGGAAATCAGGACCCACAAGGGATCCGTCACATGGTGTGGATGGACAGCTCACGCTCTCACCACATCGCACGGCAGCAGCATGTGTCGCGCCAAAGGGGGTCCCCGACACAGGCAAGACAAGGGGCAATCGGAGCATATGACACAGACCTTTTCGATTGGGTGCGCAAGTAGAATGTCGATGGCGAGCATCGACGACGGACGGGACGGGACGGCAACGAACGGGACGGGTCGAGACGGGACGGCGCACCAGGGACGGGACGTAGGGGCAGCACGACCAGGACAGGCCGCACGTAGCACAGAGGGGTACGGTGAAGAACGGGACGGACGGGACGGGACGGGACGGGACGGGACGGGACGGGACGGGACGGGGCCGGGGTGTGGAGAGTGTGGGGGGGAGCAGAAGTAGGGACAGGAAGAAGGAAGAAAACGGTCCATCCCCACGAGACGGGGAGTGGATCCGGAAAGTGTAGTGGCACCCAGAATGAGCCTACTGATCGGAGCGCTAGGGGCAGTGCCACCACCTCCGGGGGATCCCCCCCGGCCACACACCACCACAGGACGGGACGAGCAAAGCCAAGGGACGGGACGAGCAAGGGGACGTGGCGGGACAGGACAGGGGACAAGGGACACGGGTCAGGACAGGCAGCTGAGTTACAGATGGATCGCCCATGGGGTCCACACTTGGTCGCCCCGGGACAGGAAGATCCAGTAACTGCAGCGCAGGACAGTGTCAGAGATCGAGGTGGAGAGGGTTTTGGAGCCAATGCCCAGCAGCCGGGTCATGGCATGATAGGAACGTGTCAGGAACCCGATGGAGCCCACCTCGAAGGGGACCAACTCCACCGTCCAGCTCACACACACACACACACACACACACACCACCACCACCACCACCACCACCACCACCACCACCACCACCACCACCACCACCACCACCACCACCACCACCACCACCACCACCACCACCACCACCACCACCACCACCCGACACCCAAAGAGTACCGCCCAAAGAACCGCCGGGCCTCGTCATTCTCCGCTCGCATGTCATTCTCTCCGCTCGCATGTCATTCTCTCCGCTCACATGTCATTCTCTCCGCTCACATGTCATTCTCTCCGCTCACATGTCATTCTCTCCCATGTCATTCTCTCCGCACGGGCAGGTTTCCCGGCAGAAGACGCGGTGGAAGGCCCAGCTGAAAGACGGTATGATGCACCTGAAGGTTGGCCCCGACACGTACCGGGACTTCGTCTTCAAGAAGGCCACCGGCGAGTGGGAATGGTAGCCGCCCTCAGAGGGTACTCTCTCCCCCCCCTCCCCTGGGAAGAGACTCAAGAAAAACGGGTCTTTCTTGATCCCAAAAGGTGGAGAAAGTTCGGCACTGCCCAAAGGCCACAAAAGAAATGGCCCACCGCGCATGGCCGTCGACACAGGGATCACCCCAAAGCCCTCGTCCCGGGGTGGAGGGAGAGAGGCGAGTGACACACAGACGAAGATGGCCCCTGCAAGGAAAGTCGGAGAGGAAGAGCAGAGGAAAGAGAAGGAAGCGGATGTAAGGAAAGGGGAAGGGAAAGCGATGCCCGGGAACACGGGAGATGGCGGGACGGGGCGCGTGCCGGGACGGGCCGTCCGTGCACGAGACAAAAAAAAAGACAGAGAGAGAGAGAGAGAGCAGTACTTCTCTCGGGCGTCGCTTCTCGACTTTCTGGAGCCCCACGAGGGTCTTCCCCGCGGGGAGGCTGGGGTCGGTAGGGGGGGAAGGGGAAAAGGAGATCCAACTCGAACAAGAAAGCATGCAGGCACGGTGGAAGAAGAGGGGGGAGATTAGTACACATGGGATACCCCCGGAATCGAACCAAAAATAATGCGAATCGGGGGAGAGGAAAGGGCTCATCGCCCAGGCAATGCATAGGGCGCCGGCGACGATGAGGAGTCGAGAGATTGATATTGGGGATGGCCGTACCTACAGGGCGGGCACGGGCGTGGGCACAGGTGGCGAAACGATCGGGACGGGGATGGCCGGGGAGGACGCCTCGGCGGGGAAGACGCTGGGGACGTCGGCGCGGGCGGCGGCGGTGCAGCAAGAGAGCAGCAGGCCGCTGGTGTCGCCTTGCTTGGCGACGAATTGCTTCTTGTCCGTGCGGCAGATCATCTTGACGACGCTGTTGGCGCACATGATGGCGGGGGGGATGCCACCGGCAATCATGACCCACTGGCCGGCCATATAGAGGTTGGGAAGGCCGGGGACGCGGCGATCGACATTCTGCGACCAGTTCTGTGGGGTGGGCACCCAGCCCTGCGAAGAGGCATTGTAGTTGCGGGTGTAGCGGTGGTACGTCAGGGGAGTGGCCACATCGAGCATCTCCACCTCGCCCATGGCCTCGCGGCCAAAGCTGAAAGAGACGCAAACACAGGATGAAAAAGATGCGCAGCATGCCAGCAGACCGCCTCTCGCAAAACTCGAGGCAGAACCGGCCCAGGCGAGCCTTCTCCGCTTGATAGGCGGGGCTTCGCGCATAAGCATGCTCCTCAGAGGCGGGTCCGCCCTCGCCGGCCAGCTGCAGATCACCGGTCAGGCCGAGCCACGCCGACATGGCCGACTCGTACATCACCGTGATCGTGGCCTTGTGGGGAACCCCCGGGCCGGCGACCGAGAAGGCGGGGAATTGGCCGGATTCGGGCAGGATGAGGCCACTCTCTTCGCCGCGCTCGTGCACCTGCAGCTGTTTAATCGTCTCGCCGGCAAAGACGGGTGCAGGGTCGAGGGCAATATAATCGCCGACGGCACTGCGGGCATGCGGGGTGTCGAAGTAAGGAGGGGTGGGAGGAGAGGCAGTTGAGAGCGTGCAGTTCTTGAGGCCAATCGTGACGCAGCAAACTCCCTTAAAGGTCAGAGCGGCTGGGGAGCAAAGACGGTCGATGAGGAAAATCGGAGAAAACGGGCAGACAGTTATAGAGTTGGCGAAGAGCGCTGTTCATATAACGCTGCTTGAGAAGGTCGAAGAGCAACTTGCGGCCATCGCCACCCCAGACAACATGATCAGCTTGAAAGACGCGACCGTCCTTGGTGGAGACGCCGGTGACCTTGGAGCCTTCAATTTGGATATCGGAAACGGTCGAACCCAGTTCAATCCGACCGCTGAGGGCCCGGAAGCGGGCAACAAGACAGTTGGTGATGGCCTAAACCAGAAATCAGATCAAAATGGAAATAAGTCGTTCTGACCTGGGCGCCACCGACGGGGAACCCGCAAGACCCCCGGTGCATCATCGCAAGCGTCATGAGGAAGTGAGCCACAGGGAAGACTGGAGGCCAGAGGTAGCTAGATTGTTGCCAAAGTGAGAACGATAAATAAATGGAAAGCAAAAATCGGACCGAAAAGCAGCAGTAATCACAGGGGAGGTGAAGCGGCTGGCGAAATCATCCATGGTGACTTTGCTCCATTTCATGAAGAGGTAGATATTCAGTGGGCCAAAGCCACGCATGAACCGAATTCCCTCGCCCGCGCTGGTAGGTTCGTAGACCGGAATATCAGCGCCAACAAAGCGCCGGCAGATGCCAATCATGGTGTCGATGACTTTGTAATCATGGTCAGGGTCGGTGGCAGTCAATGAGGCAACATGTTTCAGATGGGCCGAAAGACGGTCCAGGTTCGAGTAGAAAATGACAGGGGGCTTCCCGGGAACTTCGTAGCGGACGTATTCGTCGGGGTCGATGTAATGAAGCGACCCGAGGCCAACGTCGCGCAAAAAGCGGCCCAAAACAGAGGGCTTTGCATTTGAACCCACCAACCAGTGACAGCAGCCGTCACACATGTAGCCCTTCCGCCTCCATCCCTGGCAAATGCCTCCCAAGGCTAAATATTCCGTGTGTGGATTGACGAATGGCCAAGAAGGCGACCAGACAATGAGATTGCTCGAGAATGACTGAATCATAGCCATTCATGGCACTGTAAATGCCAGTGGCAAGACCAGCGATACCTGCACCGACGATCACGACACGCTTTTTGGCTTGGGTCGGGACGGCACCATCAGGCGAGGGAGGCATTTCAAAAGCTGGTTTCGCACGAAACTCGAAGAGGTCTTCCCCGCGGGTTTAAAGGCAAATCTCAGCCGCTTTTGAATTGATTGACGCGCCCCGAGTTCGGACATGAGTGCAGGTGCGGGGGAACCCAGAGGGGCCTCGGTCGGCTCCGTCTTGGTCCCGATCACACTCGAAATTCGCTCCGGCCACCAGAGCATTACGGTCTTTTTTTTAATACCCGTTCCGTGCACTATTCCCTGTCCTTCAGGAACATTTTTCGTGGAATGTCTTCGAACAAAGTATCACCATGCACGATCTCGCCGAAAACCTGGTCACAGATCATCGGCTGCCGCAGAGCCTTGTTGCCCCCATCACGGCCTCCATTTATGCCCAGGTGGAACGTTTTCTCGAACAGAACACGCTTTGCCTCCCCAACTACCCATGCATCCATCGTCTGAATGTCTGCAAGTCCACTCCCCGATCCGCTTGATTCCCCCATCGCGAATTTGGGCGGCTGGCGCCGGTGGGGCGCATGGCAGCTCGAGGTGCGGCTGTGCGATGTGCTGCTGCGGGACCAGCTGGACTGGGACATCTCCGACGAGACCAATTCGGCCGAGGCATACGCCATGCAACTGTGCCGCGAGATGGGCATTACGGTCCCCCATTTTGCCGAGGCCCTTGCTGAGGCCCTCCGCGAGCAGGTCGCGCTTCTGCCGCCTTCGTGCCCCAACCGGCGGCCACGGGCTCACACAGGCACGGGCCCACGCAGGCACGGGCAGGGGCAGGGGCAGGGGCACGGGCACGGGCACACAGATTTCACTCTGGCATTGCTGGGTGCAGATTTACCGGGCCCGTCTGAGCCCGCTGGGGGCGACCTTGCTGCGCCAGAAGAACCCCCTCCCGCTCCGCACGGTCTGCGGCTGCTCGCCCACCGTCCGACCCGACCCGACCCGACCCTGGGCTGGTGGCACTCCCCCGCCGAACAGGAGGAGGTCGCGTACCCCTCGGTCCGCGCCTCCCTCGCCTCCCTCCCCTGCGCCTGCCCTCCCTTCCCTCCCCTCCCACCCCGCCCTCCCCGCCCTCCCCCCCCTCCTCGCCTCTCCCTCGCGCCTGCCCTCCCTCGCGCCTGCCCTCCCTCGCGCCTGCCCTCTTGATGCTCGTTCATCATGCTTTTTTTCCCCGCAGGCTGCAAGGCCGGGCGGGCGCCAACCCGTGTGTCGTCGGGACGCCCGACGAAGGCCCCGAGTCAGTGGGACGGACCACTCGCGGCCACGAGGGCGGCCCGGCTGCCGCTGGGGCTGCTGCGGGTTCGGGAGGGCGCTACTCGACCCGCTCCCGGGGCCAATCCCTCCTGCCCCCGTCCGGCCGCCCCAACAGGAAACACGGGCGGAGCCCCCCGCCCCGCTCATCCGTGCGCGGCCGGCCGAGACGACGCAGCCGCTCGCCCAAACAACCCCAAGAATGACCGCGGGTACCTCCTGGTCGGGGCGGGTCATTCTATTCATACCGAAGGGCTGGCCTATCACTGGCGATGCGATGCGATGGGCCCGAGAAGCGGAAGCGGCGACCATCCGCTGCGACCTGGGCCTGGCCGGTGGGGTGGGGGGCGAGCGCAGGTCGGCGGCGCTCAAAAAAACAGGCGGCACGAGAGGCACCGGAGGGGAAGAAGAAAGGAAACGACACGCACGCGGAGACAGCAGAAAAAAGAGGAGGAGAGATGGGTTACCGCACAAGAGAGCAGATGCACAGGGGGTGGGGTGGGGGTGGGGTCTGCGGCCCGGCGGGTGGGGCGGCCGGTGTTGGGCAGGAAAACGAGGGCCGGGCCCTCGGGCGGGGCGGGCGGGGCGAGGGGCGGCTCACCAGAAGGGGCACCAGCCGACGAAGAGTTGGCAGAGGTTCTCGTGGGAGATGGCCTCCTCGATGAGCCGGTCCACCTGGTCGGGCACCGAGAGCTGCTCGCCGAACTCCTTGCCGGCCAGCTTCTTGCGGACCCGCTCGCACACGTGCACGGCCTTCGCGTTGAGCACCTCCTCCTCTGCGGCCCCCACCGACCACCAGGAGGCAGCGTAAGGAGGTCATCTCGTGTGTGTGTGTGGGGGGGGGGGGGGGGGGGGGGGGGGGGGGGGGGGGGCAAGAGGGCCAGAGCAAGGCAAAGCAGGGCAATGCCGAAGGGAGAAAGAGCAGGGCAGGGGGAAAGAGCAGGGCAGGGGGAAAGAGCAGGGCAGGGGGAAAGAGCAGGGCAGGGGGAAAGAGCAGGGCAGGGGGAAAGAGCAGGGCAGGGGACATGGGCAGGGGCGGACCCATGGTCTGCCGGCCGGCGAACTCGCTGTGGGTGGCAGCGTCGCTGCCCATGGAGCTGCCCTCGTCGGGCTGGTCCTGCCAGGCCCGGACCGGAACCGCGTTGGGGACGGGCACCACCTGCTGGGAGGCCGCGCCGCCAGCGGCTTGCTGCTGCTGCTGCTGCTGCTGCTGCTGGCGGGTGGAGTCGAGCAGGGCTGTGTTCTCCTCGGTCTGGCCCAGGTCGGGGCCCTCGGGGGCCGAGGGCCGCAGGAGACGCCAGTTGATGAGCGGGTCGTAGACGAAGGCCTCCAGCATGGCCATGATGGAGCCCTTGTTCTCCCGGATGATGCCCATGACCTTCTCGCAGGTCAGCCGGAAGGAGCCCTCGATGCCGCTGATCTCCATCGCGTTGACCAGCATCCGGGTCAGCCGGAAGGGAACCTACCAGGGCCCGACGGGCGACCGATGGGGCGAGATGAGCGGTCGAAATGGGCGACACAAGGGAGCAGCAGGAGTAGGAGCAGCAGGAGTAGGAGCAGCAGGAGTAGGAGCAGCAGGAGCAGGAGCAGCAGGAGCAGCAGGAGCAGCAGGAGCAAACCAGCATCATCACCGCCGTCACCAGCGATGGCACAGATGGGGAAGGGAAGCGGGCAGGCCAAGGGGCTGGGGGGGCAGGGGCGGCAGACCTTCTCGGCGTGCTTCTCACGCTCCATGGCCACCTCGAAGCAGTCGCCGAAGTCGATGTGGACCACCTTGCCCGTGGCCCGGTCGAGCATGAGGTTGCTCGGGTGCCGGTCGCCCAGGCCCAGGATGTGGCCCACCATGGACATGACCGCCAGCGACTGGGTGAAGCAGGTCCGCCGCTCGAGCCACACCTCGGCCGTCTGCGAGCGGAGCCAGAGCAGGTCGTAGATGTCCCGGCCGGCGGTGGCGGCCAGGGCGTTGTTGAAGATCTCCACCTTCTGGAGCAGGGTCAGCACGTCGTAGGCCTTCTGCTGGTTGAGGGCCTCCTCGTTCTCGTCGGCGCACTGGCGCAGGATGAGCCGGTGCTCCTCGTCGACCTTCAGCTTGCGCTCGGCCCGGTAGGTCTTGACCAGCTGGTGGAAGGTGTCGTTGCCCTGCACCCACCCGATGAGGCCGCTGTTGGGCGAGAGCGGGATCACCGGGTACTGGCGGATGAAGAGGTCCCCGTTGTGGGCGGGCGCCCCGGCGAGCAGGGTGTTGACCAGGCCGAAGAGCTGCATGACCCGCTCGTCCTGGCGGATGTCCTCGTGGCCCTTGAGCAGGTACTGGTAGCTGTGCTGGTCGGACCCGTTGATGGTCAGCCGGCGGGGCCGCTGCTTGGAGGCGATGATGGGCAGGATGAGGTCGAAGGACTGGATGCAGATGGGCTCCTTGTCGGGCTGGTAGGTGCCCGGCACGGCGATCTTCAGGTTGGTCACCTCGGCCAGCCGCGGGCTGTGGGTGGTCAGGTCCAGCTGGGCCAGGGCCGGGATCTCCGTCCGCAGCTTGCGCCACACCCGCGTGTAGATCTCCCAGGCCTGCGTCAGGTAGGGCCCGCTCCGCTCCTGCTCAAAGTTCTGTCGGGGGAGGGGACAGAGAGGACGCATGGGGGCAGACGGGGAGACCATGAGCCGAGGGGATGGCGGGGGCTGGTGGACGGACGCGGAGGTGGGTGTATGCGGTCTTGAGCTCGGCGCCGTACTTGGCGACGAACTCCTTCTCGGGGAGGGTCTCGGGGGTCTCCATGTTGTGCAGCTGGTTGAGGATGGCCACACAGCCGGGGATGTCCTTCTTCTCGTAGTAGAATCGCCGCGAGGCCTCCTCCAGGCCCTGGAACCAGAGCTCGTTCCACAGCACGGCAACCCGGATCAGCTCCTGGGCCACCAGAATCGCCTGTTCGCCCCAAGCCCGCCGCATGCAGCAGCCCGCATCCCGGTCAGCGGAAATGAACGGAAGCCGCCACAACCCCCTCGCACCCCACCTAATCCGCCCCCACTTCCACCAGTTCTCGTGATGTGATGTAATGTGAGCAGAGCCAGAGCACTCAGGGCGGGGGTCCGCTCCGTTGTGGTATAAGTGAGGCCCTGCACATGACCGCAGTCGCTCTGGGCCGTTTTTTGACCGATACAACGACCCTGTGTGGCGCGGCACCGGCTTCGAAACGGACGGATCTATCAGCCCTGCCCAAGTGGGCGGGGGCGGGTCGCCCGCGGGTCCCCACGGAAAAATTATGGGACCACACCCTAACTCACAAAGAATTCACAAAGAAGAGACGGGCCTGGTCGACGAGGGGCTGGTGGTGCTCCTTGAGGCGCTCGAGGATGGTCTCGGCGTTGCTGCGGCGGATGGGGGACTCGCTCTTGATGGCCACCGCCAGCGGGTAGATGAGGGCCTGGGGGTGCTTCTGGCCCACGTGGATGAGCAGCTGCGAGATCAGGTTGCGCACGGGCACGCAGGTGGCGTCCAGGCGGGCGATGATCTGGGGCAGGACGGCCAGCCAGGTGTCGATCTTGCGGGCGTTGATGCGCTCAAAGCCCTCCATCAGGGCGTGCTCGACTTCCTGGTACTGGCCGTGCCGGAACCAGAGCGTCAGCAGGCGGAGCGTGTCCTGGAGCGGGTCGGCCGGCAGCTCGATGGCCCGAAAGAAGGCCTGCACGGTGGGCACCAGCATGCGCCGGATGCGGTCCTCGTGGCGCTTCTCGGCCTCGTAGTGCTCGATGGTCTCGGCGTTGATCAGGGCGAACTTGTGCTGAGCCTTGTGCCAGCTGGGCTCCGCGTCCCGGGCCGCCCCGAAGCTGGCCTGGGCGTTGCGGATGGTGTCCTCGTCGAGCTTCTCGCCCGTCGAGTAGTAGATCATGCCCATGCGCAGGTGGCACCGGGCCAGCAGGTGGGCGTTGGTGATCCGCCGGGAGCCGATCAGGATCTGCAGGCGCTGCTTGGCCTCCTCCTTGTGGCCGTTGTAGACCAGGTCCCGCACGTAGGCGAAGGCCACCGAGGGCTGCACGCTGGGCGGGACGATCTCCGCGGGGGCCAGGTCGGTGACCCCCATCAGCGAGAGCAGGGTCTTCTTGGCCAGGCTGCGGCGGCCCTGCTTGCGGCACAGCGAGGCGAACTTGACCCAGATGGCCGAGTCGCTGGCCGGGTCGAGCACCAGCGACCGCACGGCCAGCAGGTTGCGCCAAATGTCCACGTCGGGCTGGGCCCCGTTGATGCGCTCGGTCCACATCTGCACCAGCCGCTTCTGGCGCTCGGGCAGGTGGGTGCTGCTCTTGTAGATGATGACCTCCTCCAGCTCGGCCAGCTGCTGCAGGTTGACGATGAACGAGTAGGTGCGCCCGTAGCCCTCGGGGAGCACCGCGCAGAGCTGCTGGTTGACCACGTGGCGGGCCGTGTCGACGTGGGTGGCGGCATGCTCGAACCGGTTGGCGTGGGTGGCCAGCACGGCCTGGTAGAAGATGGCCTGCAGGCTGTCCGGGTCCAGGGCCTCGGCGAACTCCCCGAAGGCGTGCCACTTGTGCAGGTGCCAGGCCGAGGAGGCCCCGAAGGGGGCCATCTCCAGGCGGCCCCCGCTGTCGGCCAGGTTCCAGTGGTGCTGGGCCAGCAGGAAGAGCTTCTCGGTCTCGCCCAGGGCGTTGAGGCACCGCATCCGGCCCAGGGCCAGGTCCGAGTTGATGGGGTCCTCGAGCTGCTTGGCCTCGTAGGCCCGCAGGGCGTCGTCCCACCGGTGGAGCTTCTCGTAGTAGGACTCGTCCAGGGTCAGCTGGAGGCGCTCCTGGGCCAGCCGCAGCACCCCCGTGGCCGCGTCGGGCAGCTGGAGCTGGTTGTTGATCGAGATCAGGCTGCCCACGACCGCCTGCTGCTGGGTGCGGATCTGCGAGGGGCTCACGTCGGCCGGCACGACCAGCGGGGTGCTGATGATCGGGTGCCGGTAGGCGCTGGGGGCCGGCCGCTGGGCCCGCTGGATGGAGGCGTTCTGCAGCATGTGGAACTCGAGCTCCTTGTAGTGCAGCGCCTTGGCGAAGGCGTGGCACCGCTCGGCGGCGGCCCCCAGGATGCGGAAGGAGATGGGCAGGGGCCGCTCGGTGTGGTCCATGTACTCGGCCAGGTTGAGGATGGTCTGGATGATGTCCGGCGGGGCCGTGTCCGAGGTCAGGGCCGCCTCGATGCTCTTGATGAGGTCCCCGCGGAAGTCCGAGGAGAGCATGTCCCAGACGGCCGAGAAGGCCGGGTTGAAGAGGGTCCGCGAGAGGGCCGGGATGGCCCGGGACGAGGGGGCGCACGAGCGCAGGGCGGGCGAGGGCGAGTGGACGAGCAGGTTGAGGGAGAGCGATCGGAGCCACTCGACCCAGTCCTCGGGGGCGCCCCGGTCGTTGGTCTGCCAGGCCTTCATCAGCTGGGCCGGCACGAACTGCGGGTTGCGGTACTCCGCCTCGACGGCCGGGTCCTCGAGCTCGGTCGCCCCGGCCACGGCGATGCTGGCCCGGAGGAGGGCCTCGCGCCGCTCCACCAGCACCGAGAAGGGCGACGGGCCCACGGGCAGGTGCTGCTGGATGGCGTGGACGAGCTGGTTGTAGCGGTCGTCGTTGATGCGGGCAATGTCCATGGCCCGGCGCATCATGGGGATGTACACCTCGTAGGGGGCCCCCAGCTGCTGGACGATCTCGCAGAGGGTCACCCCGGCCTGCTGGACCAGGTGCGAGTAGGTCACGCCCCCGCTGGCGGCCGCGCCCATGGCCGCCAGGGCGGCCGAGGGGGGCGGGGCGCCCGGGGTGCCCAGGGCCGGTGGCTGGGGCGCCTCGGCGAAGATGCGGGCGATGGCGTGGATGATGCGGGTCGCGTAGTCGGCCAGGTGGAGCTCCTTGCAGAAGGTGGCCACCGACTGCAGGGCCGCCTTGCGGATGTCGATGGGCGTGGAGGCCCGCTCGAAGAGCCCGATGACGGTGGGCACCACCAGGTAGACGTAGTCGTCGAGGTTCTTGCCGAAGACCTCGAGGGTCTTCAGGATCTTGGGGGCGTGCTCGCGGTTCTGCAGCTGCACCAGCACCAGCGGGATCAGGGTGGGCAGGAGCACCTTGAACTCGTCGCTGAAGGCGATCGAGATCTGCTCGACCAGGGCGATGATGGGCAGCAGCAGGGCGTTCCAGTACTGCTTCATGATGTCGAACAGCTGGGGCAGGTAACCCCGGACATGCTGCTTGACGATGCTGACCAGCACCGAGAGCTGCTGGAAGATGAACTCGCGCAGCTTGCTGTCGTTGCACTTGTTGAGCACATCCAGCAGGGGCGGCATGACGTCGGGCAGGTAGGTGACGAACTGCAGGCCCATGTTGCGTACAATGTACATGATGCCGTGGATGACGGTGTGGTGCTGCATGGAGGAGGGCTGGTTGAGCTCCCCCACCAGGGCCAGCACCCCCGCCCGGGCGTGGTCGTCCTTGAACCGGGCCAGGCCGCGGCTCTCCTGGTCCTCGGTGACCCGGTTGGAGATCGACTCGCCGTGGGGCTGGGTCAGGGCCTTGTACTTGAACGGGTCGATGGCCCCCAGAATGCCCACCACCCGCAGGGTCTCCCGGTGGATGCCCCAGCTGGCGTTGGACCGCAGGATGGACAGCAGGTGGTCCAGCAGGTGCGGGAAGAGCGTGTACGGCCGCACGGCGAAGGCCGTGGCCTGGATGAGGTGGCCCAGGGTCTTCAGGGCGGCCTCGCGCATGGAGGTGTTGAAGGTGGGGTTGGGGTTGATCGCCTCGATGATCAGCGGGATCAGCTCGGCCACGTACTCCTCCATGGACGCCCCCCTGCGCCCGCCCGCCCGCACCCGAGGGACCCAGAAGCAGGGATGGCACAAGGTCAGCCGTGCCATCCGTCGCAGCCGCACATCCACCCATCCACAGCCGCACATCCACCCATCCACAGCCGCACATCCACCCATCCACAGCCGCACATCCACCCATCCACAGCCGCACCCACATCCCCACCCACCCACGGAGGTTCTCCGGGAGGGAAGGGGGGCGAGGAGGCGGGCGCGGCGGACCCGACGATGGCCAGCTCGCCGAGGGCCTGCAGGGCGCAGGTGGAGACGGCGATGTCATTGGAGGGGTGCTTGATGGGGGTGATGAGGGTCTTCAGGATGGGCTTGATGTAGGGCACCACCATCGAGTCGCCCGCCTTGACCAGGCAGCCCAGCAGCGAGGCGCCCTCCTCCTTGAGGCCCTGGTCGTGGCTGAACTCGAGGGCCGTCAGGACCTGCATCAGGGTGCGCCGCATCCAGGGCAGGATCCGGGCCGGGTTGAAGTTGGACAGCCGGCCCAGCATGGTCACGCAGAGGACCCGGATCTCGAAGCACTCGTCGTTCAGCAGCAGGAAGATGGCCCGCAGGTTCTGGGCCTGGGCCAGGAAGTAGTCGAACCGCGAGTCCAGCGAGACCAGCACCTGCCGGCGCACCTCCTTGTCTGCAGCGCCCCGCCACCCGCCGCCCGCCCGCCACAGAACCCGTCAGACCAAGGACATCATCGTCATGGTCATGGTCATGATCATGGTCATCAACAACATCATCATCATCATCAGAGGAGGAGGGCATCGGAGGCATGGGCGGGGCGGCTGCGGACCGGGGTCGGTGGTGGCGATCTGGAGGAGCTGGTTGAGCAGGTCGCACACCATCTCGCCGTGCACCCCGCGGATGGGGGGCGGCTCCCCCTGGGCCACGAGCAGCTTGCTGCAGGCCAGGGCCGCCTTGGTGCGGATCACACTGCAGCCAACAGCCGAGCCACACCGTAGAGAAGTGGGGCCGGGGACCAGTGCCGTGAGGCGGTGAGGCGGTGAGGCGGTGAGGCGGTGAGGCGGTGAGGCGGTGAGGCGGTGAGGCGGTGAGGCGGTGAGGCGGTGAGGCGGTGAGGCGGTGAGGCGGTGAGGCGGTGAGGCGGTGAGGCGGTGAGGCGGTGAGGCGGTGAGGCGGTGAGGCGTGCAGGGGCAGGGGCAGGGGCAGGGCAGGGGCAGGGGCAGGGCAGGGGCAGGGGCAGGGGCAGGGCAGGGGCAGGGGCAGGGGCAGGGGCAGGGGCAGGGGCAGGGGCAGTGTGCGGACGGGTTGGGGTGGTCGAGGTAGATGGCCACCACGTCCCTGAGGAAGTGCGTCATGAAGCGGCCCCGGAAGTCGAACTCCATCAGCGTGTCCAGGGCCACCCCGATCTCGACCTCTTGTTGGGCGTTCTGCCGGGCCCCACCCCGAGCAGCAGAGGAGAGGAGACGCGACGGTGAAGACGGCCGACCTCGTGGCGGGCCGTGCTGAGTGGGCTGTGTGAGGTGGGGCAGGGCTGGGCGACGGAGGGGTGGTGCGGACCGTGATGGGCTGGGGAAGGGGCAGGGGTATTGGCGGGGCGGGCCGGAGGAACCCGCCGCCCCGGAACATGAGCGCACAGGGGATGCTCTCGCTGGGGCCGTACCGGGGGGCCGGCGTGGGGCCGTTCCACTTGCCACCCGGCTGGTAGCGGAAGGCCGTGGGGCCCAGGGGCTGCAGGCTGGGGGCCGGCGAGGAGGGTGAGGGGGCCGGCGAGGGCGAGGGGGCCGGGGTGGAGCCGGGCGAGGCCGCGGCGGCGTAGGGGAGAGGCGGCGGCCGGTAGAAGGCCATCAGCTGGCTCAGGTCGGCCCCGCTGTACTCGCAGGCGCAGCAGGGCTCGAAGGAGTGCGTGCTACGCCCAGAGGCCCCGCCGGCCTCGCTGACCACGTCGGCCCGGGCAGCGGGGGAGCGCTGCGAGAGGATGGTGTACAGCTTGTCCAGCAGGCGCCGCTGGATGCGCCGCAGCAGGGAGGGGATGCTCTTGGCGAGGCTGGCCAGGGTGTTGGTCAGGGTCGGGCTCAGGGGGGGAGTGAAGAGGTGGTCTGGCCACCCACACACAGCCGACGTGAGGCCCGGCAGGCAGCCAACCCATTTCATCCACAACAGCCACCCACACAGCAGACGTGAGGCCCGGCAGGTGCCAACCCGGGAGCGGCGACGGCGGGAGGCACAAGATATGTGAGCCGCGATGGGCGATGGGCGGTGTGGGCGGTGTGGGCGGTGTGGGCGATGGGCGGGGTGGGCGGACCGATGGCCTTGTCGTCGAGCTCCTTCTGGAGGTACCCCCGGAGGGCCTGGCCCAGCATGGAGACGCACTCGAGGGCGGCCTTGGTGCAGGTGCGCCGCCTGACGAGCTCCTCCGAGACCGCGTTGAGGATCTGGTAGCTGTACGAGGCGAAGAGCGGCTCCCGCTGGGGCTGGGGCGACTCCTCGCGGGCCTTCTCGCCGATGGCCATGGCCAGGCCCGTGGCGGCCGTGCAGGGAGTCAGCGCCACCGCCAGCTGGCCCACCGCCTCGAAGGCGGCCGCCCGGTCGGCCGTGTCGCGGCTCTGCAGGGCCATCAGCAGGTGGTTCATGGTGCTCGACAGCAGGTTCTGCCCCGGCAGCCCCAAATGGAGATCATAAGTCAGAAGTCGGTGCGGTGCGGTGCGGTGCGGTGCGGCGCGGCGCGGTGCGGTGCGGTGCGGTACGGTGCGCAGGCAGGTGCGGTGCGCGGGAGGGAGGTGAGGTGAGGTGAGGTGAGGTGAGGTGGAGGTGGAGGTGGAGGTGGAGGTGGAGGTGGAGGTGGAGGTGGAGGTGGAGGTGGAGGTGAGGTAAGGATGGTGATGGTGATGGTGCGGGGCGGGGGCTGGGGACCTGGACGAAGAAGGGGGGGGAGAAGGCCGCCAGGCGGGGGAGGAGGAGCATGGCGGTGCGCTTGACGAGCTTGTCCTTGTTGGACTCGAGCAGGTGCATCACCTGCGACCCGCCCAGCCATCCAGCCATCCACCACAAAGCCGGGCCGCCGTGAGCATGTCACAAGGGAGCGGCACGCGCCACGGGGGGGAAGGGTAAAGGGCGCCTTGACGGCGGGCAGCAGGGGGGCGGGCGGGCAGGGGGCGGGCAGGGGGCGGGCAGGGGGCGGGCAGGGGGCGGGCAGGGGGCGGGCAGGGGCGCACCTTGTCCGAGGTCTCCCTGAGGCGGGCCACGGTGATGGTGTTGCGGTGCTGGAGGAGCTCGTTGATGATCAGCAGCGAGCCGTGCACCCCACAGGGGGCCGCGTCGGGGGCCAGGCCGCGGAAGGTCTCCAGGAAGCTGTTCTGGAAGGTCTTGCTGACGAAGGGCCACTCGCGCTTGCGGACGAGCTTCAGGCAGGCGCTGAAGCACATGGCGGCATCCTCGCGGAGGGACTGGGACAGGCTCTGGCGCAGCGAGGGCCACACGTGGGTGAAGCACCGGTCCGTGTAGTTGGTGAACAGGGCCGGGGCGTTCTCTGCGATCTCCTGAGCCCGCCCCACGCCGCGTGCCCGTGCGATGGCCAGCCCAGCAGACGGAGGCGCAGAGGGTGAGGGCCGCGAGCAAAGGGCGCGTGTCAGGGCAAGGGGGCCGGCTCGGGACGGGAACAGACCTTCAGGAGAAAGAGAGCCGACCGCTTGCGCATGATCGACTGGGTGCTCTTGTCGGCGTTCTGCAGCGCCTCCAGAGCCGAGTCCTGCAGCTGGTCCACAAAGTCGCTCCCGTTGGTCCACGAGAGGCTCGCCAGATGGCCTGCTCGTCAGGGGCCGCAAAAGGGGCGACAGGAATGAGCATACCGCAGGCCACAGGTCACAGAACACCTTGCACAGCCAGCAGCTCGGGCGAGCGGGTTCACCGGGACGACAGACCGATCACCTTGGCGGCAAATTTCACCACCTCGATGTCGGACGAGTTCAGGCCAGCTTTCAGTGCGTACGAGAACCGCGAGAAGTTCACAGATTCTTCGGTACTAACGAGTTCCTCTGTGAAAGACCCGAAGTGGCGTGAAAATAGGAATGCGTGCGACAGCGGATGAGACCGACCGATACACAAAAGTCCAGAGATCTCCTCGTTTGGATCCGTTGATCGAGCCATCTGTTGTAAAACAGTGATCATTTCATCAATGACTGTCTGCCGTGACTCGGTCCTTTGAGAGTTTTTGAGCTATGGAGAAACGTGGTGAGAAAAATCTGCGGGTCAGCGGTCACGAACCTCTAAAAACATGTCACGGGCAGCCTTTCGCTTCCCCACCTCCGTTCTAAAGGGTCGACAAAAAAGCCGCAAGAGTGTCAGCAAAATGGGCATCAATAGGTGCGACGTCGGGACCTTTGCGTGAGCACCGCACTTAAAAGTGGCGATAAATGGCTCATTGGTGACGAAGAGTGCGTGGGAAAATCGCGCAACCGGCCCTACCGAGGCCGGGTGAGAAAGGGAACGCGTTCGAACTTGCGAGCGACGCCGAGGGAGTTGAGGTTGTGTTTTGGGTGCGCCACAACTCGCCCTGTGATTGAATGTCCGTCTCACAAGCCGAGTACCTCAAAAGGTACCTTGGCGGAAGCGAAAAGAAGCACACAAAGAAGAAAAAATCTGCCTCTGCCAAGGTGAGGATTGTGGACGAGGATGCACACCTCAAAACCGTACTTTCTTCATCGGAGAGGAACGCAGAAGGTCTGAGGCGATACCAACTGTTTCAAGCCGATTAAATTCCGGCTGTTGACCAGATACGGTGATGGCGGTGGCAGCCGACGATGCCCCGACCCTTGTTGAGGCGAGAGAACTCCCTTCAGATCTCTTGCCTGTCGCCGCTCCCCAACAAAAAGCATCCACTCGTTCGGGGTGGGTCACCATTGAGAGCGCGGACACCGATGATGCCCCCGTGATCAGCATCCCCAAGGAGCTGCGGGGGGACGAGCGGCTGGCGGCGGGGGCGGTCAAGATCCGGATCGACGCCGGGGGTGACGCCACCGTTGCGGATGAAGGTCCGTCCGCTTGTTGCGCCATGTGTGGTCACGATCGCTCGTTCATCCCGCAGCGGCCACGGCCACGGCGGCAGCGGCAGCGGCAGCATCGCCCGATCGGAGGCAGCCCGCCCCGCGGCGGCCCCGCCAGTCCGACGGGGAGGATCTCTCGCCTCCCCGAGCCTCCGCCAAGGTGGCACGGCGGGCTTCGCCGTCCTCGGGGGCGCGGGCGGCCGACCTCTCCCCGGCCCGCGGCCGAGGCGAGCGACACACCGAGCGCGACCTGAGCCCCCCACGCGGTCCCGGTGCCTCGAGGGGCCCTCGCGGGGATGAGGACCTCTCCCCGCCCCGTGGTCCTCAGCCCCAGGCGCCCCTCGCCGGAGATGTCGACCTCTCGCCCCCCCGCCCTGCCGACGGGCGCGAGCCCCCGCCAATACCCGCCGCCGCGGAAACCATGTCCTCGGGCCGCAAGGCTGGCGTGGCCACCACGGCCGAGTACGCCGCCGAGTCGGAGCGGGTCCGACGAGAGCAGGCCCGTCACTCGCCCCCCAGCTCATCAGCCGAACGCTGATCTTCTTTGCTGATCTTCTTTGCTGATCTTCTTTGCTGATCTTCTTTGCTGCTGCCGCCGCTCCCAGCGTGCGGCCGTCGACGAGGAGATGGCCCTCCAGATGGGCAAGGGTGCCAGGACCATGCTCCGCGATAAGACCGGTCTGCACGGTCAGCCCTGCGCCACGGCTGTTGACCTCGCGTCCCTTGCTGCCGCGCAGGTCGTCTCATGACGGACATCGAGTCCTTCGTGGCCGACCAGCGCCTCAAGGAAGCCACCGCACAGGAGCGCCAGCGGGACATGGCCCGGGGCACCGCCCAGAAGCAGGCCGAGGTCAGCGTCCTCCAGCCAGCGGCTCGCTCTCGCCTCATTCTTTTTCGCTCTCGTCGGCAGGCGGCCCGGGCAGCCGAGCTGGTGGCCATGGAAGAGGCCCCCTTCGCTCGGGAGGAGGACGACGAGGCCCTCAATCGGGAGCGGCGCGAGGCCCTCCGATGGGGGGACCCCATGGCCGCCTACGTGGCCCGCGAGCGCCGCAAGAAGGCCGAAAAGGAGCGCAAGAAGAAGGGCCTTCCGGCGGCCCCCGAGGGGCCCCAGAAGAAAGCATACCAGGGCCCCTACCAGCCCAACCGGTTCAATATCCCACCGGGGCATTTGTGGTCTGCCCTCCTTCCTCTCCCTTCTCCGTCCTTTCCCCATCTCCAACTCCCCCCCCCCCCCCCCCCCCCCCCCCCCCCCCCCCAGAACTCACCAGAGACCTCGAATTTCTATGGCAGGGACGGACGCGATCGCTCGAACGGCTTTGAGCAGCGGCTCTACCAGACCCAGGCAGCCCAATCGATCCGAAAAGACGAGGCCTTTAACTGGAGCATCTCCGAGTATTGATTCCGGTTCTCCTTTCCGCACCGAAAGGCCCCGTGCTGCCGGATGGGAAAAAAGAACCCCGTCAGGGTCTTTAGGCAATCTTCATGCCTCAGCAACAAGGAAAACACAACGGGACCGCGCCAACATGGGGTTCGACCAATAGCATCATTTTTTAGAGAAGTTCCTTTTTTCGTAGTCAAGTCGTACCTTCTGTTTTACAACTCAATGCAGCTCATCGGCTGGTTTATTCCCTTCGTGCTGACAGTGCATCACTTTCTTTTTGCTAATGGGAACTTGACCGATCTTTGGCCACATATTAAATTTTATCTCCAGGCTTTCCATCTCACTATGCTCCTGGAGGTCTGACGCTCTCCAGCGCTCCAACAGCCACACCCCTCGAGTAGATTGTCCATCCCATTTTGGGCCTTGTTCGCTCCTCTCCTGGCACAATTGCCATTCAAGTGTGCAGCCGTTGCTACATCACTTTCCTCATCTGCACTCTGGTTCCGGAATCCACGGCCTGGTGGGCCTTCCCCATGATGGTATTTAGCTGGACCATCACTGAAATTATTCGGTATACCTACTTCATCACAGAAGCCCTGCAGGTGACTCCTCGCTGGCTCACTTTCATCCGGTCTGTGGCATCGCATCGTTTTTCGGGTCCATCATCCGTCGATCCCAATCAGCTACTCGACTTTCCTGGTGCTCTATCCGACTGGCGCGGGCGGGGAATGGCTCTGCGCCTTCAAGGTCTCCAACCTGGTGTTCCTCTCGTGACCACGCCTCCTCTTCTGCAGGCTCTGCCCTGGCTTCCTGAACGTGACCCTTTTGCTATTTCATTGCCCAATGCTCTCAACGCATCCTTCAGCACAGCTTTTCTCACCAAAGTCATGCTCGTTCTCTACATTGGAGGTCTGGATGCTTGACCGCCACTTGATTCAAATATTCTCTTGTTTTTAGGTCTTCCATATATGTACGGGCACATGCTCAGTCAGCGTGCCAAGCATTTGCGCACGAAGCACTGAGATTTGCCAATCGTTTTCCTCTGGTATCGAACGGTTTCCTTGTTTTTCACGGAGGGTACGATCTTGGGTCGTAAAAAGAACTGCCGTCCTTTACACGTAAAAGAACGCACCGATCCTTTACACGTAATTTAGCTTCCTTCACCGTGGCACGGCTGGCCCATGCAGCAGAAAGAGGGGAAAAAGAAGCAGAGTGTCCCGTCCGCGAAGCCCGCAGCTTCCGGCGCCCCCGCGAAGACTTCCGGTAAAGTGGCCAAAGGAGACACGAAATGGTTGAAAACCGTTCTTGAATCGGGTACCACTCCCGATAAAATCGCCGCCATGACCCTGCTTGTTCAGAAGGATCCCAAGGGTCAAATCGATGATGATGGCCACCTCCCCACACTCTTGAACTTGGCAAAAAGGAAGGACAGGCGTATCGCCCTTCTTGCCACCCGAAACGTGAAAGATCTTTTCATTTCGATGCTTCCCACCGACCGCGAGCTCAAGTCTGTCGACCGTCACTCCAGGGCCTTTATCCGAGCTCACCTTTCTTCCTTTTTGATCGCCCAGCTCCTCTGACGACTACGAGGATGTCCTGAAGAAGCGCTACACGGAGTTCGTCCAGGCCATCACGGTCTGCCTCCGATCCGATCGGACGCGCAGCCGGACGCACAGGGTTGCAGCACAGGGTTGCAGCACAGGGTTGCAGCACAGGGTTGCAGCACAGGGTTGCAGCACAGGGTTGCGGGCGTCTCGCGGCCCCCACATCACACTGCACGGGTTGTCGTATCCGTCTCTGTCCGCGCAGGCCCAGGCCAACGACACGGTGACCCACTTCAAGATGGCCTCGGTGCACACCCTGTTCGACCTGGCCCTGAACAAGGCCGAGCAGCGGGTGGGCATCATCACCACCCTGGCCAACAAGCTGGGCGACCCCGACCGGCGCGTGGGGGGCCTGGTGGTGACCCTGCTGGGCAAGCTGGTCGTCCGCCGACCCGCCCTGAAGGCCAAGGTGGTCGAGGAGGTCGAGCGGGTCATCTTCCGCCCCCGCATCTCCACTCGGGCCCAGTCCGTGAGCCCCCCCCCCCCCCCCCCCCCTCCCTCCCTCCCTCCCTCCTCCTCCTCCTCCAAGAAGGGGCGCCGCTCTGGGCTCTCCTCACCGGGTGTGACTGTGGGTCGGCCCCGTCGCCCGCAGGTACTATGGGGTGATCTTCCTCAACCAGCTGGTGCTGAAGAAGGACCGGGACGAGGCCCTCTCCAAGAAGCTCATCCGCATCTACTTCGCCCTCTTCGCCCAGCTGGCCGCGGCCCAGGTCGCCCCCCGCCCCCACACCCCGCACCCGCCCGGACCCGGATAACCGCAGGCAGGTGACGGCCCTCCTTGGGCGGCAAGAGCTCACCGAATCGGGTTGGGCGGCTGCTCTGGGGTGGTGGGGCTGCGCTTGCGGGCACCAGGAGGCCGCCCAAAAGCTGGCCGCAGGGGATGGTGTCGTCGAGGCCGGGGCGGCGGGTGGGGCGGCGGGGGCAGCCACATCAAGTTCGGCGACGAGGAGCCCGACGAGGACGACGCCAAGGACAAGAAGTCCCCCAAGGGCCGGCGGGGCCGCTACGGCCGCAAGCAGCACGGGCCCCGGAGCGGCGGCATGAAGCACGGCAAGACCGAGGCCGAGCGGCGGGCGGCCGAGCAAGCACGGGTCGAGGAGGAGTCCAAGCGGCGCCTCCTGGGGGCCCTCCTCACGGGCGTCAACCGCGCCTTCCCCTTCGCCCACGAGGACGACGAGACGTCCGCACGCAGCCCGCCCGATGGTGTCCATGCCCCGCTCGCCCCCGCTGCCGCATCACATGCCCCGTGGTGCGCGCATGTTGTGGCGCAGGTACAACAAGCACGTGGACACGCTCTTCCGGCTGGTCCACACAGGCACCTTTTCGACGGCCCTGCAGGCGCTGATGCTGCTCTACCACTTCCTCAGCTCCAAGCAGGCCCGTCCCCCCCCCCCCCCCCCCCCCCCCCCCCCCATCCCCGACCCCCACCGATTTCGCTTCACCGGCACCCTCCTTTCACGCCCCCCGGCCGGCCCGGCCCGCTGGCTGCAGTCCCTCTCGGACCGGTTCTACCGGGCCCTGTACGAGGTGCTGCTGAGCCCGCAGGTGGGGGCCGAGAGCAGCCGGCACGGGTTCCTGCTGAACCTGCTCTTCAAGGCCATGGGGGCCGACCCGAGCCTGGCCCGGCTGCTGGCCTTCGCCAAGCGGCTGCTCCAGGTGGCCCTCCAGCAGCGGGCCACCTTCCTCTGCGCGGCCCTGATGCTGGTCGGGGAGGTCAGCGTCGCCAACCGGGCCCTGCTGGCCCACCTGGTCACCCCCGAGGGCACCTTCGCCGGGTCGGCCGCCAAGCCCAAGGCCGACGCGCTGGACGCCAAGTTCGGCGGGGAGGACGACGACGACCTGGAGCACTTCGTCGACGCCCCCGACCCTGACGAGGACGACCAGAAGGACGACGACCAGAAGGACGACGAGGAGGCGGAGCCGAAGAAGCCCCTCGGCAAGCGGCCGGATGCGCGGCCGACGGGCGAGGGCGAGCAGAAGCCGAAGGAGGGCGCCTTCGCGGGGTACGACGGGCTCAAGCGGGAGCCGGCCTTCGCCAACGCCGACCGGTCGTGCCTCTGGGAGCTGGTCCGGCCCCCGCCCCGCCCTGCGCCATGCCCTGCGCCATGCCCTGCACCATGCCCTGACGCCTCTTTCCCCACCCGTCCGTCCTCTTCGACCACTGACCCGCCCCGCCTGCTCGAACCGAACCCGTGCTGCGCAGCGCTCGCTGGCCGAGCACTACCACCCCTCCGTCCGCCACATGGCCGCTTCCCTGCTGCAGGCCGCCCTGCAGCTCCGAGCCGCCAAGCAGCAGCCCACGCCCGCCGAGGCGGCCACCGCGGCGGCCACCGCGGCCACCGCCACCGCCAAGGAGGCCCCCAACCGGCCCCTGGGCGAGGTGGACGAGGACACCTCCATCCTCATCGCCCGCCAACCCGCCGCCACCGCCACCGCGGCCCCCCAGCCCGCCGCCCCCACGGCCGGCCCGACGGCCCCCAAGGCCACCAACCCTGTGCGCTACCCGGGCGACCCGCTGGCGGACTTCACCCTGGCGGCCTTCCTGGACCGGTTCATGTTCAAGAACCCCAAGGAGGCCGCCAAGGGCGCCCCCATGAAGACGCCCTTCTCTCGGGCCGCCCACCGGGCCCCCGGCGGGGCCGATGGTAGCGAGGAGGCCTGGGCGGGCGCCGGGGCCGAGGAGGGCGGCCCGGAGGAGACCACCGACCGGCCCATCGCCTTCGGGCGGGGCGAGGCCCCCAGGGCGGGCGTTCCCCGGCCGGGCGCCCTCCCGGCCGTCAACACAGTCCGGTACCGCGAGTTGCCCCGGGAGCGGATCCCGGCCCACGAGGCCTTCTTCTACAAGTTCTTCCAGGAGAACCCCGTCGCGGCCGAGGGCGGCCGGGGGGCCCGCGGGGCCGAGGCCGAGGCGGAGCCCATCGGGGACGACGAGCTGGACCGGTACCTGACCGCCATGGAGGAGCGCGCCTCGACGGGCGGACGGACGGTGGTCGACCGGCTGACGGGGGCCGACGTGGACGAGGAGCTCATCGACCCGGACCTGCTGGCCGAGCTGATGGGCCCCGAGGACAGCGACGCCGACGAGGCGGACGGAGAGGAGGTGCCCTCCGACGCCGAGCTGCAGGACGAGTTCGAGGAGGGCGAGAACGTCCCCGCCAAGCTGGCCCTCATGCGCGGCTCGGCCCCCCAGCCCGAGGGGGACGAGGCCTTCGACGACCTGGCCGCCCTCGACGCCCTCGACGCCCAGGGCCCCGACGAGGACGAGGACGAGGGCGCCGAGGCCCCGGCCCAGGAGAGCGAGGCCGAGACCCCCGCTGCCGGGGCGGCCGGGATGGAAGTCGACGGTCCGCCCACCAGCCCCTGACCCCTGATGGATCCCCCTGCGACTGGCCCATCATCGTCCTCCTCCTCATCAGCATCATCAGCATCAGCAGCATCATCATCATCATGGACATTGCGGTGGGCGTGGGCCGGCGTGCAGAGGGCGCGCCCGAGGACTGGGAGTCGCTGGGCGAGGAGGCCGAGGAGGCCAGCCAGGCCGAGGGCGACGAGGCCGAGGCCGAGGCCGAGGACGAAGAGGGCGAACCACTGGTCTGCCACTCCGTTCCTCCCCTCCCCCCGGCGTCCCTCCCCTCCCCCCGGCGTCCCTCACGGCTGCGGGTCTGGGCGGGCCGACCGTTCGGTGGTGGGTGTGGGTGTGGGCGGCAGTCCAACCGGGACCGGCGTCAGATGCAGCGCCAGAAGAAGGCCCTGCTGGCCGACCTGCCCGTCTTCGCGGCGGCCGAGGAGGAGGAGGCCATCCTCGAGCGCCACCACAAGAAGCTCGCCGCCATCCGCCCCCAGTCCGCTGCCCCAGCCCCCGCAGCCAAGGCCAAGGCCAAGGGCCCCCACCCGTCTGCCCAGCCGGCCCGCCCGCAGCCCCAGGGCCGAAAGCACGGCCGCCCAGCCCCCAAAGGGGCCGCCAAGGATGCAGGCACCAAGCGGGGCCGCAGGAGAGACTAATGGGAGGGGGGGTGGGCGGGGGCGGAGGGCCGCGCAAGAGATCAGAGATCGACACGCCGCATCGCACGTCTGATGCTCTCAGGGGAGCGGAGGGTTTGAGGGCGAGCCTTCTTGGGAGCCGAGAGATATTCACAGATCGCATCGGCCACCGGCCCGGCCCCACCACCCGCCCGCCCAGCGAATTACAAGCCGCCGCCCGGGAGCTCAGCCCGCCCTCCGCCCCACCGCCTCGGCTCATCCGCTGGTCGTTCGGGGACGGGGCCCCTCCGCCCCCTCGGGCTCGGCGCCCAGCCGTGGGAAGGACGTCTGTCCCCCCCGCCAACAGACGTGCCAGTCGAGGATCGAGGCAGGTTGGGACAGATGGAGTTCGAGGCAGGGGCGGGCAGGGGCGGGCAGGGGGCGGGCAGGGGGCGGGCAGGGGGCGGGCAGGGGGCGGCTGCCGACCTGCAACATGATGGCGGCCGCCACCGATGGGGGCGGGGGCGGGGTGGAGGCAGCGTGGGTGCCGGGGCCCAGCCCGGCCCGCCGGGAGAGGACCCTGTCCGCCGAGGCTGGCCCCCCGCTGGCTCCCCCCGTGGCCGCGCCCCGGCTGCCCATGGCCAGGCCCGCGCCCAGCCCCAGCCCCATGGGGCTGGCCTCCCCGAAGAGGCTGCTCCTCGTGGCCGCCGGGCTGGCGACTGCAGCAGCTGCTGCCGATGGGGACGGCGGGGGCATGGCCGCCGTGGAGGGCCCGGGGGGCGAAGCGGGGGCGCCCTCGACCCGCTCGATGACGGCCTGCAGCAGCTCCACCAGGGGCGCCCCGTAGGGGAAGCTGCTCTCGGCGATCTCGCGCGCCCCCACCAGCACAACGTTCCGCTGGGCAACCGGCCGCCCCACCAGCTCACTGCGCCGACGAGGAGGAGGAGGGGACGATGGCATGCGGCACCGCGGGAAGGCCGGGGGGCCGGGGGAGCGACCTTGCAATGGCGGGGGCGCCGATGGCGCGGATGGTCTGCGTGACGGCCGCCTTGACGGCCGGGTCCTTGTCGTGCAGCGCCAGCAGCAGCGTCCGGATGGCCCGCGGCCCCACGGCCGTCAGCCCGTGCCTGGCGGCGCCCACCACCAACCGCAGCCCCACGCAGACCCCCGTCATGAGGCCATGAGGCCCGACCGGAGGCGGCCAACCGGAGGCGGCCAACCGGAGGCGGCCCGACCAGGTCCAGGTGCAAGGGGGCGGGGGCAAGGGGGCGGGGGCAAGGGGGCGGGGGCAAGGGGGCGGGGGCAAGGCGAGGGGGCGGCAAGCGGACGCGGCGGCGGCGCGGATGGCGGGGGACGAGTCCTTCAGCAGGCCCTCGATCAGCAGCAGCTCGCCCTGGGGCCCGGCCGTCCCTGCCGGCGGCCAACCCCCAAGAGGATGGGAATGCGGTGAAGGGCCATGGGCATCCGCCATCTCGGCTCTTGGCTCCTCGCCCAGCCGGGGGGCTGGGGCGGCAGGCGGACCGAGCACCTCGGCGGCCATCTCGCGGACGGCCCGGTCCTTGTCCTTGAGGAAAGGGTACACGAAGGGCAGGAAGTTCCGGGCCCGCAGGTAGGTCACCTCCTCGCGCGCCTGCCGGGCCATGGCCCCCAGCCCCTGCAGGACCGCCCGCCGCACCAGGGGCACGCTGCGCCGCAGCCCCAGCCCAGCGACCATCAGGCGCCGGTGCGGGCCCAACCGCTCTCCTCTTCCCCCCGAGCGTCGTGGCTGTGGCGGGCTGTGGCGGGCTGTGTGGGGCTGCGGGGCTGCGGGGCTGCGGCGGGCCTGTCGTGGGAGCCGAGCAGCAGGGCCTCCACCACCTGGTCGGCGTAGGGCGAGGGGCACCGGATGGCGCTGAGGCCCGCCACGGCCGCCGTGCGCACCTGGGACGGGGCCCGGGTGGGGGCCTGCAGCTGCTCGATGAGGGCCCGGGCCCCCTCGTAGCCCAGCCGGGCCAGGCAGGTCGCCACGTCAAGCCGGCTGACCGTCCCGTCACGCAGCGTCTGCCCACGACGTGCCCAACCGCCCACCCAGGACCGAGCGGGGCGTGAGGATGGGGGGCCGAGGAGGGGGGGGCTGGGCGGCGGACCTTGACCAGGTGCGGGATGCAGGCCGCAGCGGCGGGCCCGAGCTGGCCGAGCGACATGACGGCGCAGTAGCGCACCTTCCAGAAGCCGTCCTGGGGGCGCCGCCCACACGCCATGCCGGACATCCGGCAGCAGACAGCAGCATCCAGGGTCAGACAGGGCCAGACAGGAGCACCCAGAAGGCTCGTGCTGGCGGGGCGCATGCCCGGCCGGGGGGCGATTGGGCGACCCCAGGGCGACCCCAGGGCGACCCCAGGGCGACCCCAGGGCGACCCCAGGAGGCAGGGCGGCAGGGCGGCAAGGGCGCACCTTGAGCAGCGGGAGGAGCCCGTTCATGGCGGCCTCGCAGGGGAACCGCCCCACAGCCCGGGCGGCGTGCTCGCGAACCTGTGCCCCCCGGAGCCAACCAGGAGTAGCAACGACAGGCGGTGAGGCCCCGGCCCGGATGGAGGACCCAAGCAGAGGGCTGCCGGTGGCGCGGGGTGGCGCGGGTGGGCCTGGGTGGGACCTTGGCGTCGGGGTCGCGCAGGGTCCGCAGCAGCATCGGGAAGGCCGCCTGGCCGGCGGGGGCGCCGATGTCTGCCCCACCGAAGAAGAAGACGACGACGAAGAAGACGACGAAAAAGACGAGAAGAAGCGGCGCTCGGATGACGGCAGGTCTGGTGTGGGGTGGGGCAAGGGCCTGACACGAGGGGGGGTGGTCTGGCACGGGGCGGGGACTGGCATGGGGCGGGGGGTGGGGGAGGGGGAAGGGGAGGGGGGAGGCCAGGCGCGGGACGGACTGCCAAGTGCGTCGACGGCGGCTACGCGGACGACGGCATCGCGTGCGTTGGCCAAGGCGACTCCCAAGCCCCGGACGACCTGCCGGGGGCGCGGGTCGGGGCGAGATGAGAGGCGGATGGGCGCGGATGAGAGGCGGATGAGAGGCGGATGAGAGGCGGATGAGAGGCGGATGAGAGGCGGATGAGAGGCGGATGAGAGGCGGATGGGCGCGGATGAGAGGCGGATGAGAGGCGGATGAGAGGCGGATGAGAGGCGGATGAGAGGCGGATGAGAGGCGGATGAGAGGCGGATGAGAGGCGGATGAGAGGCGGATGAGAGGCGGATGAGAGGCGGATGGGCGCGGATGGGTGCGGATGGGTGCGGAGGAGCGGGGGGCGGACCTCCTCGGTGTAACGTGGGGCTGGGCCTGACGGGGGCGGGGCTGGCGCGGGGTGACCATCAGCTCGGGCGAGTCGGCGGGCCCCGACACGGGCGTGCCCTCGAAGTGGGGCGTGCCCTCGAAGTGGGGCGTGCCCGTGCCCGGGTGGCCGGCCGAGGGGCGCCCGTGGTCGGGGGTGGCCAGCGGGTTGGCCGGGCCGGGCCCGCTGGGAGTCCCCGGGGCCGGGGCGGGGCCCGAGGGCGACCCGGCAGCCCCTCGGAAGACCGGTGGCGTGGCGGGGCTGCTCTCGGCGGCCCCCTCGGGCGGCAGCGGGTGCTGCTCGGTCGGGGCGGGCGGGCGGGCGTGGAGTGGTTGCTGAGGGCGGGCGGGCTGGGGCAATGCGAGCCAGTCGCCGATGGGGTGGGAGGGAGGGAGGGAGGGAGGGGGGAGGGAGGGAGACGGACGGGGTCGAAGATGCCCTCCTGCAGGGCCAACTGCACCAGGGAGGCCAACTCACGCGGGTCCAGCAGCAGACAGTCCCCCGTCTCCTCTGCAAGCCCAGCCCAGCCCAGCCCAGCCCAGCCAAACGTGTGACGGGTGGCGATGGCTCCGGGCGCAGGCAGGGCGGGCGGGGCGGGGACGGACCGTGGAGGAGGCGCAGCCGGGGGGCGTCGCTGTACTGGGCCAGCATCTCCGAGTCCACCCGCACCTGCAATCGCCCAGCCCCAGCCCACACGGGTGTCAGCCCCGAGGCGACGAGGCGAGGCGAGGGGGCGCAAGGCGAGGGAAGGGGAGCCGGGCCTGGATGGTGGAACGCGGAGCCTCGTCGGCCGGCCCCGTGGGGGCGGGGGTGGCTGGGGGCAGCACCCCGAGGGCGTAGGCGGCGTATGCGCGGACGCGGGGGCTCATGTCGGTCGCCAGCAGCTGCAGCAGGGCCTCCTCCCCGCAGGGCCCCAGACACCGCATGGCGTGGGCCACCAGGGCCCGGTCGGCGGTCCCGGTCGTCAGCAGGTCCGCCAGAAGCGGCAGCTGCCTCACCAGCCCGCACAACAGGGGCGGCTGTCAGAGAGGCCTGGCGGAGGCGGGGGGCGGGGCGGAGACACTTCTCCAGCCTGGGGCGGGGTGCCTGGGGGCGGGGGCGGGGGCGGGGGCGGGGGCGGACGGTGTCCTGGGCGACGGGGCCCATGGTGGCGACGGCCTCGACGGCGGCCGCGCGGCGTGGCGGGTCGGCTGCGCGGAGCTCGCGGAGGAGGAGCGGCACCAGGACGGCCCGCTGGACGAGGGGCTCGTTGCCCAGGAAGGTCAGCACGGCGCTCTCCAGCCGCGGGTCGGCCCCCTCCGTGGCGGCCCGCAGGAGGACCTCCACCCCTGCCCGCCAGCGCGCCCACCCCCCCGGTGCCCACCGCGCGGCAGGGCCCATGCTTGGCCATGAGCTGGGCGCGCGAGCATGCGCTGCCGAAATGGGGGTCGCTCCCTGCCCGATGCTGGGAGAGTGGGGGGGGGGGGGGGGGGGCAGGCGGACCGAGGGCCCCGTGGCGACCATGAACCTGCAGCAGAGCGGCCTGAACTGGGCCGCGTTGGGGTCGTGCAGGATGCGGGCCGCCACCCCCAGGGCCGGCAGGGCGTGCGAGCAGAGGCTGATGCCCAGCTGCAGCGCGAGGGCCGTGAAGCGGACTGCCCCCGGCCGCCACCGTCCCCGCCCCGGTGTGGAAGCACATGGGAGGCAGCCAGGGAGGCGTGACAGGGGCGAGGGGGCGGGCGTGATGGGGGCGGGCGGGGCCAGGGATGGCGGGATGGGGGCGGGCATGACGGGCGGGGCCAGGGGTGGCGGGATGGGGGCGGACCCTCCTGGTCCTCGTAGGTCTCGAGGCAGCCCACCAGGGCGGGCACCAGGGCGGGCACCGTGTCGACGACCCGCAGGGCCAGCTTGTAGAGGGCCTGCAGGGCCCCGTAGCGGACGTCGTGGCGCCTGTGGGCGAGGTAGTCCAGGTAGTACTGGGCCCGCACGTCCATCGAGGCGTTCTGGGGCGAGTGCAGCACCGGGGCCGGCGGGGTGGGCGGGGCCAGCCGCTCGGGCGACATGAAGCCGCTCGGCCCGGCCGGGGCTGCTGCGGGCGGGTCAGGCGGGGTCACGTGGGCACCGGAGGGAGTGGCATGGGCGTGGGCGTGGACATGGCCAGGGAGTGGGCGTGGAGTGGGTGGCGCCTGGCGGGGGGGCGGGCACGGACGGGGGCGGGGCGGGGATGCGTTCAGGTGGCCCGTCTGCTGGAGGACCAGCCGCAGGATGCTCGACGAGCACTCCGACAGCCCTGCGGCCCCCGCCAGATCGCACACAGCCACAGCCACAGGCGCGGGGGGCCAGCCAGCCAGCCAGCCAGCCGAGGGGCAGGGCAGAGAGTCCCGATGGGGGGCGGGCGATGGGCAGTGGGGCGGGCGGGCGGGTGGAATGAGAAGGGGGAAGCACGATCATGAGAAGGGGGAAACACGATCATGAGAAGGGGGAAACACGATCAATGAGAAGGGGGAAGCACGATCGGCAGGGACGGGCCCTTTTGGCTCCGTTCCTCTGCTCCATTCCGCGTGGGCGTCGCTTTTGGGTTGGGTTTGGGTTTGGGTTTGGGTTTGGGTTTGGGTTTGGGTTTGGGTTTGGGTTTGGGTTTGGGTTTGGTTGTGTGGGGGCGGTGCGGACCGGGGCGGGGATCGATGGGGGATGTGCGCATGAGCGGAGGCGAGAGACGCTCGGGGCTCAGTCTGCGCCCCGGGGAATGCGGCTGTTGTTGTTGTTGTTGTTGTTGTTGTTGTTGTTGTTGTTGTTGTTGTTGTTGCTGCTGTTGTTGTTGTTGCTGCTGCTGCTGCTGCTGTTGTTGTTGTTGTTGTTGCTGCTGCTGCTGCTGCTGCTGCTCCCTGGTGAGCAGCGGCAGCGGCAGTGGCTCGGCCACGGGGCCCAAGGGGGAGGCCATGCCGCTCGGCTGGCCGGGGGTGCGGCTGCCGCGCCTGGGGGGGCCCATGAGCCCCTCCTTCCCCGCCGGCAGGGGGCCCGAGGGCGTGCCCGCTGGGGACGCCGGCTGCTGGACGGGGGGCTGCCCCTGGGACGGGGGCGTCCCGGCTGCGATGCGGGTGCCCTGCAGAGAGCCCCCCGGCGTGGCGGCGGAGAAGCCGGGGACGGGGACACCCGCGGGCGCCCCGAGGGGCGAGGGGCGGGTGGGGAGCGGCGGAGTGCCATGCGTGACCAGAGGGGGTGGGGCCACGCTCGGCTGGGCAGCGACCACGAGGGGAAACGAGTCTGCAAGGGCCGGGCGAGGGGAAGGCGGAGTGAGCGGGCCGGGCAGGGCGGGGTCGGGCGGACCCTCTGCGGGCAGGGCGGTCTGGGCGGAGGGTCCCTCGTGGGCCTGCTGCTGCTCCTCCTCCTCGACCCGCGAGTTGTGGTGCAGCGAGCTCACAAAGACACTCGACTCGTGGTTGGCCGGGTCGTGCGGGTCCGGAAAGAAGCGCGAGTGCAGCGTGGGGAAGTGCGACGCCACGGCCTGCTGGGCCAGGTCGTCGGTCCCCCACTCCGTCGCGGTGCTGCGTTTGGAAGGGTCAAAACGGCCCTGCGCCCGAAGATAAAAGTGCAGAAGATCGAGGAGGGCCGCAGTATCTATCCAGACCTTGTCGGGGCTATCGAGAAAGGGTTGGAAGCGGCTAATACCGCTTTCAAATTCATCTAAAGAAAAAGGATCTTCGTTCATAGGTCTTCTGTTTCAGCCGAGACGATGACGGGTCGGTTGAAACGAATCCAAAAACTTCGAAATAAAAAACGAGCCGAGCTAGTTAGGCTCACCCCGGCTACCTCAACACCATTGGTTTTTTGTGCCCTTGCTGCACCAGGGCGAGGCGCACCTCGAGATTGCATGTCCTCTCAGCCCTCCCCGCCACCTGTACATGGTACCCCAGCAACCGCACAGCCTAGCCCTCATCCACAGGCCCGCCCCGCCTCTGAGTCGCTATCGGCGGATGAGATCCTTCGCCGGATGAAGGAGTTGCGTGAACGCTACCAGCACTCTAAGGTTCGTTGTGCAAACCCGGGCCGTCCCCATGATCCCGCCCCTGCCTTCCCTTAGGCCTCGGCCCAGCCCACCACTTGTAAGAGCGGCCTTTGTTCCGGCTCAGCGGCGGCGGCCTCTGAAAGCATTTCCGCGACCAGTGGCGAGCCACAGACCTCCCTCTCGAAAGGCGATGCTTCCACTCGTCCGGATCAGACCACGTCCACATCGAGGTCTGACTATCTGAGTCCAGGCTTCTGGTGAGCTAATCGGCTTCTTTCTTGTCATGGCCTTTTATGCAACTACATTTTCCGACTGTTGGGTTCTCTGCATCATACCACTCTGGATGCTAGGCGGAAATCTGATGCCACGCAATTCTCTCCTCTCAGCGAGATGCAACGTCAGCTATTTTTCGATTCTTTACCCATTTCTCACCATCTTTCCATCCTCGGCATTCAGAGGCTATTTTCGACTGCATTGAACACAATGGTGGGACAGTATCATTCGAGACGCTGTTTGGCCATGTCAACGCGGTCCGTTTCCAAACCTCTTGTAATGGCTCCCAGACCATTTCGAGGCGTTCTCTTTTGTCTGTTTGGGTTGCCCGTCCTCACCTTTCCTGTCGGTCGTTGGTCGGTCCATCCCGGGGGGCGGGGGCAGCGCTGGACGAGCATGCGGCGGAAAGACGGCAAGCCGTGCGCCAACTTCGACTGTCGGCGGGCACTGCAGGCCTCTCTCCGCAATTCCCACTACGGCAATTCTCTCTTTGTGGTCTGTCTCTCTCGCCCTCCCCTCCGTCGCCCATCCCCATCGCCCATCCCCGCAGAAAGATCGGGTCACCCAGGGGAACTGGACCCTGGACGGCGAGCTGGCCGAGGTCTACCGCCACATGGCCCGGTCCGCCCGCCCCAGCGGCGCCCGCCCTGACCCCTCGGCTCCTTGGCCCCCCGCCCTGACCCCTGACCCACTTCATCCGTACCCCTTCCTTCCTTCCTTCCTTCCTTCCTGCTCTCAGCACCGTGCCTGAGGTGCCCATGGGCGACGTGCCGCTTGCACCCATCCGGGCCCCGACCACGCCCCGCATCGCGGCGACCACTTCCGACAGCGACATCGCCGACGAGGAGGAGGCCTGGGCCGAGCCCGTCCCCGGCCCGGCCCCGCCCCCGGCCCCCGCCGTGCCCTCGGTGCCGCCCCTCCTGCGCCCTCCCTCGGCGGACGGGGCCCCGAGCGCCCCCGAGAACACGCGCAACCTGCGCTTCCGCGCCCCCCAGCGCTCATTCAAGAAGCAGGAAGGTCGCCCCCTCCCCCCGCCCCTCCCGCCTGCTCACCGCCCGACATGCCCGTGGCGCGCAGACGTCATCGCGGAGGCCATCGCCGAGGGGGGCGGCTCGGCCACCTTCAACTCGATCATGGACTACGTCACCAAGGTCCCCCAGCCCCGCCCCTTGGCCGCCCCTTGGCCGCCCCTTGGCCGCCCCGCCCACCGAATCACTCATGGCACCCACCACCCCACCGCCCGCCCACAGAACTGGGGCCGCCGGTTCCGGTCGGACGGGACGCCCTACACCCAGGAGAGCCTGCAGCACGGGGTGCGGATGACCATCAGCACCACCAACCGCTTCCAGAAGGACCCCGCCGACCCCCAGCGGTACATCCTGCGCCCGCCGACCGCCCCCGGCCCCGCCCCGCCCATCCCTGCGGCCCGGCCCGGAGGGGCCTTCTCGGAGCTCTCCGACGAGGACGAGGAGACCTCGGGGGGCACATGCTGGCACACGGGCGGCCCCACCGCCAAGAAAGGTCGCCACTCACACACCCCCCCCCCCCCCCCCCACTGCCCCGCTGACCTCCTTTCTCCCATTCCTCCACTCCCCACAGCCCGGACCCCCGCCCGAGCGCGCGCCCAGGCCAGCGGCTCGGCCCGGTCCCGCAACCGCCCCGGCCCGCCCACGGCCATGCTGCCCCTGCCCAGCGGCCAGTGCGCCTCCTGCAGCCGCTCCTCAGCCCAGTGGCGCGAGGTCCCTGCCATGCCCCGCCCCGCCCCGCCCCGCCCCGCCCCGCCCCGCCCCGCCCCGCCCCGCCCCGCCCGCCCCGCCCCGCCCCGCCCCGCCCCGCCCCGCCCCGCCCCGCCCCGCCCCGCCCCGCCCCGCCCCGCCCCGCCCCGCCCCGCCCCGCCCCGCATATGCCCCACGCCCCGCATACGCATGGCCCCTCCAGCCCTCCGCCCAGCCATCCAGCTCCCTCACCCTGCCGTGGGGGCCATGCCGTCTTGGGGCCACTGCAGGACGGGCTCTTCTGCTCGGCCTGCGGGGTGCAGCCCCTGCGGGCCAACTGCTGCCCCATCTGCAACAAGCCCTACCGCCAGAACGAGCCCGCCCTGGACGAGGACAACCCCTGGATCCAGTGCGAGCGCTGCGAGCGGTCCGCCTCGGCCTCGGCCCCCATCCCACCCACGCCCCCCCCCCTCCTTCCTCCCTCCCGTTGGGTTGGTGCTGATCTGGCGGGCTGCTGGGGCGGCCCTGGGGGGGCGCAGGTGGGTGCACAGCAAGTGCGACGGCATCCACGACATCGACCTGTACGACGACCTCAACCCCGACCACCTCGAGTACGCCTGCCCGCCATGCCGGGTGGCCGCGGCCGGGGCGGCCCCCGAGGCCAACCAGCCCCGCAGCCACCACGGCAAGCGGAGCCACCACGCCAAGCGGACCACGGCCACGGGGCGCCGCAAGGTGGCCCGGACGGGCGGCGGGAGCGGCCCCGCCAAACGGTCCGCGGGGAAGAGCTCGGCCCGCCGGTCGGGCGGCTCGCGCAAGGGCGGGCCCTCGGCCGAGAAGGGCCCCGGGGCCGCCTCGGAGGGGACCGAGGGCGAGGAGAGCAGCTCGGCCGAGGAGCAGCCCGGCCCCGGGGCCCCCCGCCAAGGGCGACCGCGACCAGCAGCGGGCCGCCAGCAGCGAGAGCGACTCCACCGACGGGATGGACATGGCCCCCCGTCCCAGGGCCCCCGCCCCGGCCACCGCCGCCACCGCCACCGCCACCGCCCCCTCGCAATCCCCGGCAACCCCACCCCCATCCCCCTCCCCCCCGGCCGCTGGGCCTGCCCCCGCGGCGGCCAACCCCTCGAGCGGCGGCCCCGCCGCGGCTGCGGCCAGCAACCCCATCGAGGCGGTGCTGGGGGCCACCGAGCAGGGCATGTCCTGGGGCGTCCTCTACTCGGCCCGGGACTCGCCGCCCCGCACGGCCCCCGCCGCGGCGCCCGTCTCGACCCCGACCCCGGCCCCCCCAGCCTCGGCCAGCGCCGCCCCGGCCTCGTCGTCGGGCCACGGGCAGGTGCCCGCCCGGCGGAAGCGCCGCAAGCCCGACGAGGAGATCATCGACGAGGCCGCACGCGAGGAGGGCGGCGGCCGGGCGGGCGGCGGGTCCAAGCGGGCCCGCGAGCGGGACGAGAGCTCGAGCACCGAGTCGCCCGACAGCAGCGAGAGCAGCGAGGAGAGCAGCGAGGAGCAGTCCGTCGCCGCCGTGGCCGCCTCGGCCAGCAAAGCCGAGGGTCAGCCCGCCCCCAAGGCCCAGCCGGGCGGCGCCGCTCCCTCGTCCTCCTCAGCTCGCTCCGGCCGGGCGGCCTCCAAGAAGACTCCCGACAAGGACAAGGCCAGCCGGGCTCCCGCGGGCGGCCACGGCCCGTCCTGCCCGGGGGCCGGGGCCGCGCGGGGCAGCGGGGCGGTGGCGCCGGGGGGCAGCGGCGGCAAGGGCACCCCCAAGGCGGCGGCCCCCTCCAAGGCGGTCACCGGCACCCCGACGGGGGCCCGCCCCCAGCCCCCGGCCGTGGCGGCCCGGAAGGTCCACGGGGCTGCCTGCAAGTGCAGCTGCTTCTCGTGCGCCATGCTCCGGTGGGCCCCCCTGGGCTCGGCCCCGGCCCCGGCGGTGGCCCCCGAGGGCTACCTGCCCGAGTTTCTGGGGCTGCACCCCATGGCGGAGGCCCTGGAGCGGCTCTTCGCCGACACGCTGGCCGAGTACTGCCCCCTGACCGCCGAGAACCCCAAGCTGCTCACCGCCACCCCGCCGCCCTCGCCCGCCGCCCCGGGGCCCTCCTCGCCCCCCGCGGCCACGCCCCCCGCGGCCCACTCGCCCCTCGGTGGCCCCAGCGGTGGCAGCGGTGGCCCCATCGCCAGCAGCGGACCTGCGGCTGGCGTCGGTGCCACGGCCGCCGGCAGCAGCGGGACGGGCGGCGTGGGCGCGGGCGGAGCCGGGGGGGCGGCTGCGGTCAGCTGGGCGGAGCTGTTCGCCGAGGACCCGACCGCCTCGACGGACCCCGTGGTCCGGGCCAAGCCGGCCCTGGTGCGGCTCGAGCTGCGCCTGCGCGAGGACGCCCCCGCCATCGCCCAGCGCCACCAGGCGGCCCTGCGGGAGGCCCTGCGGGCCCACCAGAAGGCCTTCCTCGAGGCCCTGGCCGCCGCCCGTCTGGAGCGGGACAGGGCCGACGCCGAGGCCTACGGGCAGGCCCGGGAGGCCCTCACCCGGGAGCTGCGCGGGGCCTGTGAGGCCATGGACGGCAGCCGGGCCCAGGCCTTCGCCGATGCCGAGGCCTCCATCGCGGCCGAGTCGCGCCACACGGCCCTCCGCTCCACCCGGCGGGGGGCCCCCGGCCCCGCGACCCCCATCGCCAAGGTGGTCTCCCCGCGCCACCGGCCCGCCCCGTCCCCGTCGCCCGCCTCGCCTCCGGCTGGCGGCTCGTCGCGCTCGGCCGAGAAGCCGCTCGCTCCGCCAACCCCCAGGCCCGGCCGGCCCCCGAGCCCAAGGCGGCTCCCTCCCCCGCCCCCGCCCCCGCCCCCGCCCCGGCCCCGGCCCCGGCCCCGGCCCCACAGCCTCTTGCGACGGCCCACTCGACCGCCCACCCCGCCCCGCCCCCGCCATCTTCCCCACCTCCCCGGCCGCCCCCAGCCCCGCCCCTGCTTCCGGTGAGGCTGCGCCGCCGGCTGCTGTGCCCGCCCTGCACTCGTCCCCATCCACGGGACTCGCGGCTCCCGCCCCCAACTCCCATCCCCGCTCCCACGGCTCCAGCCCCGGCCCCGGCTGCCTCCGAACTGGGCAACCCCGCCCCGGCCCCGGCCCCGGCCACCGCCCCGGCCACCGCCCCGGCCTCTCCTCCGCAGTCTGGGCTCTCCTCTCCCGGCCCGGCGCTGCCTCTGCTGCCGGCCGAGGGGCCGCTGTCCATCCTCCAGGTGTCCATCCTCCAGGTGGCCAGCGTCCGCGAGGCCTCCAGGAGCCCCGCCCCCCAGGGTGCGGCCAGCCCCCCGCCGGCCCCAGAGGGGTTGCCGCCCTCGTCCCCGCCGGCCGGCCCGGCCCCCATGGCCATCGAGTGCAGCGGCCCGGCCCCCATAGCCATCGAGTGCAGCGCCCCGGCTCCCGCCCCCGCTCAGGCAGGCCCCCTCAACAGCTCCTCCTCCTCCGCCGCCGCCGCCACCACCACCCCCACCACCCCTCCCTCCCAAGCGGCTCCTCTGCCCCGGCCCCCGCCGAGCCCGTGGCAGCGCCCGCCAAGATCGTCACGACCCTGACCCCCGAGGCGTACCGGGACCTCAGGGCCCGCCGGCTGCGCGAGATGCAGGAGTCTCTGGCCAAGGTCCGGCCCCTCCCTCAGTCCCCCCTCCCCAGTCCCTCCCCAGTCCCTCCCCAGTCCCCCCCTCCCCAGTCCCCCCAGTCCCTCCCCAGTCCCTCCCCAGTCCCCAGTCCCTCCCCAGTCCCCAGTCCCCCCTCCCCCAGTCCCCCCCTCCCCAGTCCCCCCCTCCCCAGTCCCCCCCTCCCCCAGTCCCCCCCCTCCCCAGTCCCCCCTCCTTCCCCCGCGTCGGCCGCGTTCTGACGGTGTGCCGTTTTGGGGGCGCTCGCGGCGGTTGGGTGGGCGCGGGTGGTGATGCGCGTCTGTGGGCTGCAGTTCCCCCTGGCCCCGCCGGCGAGTGGGCCTGCCGCTGCCTCCGCCCCGGCGGTCCCGGACCCGTCCGCATCAGCAGCGGCCTCAGTGGCCGGCCCGACCACCACGGCCGCTCCCGCCCCGACAGCGACGGGCGCCGTCGCCACCGCCCGGTGCGCCTCGCCGTCCTCCTCGAGCTCGACCCCGGCCGCCGCCACCGCCCCGGCTCTGTCGGGCCCGCCTGCTGCGGCCGCCACGAGCACGGGCCTGAGAGCCGCAGGGAGCTCAAGCAGCAGCGCCTCATCGAGCTCAAGGTCCCCCCCCCCCCCCCCCCCCCCATCGGCCCTGCCCGGCTGCCGGTTACTTCGACGAGCCTTCCGCCCTTGCCCGCCCTTTGTCCCCTGCTTGGCTGCTGGCTGACACGGACCCCCTCTGCTTCTGCTTCTGCTTCTGCATCTGCTCCTGCGCCGACTGCGTCGGCCGCTCCGCTGGACCCGCTGCAGGAGGCTCTGCGGCACCTCGAGGGCCAGGACTACCCGGCCGGCTTCCACCTCCCCATCCCCATCCCCATCGGCCCCGCCGGGCCAGCACCCGCCCCACTGGCCGCCGCGGCCCCGCCACCGCTCCCACCCACCCCAACGCCATCGCCCTCCCCGCCCGCCCCATCGACGCCCGCCCCATCGACGCCCGTCCGGGCGGCTCCCTCCCCCAGCGGCGCCTCCTCCTCCCCGCCGACCCCCGCCTGGGCCGTGCCCGCATCCTCGGCGCCCATCCCGGTGCCCGTCCCGCCCTGCCTCCCGGCTGACCTGGCCGCGGCCGCGGCCCGGTGCATCGCCCCCCCGGCGGCGCCCCTCCAGCCGGCCCGGCTGACCTTCTCGGTACTGGCGCCCCACCCCGCGCCCGCCCCGACGGCCGCCGCCAAGACCGCCGCCCCCGCGGCTCACGTGCGCCCCCTCCCCTCCTCGTCCTCGGCCTCGGCCGGGGCGGGCCCCTCCCAGCCCGCGGCCCCCCCACCCGGGGCGGCCCCCGAGTCGCAGCCGATCGTCCTCCTGCAGACCGACGGCAGCTGCCCCACCCTGCCGCCCACCTCGGCCGGGTCGCTCTTCCCGCCCCTGTGGCCCTCCATGCAGCCGCTCTCCCCCGACGAGGGCCCCGGGCCGGCCGGGTCCCGCTCGGCATCCCCGCCCCCCGGCTCCAAGGCCGCCCTGCCCTCGCACTCGCCGCCAAGGCCCCCCAAGGCCCCCGCCAAGGCCGCCTCGGCCGGCACCAAGAGCAGCCCCCCCGGCGGGCCCCCCGGCCGCAGGCGGACGGGCAGGGCCGCCGCCCCCACCGGCAAGAAGTCCCCGGCCAGCGGGGGCCCCACCCCGGCCGGCGCCAAGGGCTCACTCCCTCCCGGCGGGGCCCGCAAGGGGCGGCCCAAGTCGCCCAAGTCGGACCCGTCGAGCAGCGAGGACGAGAGCAGCAGCAGCAGCAGCAGCGCCGAGGAGGACGAGCGGGCCAGCTCCTCGGAGCCGGACGAGGCCGAGAGCACTTCCGGATCGGCCAGCGAGACCGACCCGACCCCGGGCAGCCCCCGCAGCCCCCCCAAGCCCAGGCGCCGCCCCGTCCGGGTGCGGCCTCCAGCCCCGGGCGCGCCGCCCTCGGTCAAGCAACGAAGCCAGCCGCCCAGCCACCAGCCCCCCACAGGCGCCAAGCCCCCATCCAATTAATCGTTGATGGGCCTCCCGCTACGGCGGGCGTTGTTCTTCCGCCTCTTCTTCCTTCTTCCTTTCGTCGAGCTTCTTCCTTTCCTCTCTTTTGTCGATTGCGGTCGTCGTTCCTCCCTTTTCTTCGGCTCCTCTCTTCTTTCTTTTTTTCCCCCTCTCTCTGCTTTACCTCCAACAACCCATCAAAGAGTCGTTCCCTCGCGGTTGGTGCGGTGCCCAGGGACGGCAAGAGAGCGCCGATGTGTCTCGGAAGAAAGCCGGGATGTTGTTGGCTGGGCTTGTGAGTCTGCGAGTGGGTGGCCCTGAGAGCGGCCATGAGGAGGCTCACACATCCGTCCATACCTGCCTTGAGAAGCCAAGATAACCGCATCTCGGAGCCAACCCTTCCCATCCCCGACATCGCCGTCCTCCTCGCGCATTTTCTCCCTCCGATCTTTTTCCTCTCCTTCCTACTCATCCCGATCCCGACAACACGACGCATGCATTTTCAAAAACAAAACAAAAATCAAAAAAAAAAAAAACCCATCTCTCGCCGCTGGTGGCTCGCCCGTTTCTCCATGGTGCCAGCATGCCTCTGCCGCAGAACCAGGGAGGCCCCGCAAGACACCACCCTCTTCGAGTCCCGAGTGAGGGTGGCCGCCGGTTGAGGCCTTTGTATGGGGGGTGGGTGGGGTTTTGGGTGTATGATGGGCTTTTTCTGATGCCGTGGTTGTTTTTTCTTCCTCCTTTTCTTTTCTTTTCTGAGTGCATTTGATCAAACATGAGGTCCCACCCGTGTCAAAAAAAAAAAGAGCCGATGTATTTGAAAATTCCGGATCGATGGACATTGCCCCGGTAGCAACCAGTCAAGGGAAAATGAAGGCCTTCTTCGGCTTTCTGACTCTCCTTAGCGTGCTTCTTGTTGTTCGAGCGGAGGATCAGGTTCTTTGCAATGGTTTGCAACTGAAATTTTTCAATGTGCCCTGAACTCGGTTTTCCTCTCATTTCAGCCCCTGTTGACCTGCTCATGCTGCTGGATAAGTCGGGAAGTATTTCGCAAACCGATTTGAATGCCATTATTAAGTTTACTGAGGTTTGGTTGCCCGAATCCTTCTGCTCAATCTCGGCTTTCTCCCCTGTTCAGAACATGATCACTGTTTTCAATGTGGCCCCTTCGGGTGCTCACATGTCTGTCGTGACCTGTCGATCCTTTTATCTAAAAATAGCAACCTTCGTTAGGGGTATCGTCAAGTTTTCGGAATATTCCAATCTGGTCATGTGTCTCACCGGCAGTTCGTGCGCCTTGAATATGTCGATGCACTCGTCTCTGTTTGACGACCCAAAGGACTCATTGTTCCCACAAACAGATTTCACGGAAGCCTTCCAGTCTGTCTGCCCTTGCCCCTTTACTCACGTCTTCCGCGGTGATCGCGCAGGGGGCTCATCAACGAATTCAACCTGCGGGCTCGTCACGAATGGGATTCGCGCTACATTGTGGTGCTCCTCTCCGATGGTGATCAGGTGCGTCATTTGACTTGCCATGCCCTCTCATCCGTTGTCCCGATCAGACCAAGGGTTCCCGGACGGAGGCTGAAGCGCTGCTGAAACAGCTGCACGCGTCCAAGTACAGCTTCTGGGTGGTGGCTGTGGGAGCCAACAGCTCGGGCATTGAGTGGCTCCGGAACACCGTCGCCACCTCGACGTCGACCTTCCGCTCGCTGAACAACTACACCGACCTCGCCTACGACCTGGCCCTGACCATCGTGGGTGACGTCCGTTGCTGCCCACGCCATCCCGCTGGCATGTCCGACCGGAGGGTATTCATCAACTCATCGGAATGGATGACGTTCCTTGTCGGTGCAGACGTGCAAGGTGATCAACTACGGGTCATGCACGCACGTCACCTGGGTCCTCTGCCTGCTCATCCTCATCCACTGCGTCCATATCAACTTCATCCTCTGGCGCCAGTCTGTCCATTCCCCTCGCCCCCTCGCCCCCCCCCTCGCCCCCCCCCTCGCCCCCCCCCTCGCCCCCCTCGCCCCCCTCAGCCTCTTGTCCAATTTACTCACCGCACAAATGGCTCCCGGCCGGCGGGATCGACAGCCCGCCCATCATGAAGTGGCGCCGGATTGCCATCTGGGACTACTGGTTCGTCTCGGTGCTGGGCGGGGTGCTCTTTATCCTCTCGCTGGTGATGATCTCCTCCTCCGACGCCGCCATCCGCAACGGGCTCTGCTCAGCCATCATCGCCTTCGTGGTCCGCCACCCCTGCTGCCCTACAACGGGCCAACCTCCCCCCGTCGACCGCATCGGCCCTTTGCATGACCGTGTGGCTCTCGGTGCCTCTTGTCTGGCGTGTTGGGCGGGGGGTGGGGCGTCCAGGTGATCGACCTGCTGGCCACCATCGCCGCCATCTGCGTGATCTGGATCAAATCCCCCAGCCCCACCGAGCTGGCCGCCAACCCCAACCAGACCATCAGCAAGGCCGCCGCCTCGACCTACGTGGCGGGCGGTGGCACGATGGCCGCCATGACGGCCTTCCGTACCGACGGGGACAAGGTCACGGCCCCCACCATGGCCGGCAGCACCGTCACGCCCACCTCGGCCAACCCGCTCACGGCCGGCAAGCCCCTGCCCCAGCTGCCCCCCAACCGTGCCTAAGGGGCGGCTCGAATCGGATCCGGTCGCTTGGCCGACCTTCCTCCGCCCAATAGCCTCCTCTCCTCCTCCGCCTTCCATCTGCTCTCGGTCCTCCGCTCACCCTCTCCTCGCCCTCGGCCGGCGGCCGTTGCTCCGTCTTGTATTCCGCACTGCCCTTCCGGCCTCTGGCCGGGGCCATGCCCAGGCACGGTCGTTGATGCCCAGCATGGCGTTGTATTTTTCGTGGCCTTTTTTTGTGCTCTGGCCTCCTTCCTCCCCGCCCTCTCCCCTCGGCACTGGGGCAAAGGGCGCCGGGCGTGTTGCCCTGAGAACAAATGCTTACATATGGCGCCTCGGTGAGGTTGGGGGGGTGGGGGTGAGTTGGGGGGGGTTGGAGCGTCACACAGAGGGTGATGCAGGGGGCGGAGAGGGGGCCCATGGGAAGAAGGCGGGTGGGCCGGGCGGGCGGGCGGCGGTGGGACGAGGCCGGGCGAGGCCGGGCGGCGGTGGGGACGAGGCCGGGCGGAGTCGGCAGGAGGGGGGAGCTCTCGCCTCGTCGCCCCGGCCCCGGCGGCGGTTAGCGGGTGGGGTCGACGAAACCCTTCAGGCACAGGCGGAACTCCTGGCTCGAGGCCGGGCCGCCTCCGCGCAGGGTGGCCTGTGTGGCACAGAAGGCGCGCCATCGAAGGGTGAGCATGGATGGGCCAGCCAGCCCCCAGTGGCTCCAGGCGGCTGGGGGAGGAGCCGGACGGACCTTCCAGTGGGCCTCGACCCAGGTCCCGCCAGCGATGCGGCCGCCGGGCTGCGTGGCACAGACGGGCAGGTGCAAGGCACAACAAGGCAAGGCACAAGGCACAAGACACAGACGGGCAGGCACAAGGCACAGACGGGCAGGCACAAGGCACAAGGACACAAGACACCCCACTGTGAGCGTCCGATGGTCGGCCGGGGCGGGGCGGGGCGGGGCGGGGCGGGGCGAGGCGGGGGCGGGGGGGGGGGGGGGGGGGGTCGGACCGTGGGCGGGGTGAAGGTGAAGAAGAGCCGCCGCCTGGTGGCCGGGTCGACCTGCACCCGAGGCGTCACCACCCCGAAGCCCCGCCCCTGGTCGGGCTCCCAGCCCTCCACCGTCAACTCGGCCCCGGCCGCCCCGCCCGAGCCGCCGGCCCCCTCGCCCTTGGCGGCACCACCCGGGGCGGCGCCCTTGGGGCCCTTGGGGCCTCCGGACGCAGGAGCAGCCCCGGAGGGCTGGGCGGCTCCTCCCTGGGCGGCCGCCCCGATGGCCACCGGCCCCACCAGGGCCGTTGGCCCCCCGGCCGCCCCCACGAGGCCCACCTCGAGGTACCGGCTCCTGCACACGCCCCCGTCGCCCACCATCGGACAGGAGGTCAGGCCGGTGGCACAGGGCGGGCCGTGGGTCTTCTGGGCAGCCCATGCGCATGGGGGCGTGCAGGGCGGGCTGTGAGCGAGCAGGGGCTGACCTGAGGCCCGGCTGGTCGGGGGCGGCGTCCGAGGGGGCGAAGGTGAGCACGATCTCCCGCGGCTCGGCCACCGCTGGGCGCGGCCCAAGTCCCGAAGACAGACACCCCAAGGCCGCCACCAGCAGAACGGAGAAGGACCCGTGATGCGTGCCGCGGCCACGGAGGGGGTGAGGCGGGGGGGCAGGGCGCCAGGGCGGCAGGGGCGGACTCGCTGCGCCGGCCAGGGCGGCCCCGTCGAGGGCCGGCTCGGCGGGCCGGTCGGTCACCAGGAAGGCCCCTTGCCGCCAGGCCCGCCCGCGCACCCGCAGCACGCAGGGATCCGTCTTCGCCAGTCCGCAGGGATGCACCCCAACCCCCCAATCGAGCGGACGGTGAGGAGGAGGCATGGGCAGGCGGGGCCGGGGGGCAGGGGGCCGGGGGCCGGGGGGCCGGGGCCGGGGGCCGGGGGCCGGGGGGGCGGGGAGGGGGGGGGAGGGGGGGAGGGGGTGCAGGGGGCAGGGGAGGCGCGGGGGCCGACCTGGTTGGGGACCAGGATGGCCACCAGGGCCTCGTACAGCTCGCTGGGCTCGTCGGGCCGGAAGGTCACCCACACCTCCTGGGTGGCCTCTGTACCAGCACCAAACGAAGGGGCAGCGGTCAGCGGGCGCCGTGGGAGGGGAAGCAGATGGAGGAGGGGCATGGAACGGACGGGGCGCGATGGTTGCCCACGGGGGCGTGCATACGAAGGGGCACCCGCACCCGGCGGCCCCGTGGCCGACCGAGCGGCACTCGATGCGGCACTCGAGCGGGAAGGGGCTCCGGTTGGTGATCCCCACCCGGCCGCGGCTCTGGGCCTGGGCCCCGGCCCCCTCGGCCGCCCCCTCGGCCGCCCCGGGCCCCTGGGCTGTGGCGCCCTTGGCGGCCGTTTTGGCGGGGGCGCTGCCCTCCCCGCTGGTGGGGGCGGCCTGGGGCCCCACGGGGCTCGGGCCAGCGGGCAGGAGGACATCGCCCAAGTCGAGCAGCCCCCCGGCCGGCTCAACCTAACCGCCCAGCCGCCCAGCCGCCCAGCCGCCCAGCCGCCCAGGGCACCAGAGACGCCCGTCAGCACCCCCGTGGCCGTCCGTCAGCATCCGCCATCCATCCCCCCGAATGGCCGAGACGGCCATGATGGGCCCCGCATGCGGGAGGGGGGCTGATGGCGGGACGGGGAGGGGCGGCGCGGACCTCGAAGATGGGCGTCACGCCCGTGCCGGCGAGGGTCAGTGCCAGCCCGTTGCTGTGGGCGGAGGCGATGCGGAGGGTCTCCGTGGCCCGGCTGTGGCCCAGCGGGCAGAACTGCACCGCAACCTCCTGCACGCTGCCCGGGGCCATGGGCCTGAGGGAGCGATGGGCGGTGCCGAAGACGGTGTGACCACCAGCAAGGGGCCTGGGCGATGGGCGCTGGGTGGGTGCTGGGGGCGCTGGGGTGGGCGCCGTGCGGGCGGGGCCGGCGGACCGGAGCGGGGTCAGCAGGACGAAGGGCCCGTTGGGGTCGAGGGGCGCCTCGAGGCGCAGGGCGGGCCCCACCTCGCCGGGCGGCACCGGGGCCGCCTCGCTCATGCGGAGGGTCAGGTGGCGGGTGACGGCGTGCCCCAGGGGCACCCGGCCGAAGTCCAGGCCGGCCGTGGGGCGGCCCCGCTCGTAGCCGCGGCTGGGGACCAGGGTGTCCGCCCCGGAGGCCGTCAGCAGGGCCCCGACGGCCACCAGGCGCACCTGCAGCCACAACACACGCTCCCCCGCCGCCCGGCCCCGGTCAGGCCCCTCGGACGGGGGGCGCGCGGCAGTGGCGGCGGGGGGGAGCTGGCCCTCCTCGGGTGCGGGCCGGTAGTAGCAGGGCACCAGGGCCGTCCGGTGGTCGCTCCACTCCTGCGGCACAACCGCCCCCATGCCGGGCCCGGGTCAGAGGCGGCTCCCAAGCCCAAGGTAATGCCCGTGCCCGTGCCCGTGCCCGTGCCCGTGCCCGGCCCGTGCCCGTGCCCGTGCCCGTGCCCATGCCCATGCCCATGCCCATGCCCATGCCCATGCCGGTGCCGGTGCCCAGTTCGTCGGTGGGAAGCGCGGCGAGCGACGAGTCGACGGGCGCGAGGGTGAGCGTGCAGCGGGGGAAGAGGGGGTTTGATGGTCGGCGAGGTGGCGGGCCCATGCCCAGGCAGGGCGGGGCGGGGGCCGGACCTCATCGGGGTCGCGCTCACGAGCCGCATCGGGGCCGGCGGGCGTCTGGGCGTAGAGCTCCTCGGCCTCGGCCTCCAGCGGGTCCACTGCCAGCCCCCCAAAGACCCACCAGAGCGCGGCCTCAGGACAGGTCGGGAGGCCGGGTCAGGGCCCCGGCGCCGCCGCGGGGGGCGGGGCGGCGGAGGGTGGGGTGCAGGGGGACAGACGGGCGGCCCTTCGAGCCTCCTCCTCCTCGGCCTGTCGCCTGCGGGCCTCCTCCTCCTCCCTGCGGCGAGCCTCCAGCTCCTCGGCGCGCCTGCGGGCTTCCTCCTCGAGCCGCTTGGCCTCCGCCGCGGCTGCGGCCTCGGCCTCCTCCTCGGCGCGGGACTTCTTCTTGGGGGCGGCGGCCCCCTTGGCGGGCGGCTTCTTGGCGGCGGCCGACGAGGGGGGCCGCCCCGCGGCCGGGCTGGGGGCTGGGGGGGCCGGGCTGGGGGCCGGAGGGGCCGGGCTGGGGGCCGGCGCCGGGGTCGGGGTGCCCGACAGCGGCGGGGTGGCCGCCCCCCCGAGTGGCCCCGAGGCCGCCGAGTCGGGCCGGTCCTGGCCGCCCGGGCCCTGCTGTTGGCCCTGGGCCGACTGCTGGCGGTGGGGCTGGGGCGTGAAGGTGACCTCGACTTGGGCCTGCTGGCCGGGTTCGAGACGCCCCACGAACGGCGTCACCTGCAGCCCCCCATGCGCCCACAGGGACAGGGACCCCCGATCGCAGCAAGGGCTGAGGGGGCAGCACCGACCGTGTGTGTGTGTGTGTGTGTGTGTGTGTGTGTGTGTGTGTGTGTGTGTGTGTGTGTGTGTGTGTGTGTGTGTGTGTGTTGTGTGTGTGGGCGATCCATCTGTAACTCAGCTGCCTGTCCTGACCCGTGTCCCTTGTCCCCTGTCCTGTCCCGTCCCCTTGCTCGTCCCGTCCTTTTGTTTTGCTCGTCCCGTCCCGTGGTGGTGTGGCCGGGGATCCCCGGAGGTGGTGGCACTGCCCCTAGCGCTCCGATCAGTAGGCTCATTCTGGGTGCCACTACACTTTCCGGATCCACTCCCCGTCTCGTGGGGATGGACCGTTTTCTTCGTCCTGTCCCTACTTGCCCCCACACTCTCCACACCCCGGCCCCGTCCCGTCCCGTCCCGTCCCGTCCCGTCCGTCCCGTTCTTCACCGTGCCCCTCTGTGCTACGTGCGGCCTGTCCTGGTCGTGCTGCCCCTACGTCCCGTCCCTGGTGCGCCGTCCCGTCCCGACCCGTCCCGTTCGTTGCCCGTCCCGTCCGTCGTCGATGCTCGCCATCGACATTCTACTCTGCGCACCCAATCGAAAAGGTCTGTGTCATATGCTCCGATTGCCCCTTGTCTTGCCTGTGTCGGGGACCCCTTTGGCGCGACACATGCTGCTGCCGTGCGATGTGGTGAGAGCGTGAGCTGTCCATCCACACCATGTGACGGATCCCTTGTGGGTCCTGATTTCCGGTCTCGGATGTTGACGTGCTCTTCCGCCTGAGCGCTTTGCCGTTGACTGACCCTTGTTCGCTGCCGCCTGCTTGCGTATGTTGGCTTGGTGGACACTGCTTGACTATGGCGCTTCCCTCGTGGACTGTGCCTACATTTCTTGCGGTGTCTCTCTTCCCTCTTTCAAATGTGTGTGTGTGTGTGTGTGTGTGTGTGTGTGTGTGTGTGTGTGTGTGTGTGTGTGTGTGTGTGTGTGTGTGTGTGTGTGTGTGTGTGTGTGTGTGTGTGTGTGTGTGTGTGTGTGTGTGTGTGTGTGTGTGTGTGTGTGTGTGTGTGTGTGTGTGTGTGTGTGTGTGTGTGTGTGTGTGTGTGTGTGTGTGTCCGTCCGTCCCGTCCCGTCCCGTCCGTCCCGTTCTTCACCGTGCCCCTCTGTGCTACGTGCGGCCTGTCCTGGTCGTGCTGCCCCTACGTCCCGTCCCTGGTGCGCCGTCCCGTCCCGACCCGTCCCGTTCGTTGCCCGTCCGTCGTCGATGCTCGCCATCGACATTCTACTTGCGCACCCAATCGAAAAGGTCTGTGTCATATGCTCCGATTGCCCTTGTCTTGCCTGTGTCGGGGACCCTTTGGCGCGACACATGCTGCCGTGCGATGTGGTGAGAGCGTGAGCTGTCCATCCACACCATGTGACGGATCCCTTGTGGGTCCTGATTTCCGGTCTCGGATGTTGACGTGCTCTTCCGCCTGAGCGCTTTGCCGTTGACTGACCCTTGTTCGCTGCCGCCTGCTTGCGTATGTTGGCTTGGTGGACACTGCTTGACTATGGCGCTTCCTCGTGGACTGTGCCTACATTTCGTGCTCTTCCCTCTTTTCAAAATGTGTGTGTGTGTGTGTGTGTGTGTGTGTGTGTGTGTGTGTGTGTGTGTGTGTGTGTGTGTGTGTGTGTGTGTGTGTGTGTGTGTGTGTGTGTGTGTGTGTGTGTGTGTGTGTGTGTGTGTGTGTGTGTGTGTGTGTGTGTGTGTGTGTGTGTGTGTGTGTGTGTGTGTGTGTGTGTGTGTGTGTGTGTGTGTGTGTGTGTGTGTGTGTGTGTGTGTGTGTGTGTGTGTGTGTGTGTGTGTGTGTGTGTGTGTGTGTGTGTGTGTGTGTGTGTGTGTGTGTGTGTGTGTGTGTGTGTGTGTGTGTGTGAAGTGTGCAAGAGGACGATGTTGAAGGGACAAGTTGGTGTGAACAGGGAGTTCAGGCGCCTCGCACCAGCCGGTTGGCTGGTGCGAGGCCGCAGGAAGAGGCCCAGGCTGCATGGCAAGAAGGGGTTGCTGGGAGTGGCTGAACGAGCGGGGGGCTGGTTGCTGCGAACGGGGGACCAGAGGAGCTGACGGTGGGGCAACGGCGAACGGCAGGGCACGGAGGCGGAGAGACACTCGTTGGGGCCAGGCCGGCAGCATCAGAAGGACAGGGGCAGGCTCGAACAGGGCGTGAAGTGGACGCCAGACCAGCGTCATGCGGTGGGGTAGCATGCCGTGATAGTGTGTGTGTGTGTGTGTGTGTGTGTGTGTGTGTGTGTGTGTGTGTGTGTGTGTGTGTGTGTGTGTGTGTGTGTGTGTGTGTGTGTGTGTGTGTGTGTGTGTGTGTGTGTGTGTGTGTGTGTGTGTGTGTGTGTGTGTGATGGACGCCTTTTTGGGTGGTCGCGCTGTCTGCGGGCCAAGACCAAAAGTGCCTGACGTTCGGCATGAAAAGTTCAGGCGTGATGTCAAGGTGGTGCGGACTGTCACCCCACCACGAGCGCAGAGTACAGCCCGTATGACCCACGCCTGCACATTGGCCCCGAACCGATCCCGTTCCTGGGGAGCAGCCCTTCAAATGCCTGGGCCGGTTGATCTATGTGAACCTGAGGGATGACAAGATCCGTGAGAAGGTGTCTGGTGACTTGGGGATGCTGGAAAGGTGGATGCCCTGTCCCTGTCAGGACCCCAGAAGGCCTGGCTGTACAACCACGCCATCGCACCACGGATGTCGTGGCCTTTCATGATCTATGAGTTCCCTCAGTCATTTGTGGAGCGGACCTCATGCCCCTGTGAAGGAGCGTCTGAAAGCCTGGTTTGGCATGTCCAAGTGTGCCTCCCCTGACATCCTGTTCCTGGATCGGGCACAGAAGGGGCTGGGCTGTGTGGATCTGGGCGATCACTTGCGTGCGATGGGCACTGTGCGCTCGCACCTGCTGAAACACTCCTCGGACCTGCGTGTCAACGACCTGTATGCATACATCCGGGAGTGGAGTCCCGTGACCGAAAGCGGAAGTTCCGCCCGACCGTCACCCTGGAAACGGCCGAGAGGACTGTCGAGCTGAACCGTCTGACGGAGCTCGGGCAGACGGGGAGGGCGGGTCTGGGGGCCGACCGCAAGAAGAAGCGGACCCCCCAGCCCGAGGAGGACGCGGCTGGGCACCGGCACGCGGTCCTGGGGTGGTGAAACAGGAACAGAACGAGGCACACAGGAGACACCTGCTCTCGCTGGCTGTGCAGGGCCGGTTTCTGCACTGGGATGAGTGCATGCATCAGGACCTCTCATGGAGCCGGCTCATCTATGACATGCCCCGGCCCTTGTCAAGTTCTATCTGAATGCCACCCTTGACACTGTCCCTCCCTCTGAACCTGACCCGATGGCGGAAAACGGTGGATGACCGTTGCGCACTGTGTGGGAAAGCGCACTGTGGGCTCTTTCACATCTTGAGCTTCTGCGGGAAAGCACTCGAGCAGGGTCGATTCACGTGGCGTCACAATCACGTCTTGACCCTGGTTGCCGGTGCGATCCGGGACAAGGTGGAGAAATCCCGCACTCTGGCCCCGTCAAGCGGGGCATCCGCTTTGTCAAGGCCGCTGCTGTTGTTGCGGCTGCCCCTGTCCCTGCCCCTGCCCCTGCTCCTGCTCCTGCTCCTGCTCCCGCTCCTGCTCCTGCTCCTGCTCCTGCCCTTGCTACTGCTGCTGCTATTGTTGCTGCGGCTGCTCCGGCTCGAACCCGTGCCTGTGTCCGCTTCGTGAAAGCTGCTGCTGCTGTGGCCGCAGCCAAAGCCCCTGCCCCTGCTCCTGCTCCTGTTCCTGCCCCAGCTGCTCCAGCTGTCCCGCCTGCTCCCGCCCCTCGCGCCCATGTCCCTGTCCCCGCCCCTGCTGCCGTCCCTGCTGCCGCTGCTGCCGCCCCGAGCTTACTTGATCTGGCCCGTGACTGGGTGATGTACGTTGACCTGCCCGATTTCCCGAATGGTGTTCCCCTGGATGCTGCACTGGGGTGCCGGCACCCAGCAGCGCCCGGACCTGGTGCTGCGCTCGGAGACACTGAAAGATTGTGCTCCTGGAACTTACAGTCCCCTCGGAGCACAATGTGAGTGCGGCACACGAGCGTAAAACAGCCCGCTATTTGGCCCTGACCCGCGACCTGGCGGTGAAGGGCTGGACGGTGGAGCTGGTCCCCTTCGAGGTGGGCTCCATCGGGTTCCTGACACGTTCCTATCATGCCATGACCCGGCTGCTGGGCATTGGCTCCAAAACCCTCTCCACCTCGATCTCTGACACTGTCCTGCGCTGCAGTTACTGGATCTTCCTGTCCCGGGCGACCAAGTGTGGACCCCATGGGCGATCCATCTGTAACTCAGCTGCCTGTCCTGACCCGTGTCCCTTGTCCCCTGTCCTGTCCCGTCCCCTTGCTCGTCCCGTCCTTTTGTTTTGCTCGTCCCGTCCCGTGGTGGTGTGTGGCCGGGGGGATCCCCCGGAGGTGGTGGCACTGCCCCTAGCGCTCCGATCAGTAGGCTCATTCTGGGTGCCACTACACTTTCCGGATCCACTCCCCGTCTCGTGGGGATGGACCGTTTTCTTTCTTCGTCCTGTCCCTACTGCTCCCCCACACTCTCCACCCCGGCCCCGTCCCGTCCCGTCCCGTCCCGTCCCGTCCGTCCCGTTCTTCACCGTGCCCCTCTGTGCTACGTGCGGCCTGTCCTGGTCGTGCTGCCCCTACGTCCCGTCCCTGGTGCGCCGTCCCGTCCCGACCCGTCCCGTTCGTTGCCCGTCCCGTCCGTCGTCGATGCTCGCCATCGACATTCTACTTGCGCACCCAATCGAAAAGGTCTGTGTCATATGCTCCGATTGCCCCTTGTCTTGCCTGTGTCGGGGACCCCTTTGGCGCGACACATGCTGCTGCCGTGCGATGTGGTGAGAGCGTGAGCTGTCCATCCACACCATGTGACGGATCCCTTGTGGGTCCTGATTTCCGGTCTCGGATGTTGACGTGCTCTTCCGCCTGAGCGCTTTGCCGTTGACTGACCCTTGTTCGCTGCCGCCTGCTTGCGTATGTTGGCTTGGTGGACACTGCTTGACTATGGCGCTTCCCTCGTGGACTGTGCCTACATTTCTTGCGGTGTCTCTCTTCCCTCTTTTCAATTGTGTGTGTGTGTGTGTGTGCCCGTGTGCGGGCGGGGAGTGGCGCGCTGCCGGGCGTGGGCGCGGACCCTGAGGGCGGCCTGGAGGGCAGCCGGCAGGGCGAACTGGAAGAGCAGCGGGCCCTGGCCGGGCAGGGCCGGGTGGATGAGCCGGGTGGCCAGGGTGCGGCTGTCCCCCACAGCCGTGGCCGGCATCACCAGCGCCGCCCGGCTCAGACGCAGCCCCGCCGTCACCTGCGGCCCCCGCCCGGCTCCCCCCCAAGCCATCCATGAAGATCAAGGGCCCCCAAGCCAAGGACAACACCATGAAGGCCAAGGGGGGTGGGTGGGCGGGACGGACCCCCGTGCCGCGGCAGGGCAGGGCGAACTGGCGGCTGAAGGAGGTCTTCACCTGCAGGTCGGCCTCGAAGGGCGTCGCCGCGGGCGGGCTGAAGCTCACCCGCAGGTTCTGCCACCGGCCGGGGGGGCGGGGCGGCCAGAGTCGGAGGGCATCAGAACAGCAGGGGACGGGCGGGAACGGGCGGGAACATGGGCACGGGCACGGGCACGGGCATGGGCACGGGCACGGGCACGGGCATGGGCATGGGCACGGGCACGGGCACGGGCACGGGCACGGGCACGGGCGGGAACATGGGCACGGGCACGGGCACGGGGGCCGACCAGGGACTGGAAGGGCAGCAGGGTGCCGAAGCCGTCGTTGGGCTGGACGTCGATCCCCTTGGGCAGACCCACGAAGCCGAATCTGCCCCCGCCCCGCCACACGGCCCCCCGATGATGACATCATCAGAATCAGACCCCACCCCACCACAGAGCCCGCCGGCAGGCGGGCACGGGGGCACGTGGCATGTGGGCACGGGGACAGGGGTCGGGGCCGGACTTCTGGGGGAGGCGGCAGCGGTTGGTGACGGTCACCGTCCGGACGGCGCCCTCCTCGACCGAGACCGCGCCGAAGTCCAGCTCCGCCGGGGCAAAGACCAGCTCGCTCCCCGTCAGCTGCGGCCCGCGGGGGGAGACCAGATCAGCGCAGCGCCACCCACGGAGGTCAGCGCCACCCACGGAGGCTCATGGTGCTGCCAGGGACCCACGGTCCGCAGCCCGAGGATGCGAGCGGTCCGAAGGGGGTGGGTGGTGGGTGCGGGGTGGGACGGACCTGTGCCCTGATGAGGGCCTGCACGGGGAGGGGCTGGTCGGGGACGGCGATGGTCAGCGGCACCTCGAGGATCCCCGTCCGCGGATCGGCCGCCCGCTCGAGCAGATCAGCCCCCGGCCGGAACTTGAGCTGCCCCAGTCCCAGCCCCCAGCCCCAGCCCCCCAGCCCCCCCAGCCCCAAGGTGAGCTCTGCCCCTGCTGCCGCCTGCTGCCAACGGCTCGCCGTGGGTCCAACGGGGCGGCGGGGAAGGGGCATCGCACCGACCTGGATGGGCATGACGCCGCCTGCCTGGCAGAAGCCGAACCCGGGGACCACCTGCAGCGACCCCGCCAGGGCGGCCGGGGGCGCCACCTTGCACAGCATGGCCGCCTTGCCCCGGTTCTCGAGCAGCAGCCGGGCCCGGTAGAGGCGCCCCACCGCGCAGCAGCGGAAGTCCACCAGGGGCTCCCGCACGAAGACCGGCACCGCCAGGGCCACCCCCCGCACCGGGACGACCGTCTCGGGGGCGCCGGCATCGTCGAAGCGCACTCGCAGGGCCCCCCGCAGCAGCCCCGGGGCCCGGGGCCGGAAGGTGAGCGTCACGGCGGTGGCCCCGTAGCCCTCGACGGCCCCGCCTCGCTGGCCCACCGTCACCACGCCCGCCCAGGCCCGGGCTGCCTCGGCCCCCTCGCTCTCGCTGTCGCTCTCCTCATCGCCGGCGGCCCCGCCCCGCTCCCGGGGCGACCGCGGGCTGCCCGGACCGCCCGTGGCCGGCTGGGGTTGCTGCGGCTGGGGGGCGGCCGAGGCGAAGGCGAAGAGGGCCAGCGGGTCGTAGGGCGGCCCCTCGGGGGGGCCCTCATCCGTCGCCGCCCCACCGCGGGCCGCGGGTCGCGGGCGGGCGCCCGGGCTGGCCGGGACCCCCAGCGGGGCGGTCGAGGGGGGCACCCAGGGCGCCCGGGCCCGGTCGGCGGGCAGGTCGGCCCCCGGGGTGGCCGCCCGGTCGGCGAGGAGCGGGGCGGGCGGGGCGGCGGGCCGCAGGGTGAATGAGCGGGCCAGGGCGCCCCCGTTGGTGAGCCTGAGGACGGCCCGGCCCTCCTCGCCGAGCACCACCGTCCCCAGGTCCACCTCGGCCGTGGCCACGCCCAGCACCGCCTGTGCCCGCCCACCCGGCCCACGGCCCACGGGGCACAGCCAGACATGAGGCACGAGGCACGAGGGGCATCCAACCAGGCAGGAGGGGGCGGCAAGGCGACGGGCGGCCCTCCGGGGGGCGCGGGGCAGAGGATGGAGGACCCGAGGGGGCGGGTGGAGGGGCGGGTGGAGGGGGCGGGTGGAGGGGCGGGCCTTCTTGGTGAGGCAGCGGAGGGGGATGTCGCAGCTGGGGCCGCCGCACTCGGCCGCGATGGGGATCCGGCTGACGATGTCCTGGTTGACCTTCGGGGCAAAGGCCACGTGCAGCGTCGCCGAGAGGCCCGCAGAGATGCGCCCTGCACACCCCCGACGAAGAGCCCAAGGTGGGCCATGGGCAGCCCAAGGTGGGGCATGGGCAGCCCAAGGTGGGGCATGGGCAGCCCAAGGGAGGTGCGGGCACCTGCCGCCTTGGGCAGCTGCGCCGAGTGGCTGTGCCGAGTGGCTGCGGCTGTGGCGATGGGGGCCAGGGGGAGCGGACCAGGGTGGCGGTAGGTGATGTCGAAGTAGTTGCGGATGTCGGGGCTGAGGTCGCCCACCTTGAAACTGCAGATGCCCCCCGAGACGTTCGTCAGCCGCACCTGCAGCCCCAGCCCACAGCCCCCAGCCACGGACGGAAGGCGTCAGGGGCACCCCGAGGACGTGGAGCGGGAGCGGGAGCGGGAGCGGGCGGAGGCGAGGTGGGGGGGTGCGAGGGGGTGTATGGGGTGCGAGCGCGTGTGTGGGTGCGTGCGATGCGGGGCGGACGTCGGCCGCGTAGGTGGCGCCCACGTCGAAGTCCTTGAAGAGCACCTCCTCGGGCTCGCACAGGAAGGGCGCCCGCTCCTGCGGCCATCCGGCCCGCCCAGCCACGCGTGGGTAAAGGCGGCAACCATGGGTGAGCTCGCACGGGCCATGAGGGGGACCAGATCGCCCGGCGGGCCGCCCCGGGGATGGCGGGCGGTCAGGACGGACGGCGGGGGCGGCGAGGTCGCGCCTCTTGGCGGGCGAGGCCTCCCGGGTGGCAGGGCCGGGGCCCGCAGCCTCGGGGCCCAAGCCTGGCGCCTCGGGGCCGGACTCGTCGCCACCGTCGGGCATGGGCCGTGGGGCCAGGGCCCCCAGGGTGGAGGCCAGGGCGGCACGCTTCTTGGGGCCGAGCCCCACGTCGGGCGAGGCGATCAGCCGGTAGTCGGGCCGCCGCTCGGCCGGCAGCGGCTGCCGCCCCACCGGGAGCCGCCCCCCCGGGCCGCCCCCAGCACCGCCCGGCGTGGCCGGGGGGCTGGGCTGCCCACCGCCCGCCGAGAGGGTCCGCAGCAGGGCCGGCTGGGTGGGGGGCCTGCTGCCCAGCGTGCCCACGCCCCCGGGGCTGGGCGGGGCCGCCCAGAGGCCCTGCGCCTCGGGTTGGGCCAGCTCTTGCACGGGCGCCGGCCCCTGCTGCTCGTCCGGCCCCGGGCTGCGCGCCCGCCCTGCGGCACCACGGCAGCGGAACCCCCGGTCAGGGAACCACCCAGGTGCCGGGTGGGAGTGGCGGGACGGGTGGGTGGGTGGGCGGGAGGGGTGGCCGCGGGGGGCGGAGCGCCGACCGGGAGCCGACCCACCGCGGCTTGTGGGGCGCGAGGCGGGGCGGCCTGCCCGAGTGTGGGCACCGGGCGCGGGCTGCTGCTGGCCGGGGCGGGGGGCCAGGCGGGCGGGGGGCCCGAAGCCCTCGGCGGCGGCGGTGGGGTCGAGGGGCGGCGCGAAGGCGGCCGGGTCCTCGTCCTCGTCGCTCGAGTCGCCCCGGGCCGCCCGGCGGGTCTGCCCCAGGGCCCGCGTCCGGTCGGCCTGGGCGCAGCCCTCGGGGAAGGCATCCCGCAGCTGGGCGCCCCCACCACAACACCATCCGCCCCCATGGTCCCATGGTCAGGGTCCCGTGGTCAGGGTCCCAGGGTCCATCCAGGTCAAGCCGGTCCCAGCGAGGGTCCCCGTGTGCGAGGGTCCCGGGGAACATGGTGGTCAGACCCGGCGACCATGAGGCGGACAAAGGCGACGAGTGGGGCCGACCCACGGGAGGATGGGGGATGGGGGATATGGGGGATGGGGGATGGGGGATATGGGGATGGGGGATATGGGGATGGGGGATATGGGGATGGGGATATGGGGATGGGGATATGGGGATGGGGATGGGCGGGCTGGGGGCGCGGGCGCGGACCCGGGTCATGATGGCGTCCGGGTTTGGCGGCTTGGGGAAGCGCGAGGCCGGGATGCGGGCCACCTGCCACCCGCCGCACCACCCGCAGCCCCGTGTGAGGCCCGACCGACCACGCGATCGGATGGGCATGCGATCGGATGGGCATGCGATCGGATGGGCATGCGATCGGATGGGCATGCGATCGGATGGGCATGCGATCGGATGGGCATGCGATCGGATGGGCATGCGGCCCGAGCGAAAGGGGCGCCAAGGCAGGGAGGGTGGGTGGTGGGCAATGACGGGGCGGGCGGGCGGGCGGGCGGGCGGGCGGGCGGGCTGGCTGGCTGGCTGGCTGGCTGGCTGGCGGGCTGGCGGGCTGGCGGGCTGGCGGGCGGACCGCGGAGGGCATGATGGGGCCGCCGCGGCCGGTGGGGTCGAGGATCTCGGCCCCGCCTGGTTGCGGCTCCGCAGGTCTGCGCCCCGCGCCCCGACGACCCGCCCCAACAAGAAGAAGACATCCCCCCACCAAGAAGAAGACATCCCGCCCCACCAAGAAGAAGACATCCCGCCCCAACATCCCGCCCCAGGACGGTGACGGCCCGGCGAGGGATGAGCGCCCCGACCATCCGCCGAGCGAGCGAAGGGGACCCAGCGAGGGAAGTGGAGGCTGCGGGGTGGACGCGTGGGCACGGACGCGGGGGGGAGGAAGGGGAGGGGAGGAGGAGGGAGGGAGGGGGTATCCAACGGACAGGCTGCCTGGCGCTCCTGAGCGGCGATGGGCCCCGTCTCGCGGCTGAACCGGGCGACGGTCTCCTTCTCGGCGTGCCGCTGGGCCGCCTGGACCTCGTCGCTGCCGGCCCGACCCGCCCGCGGGACAGCGAACGCCCCGGTGGGTGGCGGCCCAGATGCGAACCCCGAGGACAGGCAGCCCCCCGCACCGCATGGGCCTGGGCTGGGCCCGGGCGGCAGGTCCGGACCAGGCCTTCTCATGGGCCACCTGGGCGGCGATGCGGGTCTGGGCCTGGGCCTCGTGCTCCTGGACGGCCCGCACGTGGGCCGCCCGGCGGGCCTCCATCTCCCGGGCCCGGAAGACCTCGTACGGGTTCCGGGCAGCCAGCAGCAGCTGGCCCTTCTCGGCCTCGAACCGGGCCTGAAGCTCGCGCGCCTCCCGCCGCCTGGTGGCCACAGGCGCAGCCCAGCATAGCCCAACCCAACCAGCCCAGCCCAGCCCAGCCCAGCCCAGACCCAGAGTGGCGATGAGCCAAAACATGACGAGGAGGTCGAGCGAGGAAGGGCGGTGAAGGGCGGGAGCATCGGGGCGGGCCTGGTGACAGCGAGCGCCTGCACCTCGGCCGCGGCTCGGTCGGCGCTCTGCTTGAGGCCCAGCACGGCATCGATCCGCCGCGTCTGTGGCCGCGTCCCCGTGCGAGCCGCTCAGGTGCCGCCAAGGGAGCCCCCCCTCCCCCCCCAGGGCGGCAGCAGGGGCAGCGCGGCACAGGAGAGGAGTGGCAGGGAGGGAGGGTGCCGACCTTCATGTCCTGGGCCTGCTGGGCCTGCTGGGCCTCCTCGGCAGCGTGGCGGGCCTGGTGCTCACGCAGCCGCGCCCGGGCCTCCCGCCGCGCCTGGCCAGGAGCCGCACGTCGAGACCCAATCGTCCAGACGGGAGGCGAATGATGAGCACCTCATCGGGGGCACCTCATCGGGGGCCCCAGAGAGGTGGATGATGCGCCCCTCATGGGGGACCCACCGGGGGCGGGGCGGACCCGCTGGGCGGCCTCGATGGCGCGCTCGTTCTGGGCGGCGGCCTGGTCGACGGCCCGGCGGGCATCCTCGTCGAACTGCTCGTGGCGCCGCACCAGCCTGCCCCGTTCCATCCCCGCCCCCCCGCAGCCCCGTCACCCAGCCCCCATCCCAGCATCGCGGCATCGCGGCATGGGATCGGATCGGATCGGATCGGATCGGATCGGATCGGATCGGTGCCGGGTGAGAAGAGCCAAAGGGCCGGACGGGCCAGCGGCACATATCGCCCGGGACGGGGCGCCGGCGGGGGGGCTTCCAGCAGACAGGGAAGCCACGTCATACTCGCGGTCGGCTCGGGCCCGTGCGGTCTCCTCCATCCGGCGCCGCTCCTCCTCCTGGACGTGCCCCAGGTGGGCCTGCTGGGGGCCGTACGAGACCTCGCGGATCTCCTGCCTCGAGAGGGCTGCGGCCACCCGGCAGCCCCGCCGCCACCCCAGGCCCCAACAAGGAAGTTCAAAGCGATCCTTTTACCACACCCGACCCAGCCCGCCTGGCGGGCCCGTCGGCTGACCCAACTCGGCCTCGGTGTGCTGCTGGCGGAGGTCGCCCAGGCGCCGCTCCAGCTCGTCCCGCTCCCGGGCCCGCTGCGAAGAGTGACTCGAGCCACGTGGGGAGGCAGGAACCACCGACCTTGGCGAGCGTTTCTTGCATCGTTCGCATGACAGCGCCCGGGAGAGCATCCGGCGTTCTAAAGATGATGCATTCTTCCACCACTGAGATCGACCGTGGCACAAACCCTTCAGATTTTTTCGCATCATCATAAGCAGCCTCCAACTTTTCGCATTCCTCGATCGCGAAGGCATACCTTGTCTCGGTGAGCGTCTCCTCTTCGATCAAAGGTTGGAGAAGCCCTGTCCGCATCTGTGCTGTCCGTGCCTGCGTTTCCCTTATATATCGCATTTCTTGAGCACGGGCTACAGCTTCGTTCGCTGCCTGCATTCTCGGGGAGGACCGATGCTCAGGCGATGGCTGACCAGAAGTAGTTTTGGCTAAGAAATTTGAAATGCAAGGTGGGAATATTTTTTTCACACCCACAGACTGCTCATGATTCGGTACAGCCGGAACGGGCTGCCAACGGCCCAAACGAAGATAGTTGCAAATACCTTTGGGTGATCGACTCATGCTGGCGCACGAGGTGGAAGACGCCCCCAAGACTGTCTTCTTTCATGAACGCAAGGGGACATCGAACAAACAGTTGGATAAGCTCAGTAAGAAGGAACTCTCGCGAATTGCCCATGATCTTCTTCCTGCGAGACAACAATTACCCATTTATGGTGCGCGTGACGAAATTCTTCGAGAAGTGGGTGCTTCCGACAATCTGATCATCGTCGGTGAGACAGGTTCGGGCAAAACCACACAGGTCCCGCAGTTCCTCTACGATACTGGCCTCTACACGCGTCCCACCCCCGGGAGCAGCGCACGGCCCATGATTGCCATCGTGCAGCCCCGCCGTGTGGCCGCCACCAGCATCGCCCGGCGCGTCGCCTCCGAAATGGGGGTCCTCCTGGGCGAGGAAGTGGGCTACGCGGTCCGGTTCGACGAGCGGATGCACCGGGGTGTGACCGCCCTGAAGTACCTCACCGGAGGCATGCTCCTCCGGGAGGCCCTGCTGGACCCGCTCCTCCGCGAGTACAGCGTGGTCATCCTCGACGAGGCCCACGAGCGCACCGCCCAGTCGGACATCCTGCTGGGCCTCCTCAAGCGCATCGCCACCCGCCGCGCCGCGGCCCCCAAGGCGGCCCCGGGGGAGCAGCAGCCCCCAGCAGGCGGCGCCCCGCCGGGCCAGCCGGAGGAGCAGCCCTCCAGCACCCCCCTGTGTCCGCTGAAGCTGATCGTCATGTCGGCCACTCTCGATGCCGAGAAGTTCGCCTCCTTCCTGGGCGGGTCTGTGGTCTCTGCCCCCCCCCCCCCCTGCCCTCCCTCCCCCGCCCCACTTCTTGGGGCTTCATTTGTGCGGTTGGTCCTGTTGGTGCAGGGCCCGGACGCTGCACATCCGGGGTCGCCAGTTCCCGGTGGAGGTCTTCTACACGGGGACCCCCGTCACGGACTACCTGGACGCGGCCACGACCTGCGTGACCCAGCTGCACCGGGAGCTGCCCCCGGGGGACATGCTGGTCTTCCTGACGGGCGAGGAGGAGATCGCCACCGTGACGACCCTCCTCCAGGAGCGCGCCGCCAGCTTCATGGCCGCCCTCAGCCACCAGGTCGACCCGGGGGCCGACGGGCGCCCCGACGAGGACGACGAGGATGGCGAGGCCGGGGGCATCCCCGAGGGCGAGCAGGACCTCGACGGGGCCGACGGGGCCATCCCGGCCGCCCCCCGCAGTGGAGCCCAGGGGCCCGCCCCCAAGCAGGCCCCGGCGGCCTCGGAGGAGGAGGGGCTCATCGGGCCCACGACCCTGGGCACGACCCTGCGGATGGCCGTCCGGCCCATCTACGGGGCGCTGCCCTTCGAGAAGCAGCAGCTGGTCTTCGAGCCCGCGCCCCCCGGCACCCGCAAGGTCTGCACCACCCCGGACAGGCAGACAGGCAGGCACCCCTTGGGCAACACGGGTGGGTGCCCCCCGCCTGGATGCTCACCTGCCGATGGGCGTTTGGGCGTTTGGCGTTTCTGGGCGGCATCGATGCGGGGGTGGGGGGTGGGGGGTGGGGTGGGGTGGGGTGGGGCTGACGGCTCGGGCGGGGCAGGTCATCCTGGCCACCAACATCGCCGAGACCTCCCTCACCATCTCCGGCATCCGGTCCGCACAGCCGGCCCCGCCCCCGCCCCGCCTCTTCTTTGCCTGCGGGCGGCATGTGGGAGGCGCGGCCCATGGCCCCGATGATCGGAGCTGACCCTGCGGATGGTGTCGGTGGATGGTGTCGGTGGATGGTGTCGGTGGATGGTGTCGGTGGATGGATGGCGTCGGTGGATGGATGGTGTCGGTGGATGGTATCGGTGTCGGTGGGTGGATGGTGTCGGTGGATGGCGCGGTGCCGCGTGCGGATGGGCGTCTCGGGGCAGGTACGTCATCGACACGGGCCTGGTCAAGCAGCGGGCCTTCCATCCCCACACGGGCATGGACTCGCTGCTCGTCTCGCCCATCTCACGCGACGCTGCCCGCCAGCGGGCCGGCCGTGCCGGTCGCGAGGTCAACACTCCCGCTCCGCCCCCCGCGCCTGCCCCTCCCTCGGCCGGGCTCTCGTCCTCCCCCCTGTGCCCTCGGCGCCGGATGCCCCCCCCCCCCCCCCCCCCCCCTCCCTGGGCCTGACCGGCTGGCCTGACCACCCCGCTGGTGCTGCAGGCGCCCGGCCGGTGCTACCGGCTGTACACCGAGGAGACCTACCAGAAGGAGCTCCAGGAGCACACCGTGCCCGAGATCCTCCGCTGCAAGTCCGCAGGCCCCGCCCCCGCTCCCACGGCCCACCACCTCGCCCCGCCCCGCCCCCGCCCCCGCCTCGGTCCCGGTTCCTGGCCTGCCTTCACGCCCCGCTCTGGCCCTCGCCCTGCCCTCGAATGGCCCTCCATCCCTCCCTGGCGGGCAGCCTGGCGGCCTTTGTGCTGCAGCTGAAGTGCATGGGCATCGAGGACGTGGGGGCCTTCGACCTCATCGACCGGCCCACGGAGGCCCACCTTGCCCAGGCCACGGCCACCCTGGTCCGGCTGGGGGCCCTGACCCCCCAGGGGGCCCTGGCCGAGCCGCTGGGCCGCCAGATGGCCGCCTTCCCCCTCGACCCGCCCTTCGCCAAGGCCATCATCGTCTCCCAGGTCCGCCGGGACCCCCGCCAGCCCCCGCCAATGGATCGGGCGCAGGTGGGCACATGGACGTGGACATGGGGACCCGGACGGGCATGAGGGGCATGGGCATGGGCAGGGGCAGGGGCAGGGGAGCCGTGGATGGGCGGTCGCAGGCTGCGCCCACCTCGCTCTCCACCCGCCCGCGCCCCTGCTCACGCTCCTCCCCCTGTCGGCCTCTTGCATCCCCCGCCCCTGCTGGCCCTGTGCCCCTCTTGCATCCCCCGCAGCACCTGGGGTGCACCTCGGAGCTGCTCAGCATCACGGCCATGCTCTCGGTCGAGAACGTCTTCTTCACGCCGCCCTCCGAGGATGGCCGCCAGCGGGCCCTCAGAGCCCGGGCCCAGTTCATGGCCCCCGAGGGTCCGTCCGCCCCGCAGCCCCCCACCCCCACCCCCACCCCCACCCCCGCCACCCCGCAGCGCACCACGGCAGGCATGACAATGCACAACACCGCTCAACGGGCATAGGCGGGCACAACAGGGCACAGCAGGGCACAGCAGACACAGCAAGACACGGCGGCCTCGGCCCTTCCATTTGGCATCGCTTGTCGCATGCTTGGGGCCCGGTTTGGGGCCCGGTTGGCGCGTGTGCAGGCGACCACCTGACGCTGCTCCGGGCCTTCGAGGCCTACGCAGCGACGGCGCGGCTGGACCTGCGGCGGCCTCCGCCCCGTGCACTGCGGGGCCTGACGGGGGCCGAGTGCCTGCCGGCCACGGCCCGGACGCGGGGGGTGGCCCACTGGTGCCGGGAGCACTTCCTCAACCAGCGCTCGCTGGAGCGGGTCTGGGCCGTCCGCCTGCAGCTGGCCGGCTACTGCGCCCAGCTGGGCCTCAACCCGGGCCTCGCGACCACCGGCCCCGCGGCCACGGCCGCCGTCTCGGCCAAAGGTGCGCACAGCCACACCCTCTCGGCCATCCGCCCTTTCGTCCCCCTCCCTGCATCCGTCCGTCCATCCATCCATCCATCCTCTCTCCTCCCTCCCTCCTCCCTGGCCAGACCAAGGGGGCGCCTCGCTGCTGTCGCGGGACCCGGCCCCCATCCTGAAGGCCCTGCTGAGCGGCTTCCCGACCCACCTCGCCCACCGGGTCCCCAACCAGCGGGCACAGTACAAGTCCGCAGCCCCTCGTCATCGCCCCGTCCCTCGTCATTGCCCTCGCCCTCACCTTGCCCTCTCACCTTGCCGCCCTCACCTTGCCCTCTCACCTTGCCCTCTCACCTTGCCGCCCTCACCTTGCCCGGTGCCGGCTGGGGGCGTTGGGGTGCCGTCGGTGGGGCGCAGGCTGACCACGACCAGCGAGGTGGTGGGGCTCCACCCGACCTCGTCCCTCCTCGCAACCGCAGCCGCCCGGCAGCGGGGCGCCCGCAAGCGGGGCTCGTCCAAGTTCAAGGACCAGGCCCAACTCGGGTCCGTGGCCACTTCCCTCCGACCCTTTGCGCGTGCGTGCGTGTGTGTGTGTGTGTGTGTGTGTGTGTGGGGGGAAGGACGCGCTCACCGACCGCGACGTGTGTGTGCCGGCGGCCCGCAGGCTGTCCTCGCTGCCCGAGAGCGTCCTGTACACGGAGTACATCATCACCACGCGGCACTACCTGCGCACCGTCTCGGCGGTGGTGCCCGAGTGGGCCGACGAGGTCGCGGCCCTCCTTGCCCAGGCCTCCCGCGGCCCGCAGCCCGCCGGTGCCCCCGCCCCCCCCCCGGCAAGGGCCCCCAGGGGGTCCCCATGCCCACGGCCACCCTGGCCGACCCCGAGCCCGCCGCGCCCGCCGCGCCCAAGCAGGAGGAGCCCCGGGGGGCCCCCGCGGCGGCGGCACCGCGGCGGAGCAAGAGCAAGGTCGAGGTGCACCCGACCCTCGCCCGCAGGCTGCCCGCCAAGCGCAGACCCGCCACGGCCGCCCTGGCCCCGCGCCCCAGACGATGAGCGCCCCAGACGGCATCGATCGCACTCAAGGAACCACCCCCTACCATCTCTCTCCCGTTCCACGTTCATCGTGGGGCCTATTGATCGGCTGGCACGCGGGGGGTGCAGCAGAGCAGAGAATGTTATTCGGAGGGAAGGGAGCAAGAGAAGTTGGTTCCAGCCCCGCCGCAGCCCCGCCGTGCTGTCTGGCGTCAGCAGTTTTGCGAACCGCACGGCTGCGCCGCCGTGCTGGGCTGGGCTGGGGCCTGGACTGCAAGTGGCGGGCGATGGCTTTAGTTGGGCCGCCAGCTGACATCCGCGTCGACGCCGCAGTGGGGCTCGTGGTCCCAGTACTGCTTCATGTAGGGCTGCGTCCAGCCGCCGAAGGGCGCCCAGTCCTGGAAGGACGGGTCCTGGTTATAGCGGGGGTACCTGCAGTGCCGGGTGGGGAACGTGAGCAGACGAACGCCGAGTGGGCAGACCAGAGAGGGAGGTCGCCCCCCACGGTGCAGCGATCGCCACCCATGATGCTCTGCCACATATACTTCGAGGCGTAGATGCCCGTAACGAGGTGCCGGCTGGCGGCGGCGCTGATGAGGTCCTTCAGGAAGGCGCAGTTGGTGTCGCCTGGGGACCATCCGCATTGGCGGGTCACAAGGCGAGAACGAAAGGGAGGGACAGACTGTCAGTCGACCAGCCGCAGTTCCGGCTCGGGTTGGTCTCCACATCGAACCAAACGATGCTATAGTTGGTCTGGGATTGGGCAAGATAGTCGACCATCTAGCAGGGCACGGGCGGCGGTCAGGAAAGGCTGGTGCTGGAGGAACAAACCTCGGCAACTTGGACATCGGCACTCTTCTTGGCACCACAGCAGCACGGGAAATGATATACGGCCATATCTTCGGGAGCAAACCCGGCCTCGACTACAGGAGGGAGAATGATGTGCCATGAAATGAGCCGACAGACTGGCATTGGCAATGCTGTCGGGGGCGTTTTCGTCAATCTCACCAAACGAGTGGTAAGCACGAACAGAGGCAAAAGAGAAACCCTGGTTCAACCAGCAGCGCCAGGTGGAGACGTTGACTGGGACGGCCATGTCAAGACCATAACGGTCTGCAGAAACGATGACGGCAAAGAGAGAAAGGAGCACAAGAACCTTCATCTAGGAGGGAACAGTCGAAAAAAAGGTCTTCGAAGCCATGCCAGACTTTGGGTGCCTCCCACCAGGGGTATATACTCGCCATCGCAGCAGCTGAGATGGCTTCCGACTCGAAGTTCTTCTCAACATCTCGGAAAGGTCTGTTTTTTTCCCACATCGATGTCATGATTGCCTGATCAAGTTCACAGGTGAGATCCGTGAATTCCAGCTTGATCTCAACAGCGCCAACCCCCAAAAGAAGAAGGATGCCATCAAGAAGATTATTGCTGCCATGACTGTTGGGACTGATGTGTCTCAGCTCTTCAGTGATGTGATTCGGAACATGCAAACCGACGACCTGGAGATGAAAAAGCTTGTGTACCTTTACCTGATCAACTACTCCAAGAGCGAGCCGGATCTGGCTCTTCTTGCTGTGAACACCTTCGTCAAGGTCCGTTGCCGCGCTGTGACTCGTCCTCATATCTCGCTCCTCTCCAAAAGGACACGGCAAACCTCAATCCCTTGGTGCGTGCTTTGGCCCTTCGCACTATGGGTTGCATTCGTGTCGATTCCATCACTGAGCATCTCTGTGAGCCCCTCCGCCGTGGGCTGAAGGACCCCGACCCGTACGTGCGCAAGACTGCCGTTCTGGGTGTTGCAAAGATGTATGATATTTCCCCCGACCTGGTCGTCGATGAGGGCTTCATCGATATGCTGAAGACCCTCCTTGGCGATGCCAACCCCATGGTTGTCTCCAACTCTGTTGCCACCCTGATGGAGATCCAGGCTGTCAATCCTGGCCAGGAGATATTCGTTATTCGCCAGGAAGAGTTGAACAAGCTTCTCGCTGCCCTGAATGCCTGCTCTGAGTCTGCGTTCACCCTTCACCTCCTTTTCACACCGCTGTTGGTTGGATTTGGATAGATGGGGGCAAGTCTTCATTTTGGATGCTCTTGCAACTTACCATCCCGCCGATGCTGATGAGGCCGAGCGGATTGCCGAGCGTGTTGTGCCCCGGCTGAACCACGCCAACTCGGCCGTGGTTCTGTCGAGCGTGAAGCTGCTGCTTCTGCTGCTGAACTACATGACCAACCCCGACTCGGTCACGATGTACTGCCGCAAGATGGCCCCGCCCCTGGTGACGCAGCTCTCGGCCCAGCCCGAGATCCGCTACGTGGCCCTGCGGAACATCAACCTGGTCATCCAGAAGCGGCCCGGGCTGCTGCAGTCGGAGATCAAGGTGTTCTTCTGCAAGTACAACGACCCGCTGTACGTCAAGATGGAGAAGCTCGAGATCATGATGCTGCTGGTCGAGGACCCCAACATCGCCCAGGTGCTGGCCGAGCTGAAGGAGTACGCCACCGAGGTCGACGTGGAGTTCGTCCGGAAGGCCGTCCGGGCCATCGGCCGGTGCGCCATCAAGCTGGACAACGCCGCCGACCAGTGCGTCGACGCGCTGGTGAACCTGATCGACAACAGCCAGGTCAACTACGTCGTGCAGGAGTCCATCGTGGTCATCCGGGACATCTTCCGCAAGTACCCCCACAAGTACGAGGGCATCATCGTCAAGCTGTGCGACAAGCTGGAGAGCCTGGACGAGCCCGAGGCCAAGGCGGCCATGATCTGGATCCTGGGCGAGTACAGCGACCGGATCGAGAACCCCGACCAGATCTTCGAGACCTACTTCGTGGAGAACTTCCACGACGAGACCCCCGCCGTGCAGCTGCAGATCCTGACGGCCGTGGTGAAGATGTTCCTCAAGGTGCAGCACGACACCCAGCCCCTGGTGCACAAGGTCCTCAAGATGGCCACCCAGAAGAGCGACAACCCCGACCTGCGCGACCGCGGCTTCGTCTACTGGCGGCTCCTCTCGGCCTCCCTCGACACGGCCCGGGTCCGTCCCCTGCCCTGCCCGCCGTCGGGCCCGCCCCTTCGAGCCGGTGATGATCCGTCAGACCCACTGACGTTACTCTCCTATCGGTGAGACCCCCCTGCCCCCCCTGTGGGGGTTTGGGAAGGGCTGTGATCGTTTGGCACCAGAACTGAGGCTCTGCCTGCGCTGCCCGCCCCGCTTCCACCCGCGGCCGTCGTCCCCCTTGCTGACCATGCGCCCTGCTCTGCTCTGCTCTGCTCTGCTCTGCTCTGCTCTGCTCTGCTCTCGCCGTGCAGGAGGTTGTCCTGGCCCCGCGGCCGCCCATCACGGCCCCGACGACGACCATTGCGCCCGAGCTGCTGGACGAGCTGATCCCCCAGATGGCCACCCTGGCCTCGGTCTTCCACCGGCCCCCCGAGACCTTCATCACCAACGCCAAGCTGGCCGTCCCCAAGGCCCAGCCGGGCATGGCCGCCCCCCAGATGGAGCTGACCTCCGGGGCCGACGAGCCCATCGAGGGCGCCACCTCCGGCTCGGGCGATGACGCCGCCCGCCGCGAGGCCGTCGCCGCCGCCGCCCAGGCCGTGGCCGAGGGCGACCTCCTGCCCGGGCTCGCCTCCCTGGCCGCCCCCGCCCCCGCAACGGCCGCCCAGGCTGCCGGGCTGGTCATGCCGACCCCGGCTCCCGTCGCCCCCGCACCCGTCGCCGCACCCGCCGCGGCTGCCGTCCCCGTCACGGCCGAGGGCGCCCTGCCCGAGCGGCGGCCCACGACGGTGCTGCTGGCCCAGCGGACGGCCAAGGGCTTCCAGCTGACGGGCGACTTCGTGCTGCGTGGGGGCGTCCTGGGGCTGGACATGCTGGCCGAGAACCTCAGCACCGAGGTCATCCCGCCCGAGTTCGAGTTCCAGTTCAACAAGAACGGGTCCGCGGCCCCGGCCATCCCGGCCCCCCCGCCGGCGCTGCACCGAGCCCACCCATGGGCACTTGGATGATGATCACACATAGGGACAGCTGAGCACCCTGATTGAGCAACATGGGGGGCCGTGGAGACACGTGCCCCTGTCTGACAAGATCACCCCTCCCGGCCATTCGCGTGCCGCCGTGCCCGTCTGCTCACCGGTTCGCGTGCTCTTCTTCGGGACGCTGGTGTGGTGGGAACGGGGCGGTGGGCGGTGGCTGTGCAGCTTCGGTGTCGTGCCCTCGACCATGACCCTGCCCACGGCCCTGACCCCCGGCAAGTCGGTCTCGGTCTTCGTCCGGTGCGACCTGCAGCCCGGCCACCAGGCCCCCTGGGACGGGGCCGACCCACGGACCCTGTGCACGGTGCCCATGGCCCTCAGCAACGCCTTCACGGGGGTGCACTTCTTCAACGGCACCGTCTCGCTCCTCTGCGTCACCACCCCCGGCGCCTCCATCGAGCGGCCCGCCTTTGCCGAGCGCTTCCAGGGTCCGCACGGCCAGCTCGGCCTGACCCAGCCCACACCCACCCACCTGCCTGCGCGCACCCGGCAAGGGGAAGGAGGCTTGGATGATGATCACACATAGGGACAGCTGAGCACCCTGATTGAGCAACATGGGGGGCCGTGGAGACACGTGCCCCTGTCTGACGAGCCTTCGCGGCTGCCCCACGTGTGCCTCCCCTCCTCCCCAAGCGGCCTCCCTCACACGGCTTCCTCTGGTTGGGTTGGGTTGGGCTTGGCGCAGCGCTGGGCGAGCAGGCCGAGCAGACCCGCATCCTGGAGCGGGTCTACCCGCTGGAGACCTGCCTGGGGCTCCTCAAGGCGCGCAACCTGTTCGAGGTGGCCCGCAAGCGGGTCGAGGACCTGGTCATTGTCTACCTGTACGGCACCACCCGGGTCTTCGAGTCCGAGTTCTTCGTCGAGGCCGCCTTCCGGCCCACCCCCGCGGGCACCCTCGCCTGCAAGGTCTCCGTCCGCTCGAAGCCCGAGGGCATCGCCACCCTCGCCGCCGACTCGGCCGCCATCCTGCTCTCCATGCAGTAAACCCGCCCCCACCCCGTGGACCCTCCCCCCGCCGAAAACCCCTCCCCCTGTACAGTCTCCGGACCAAATAACAATGAGGTGCCCAATATCAAGGAACAATGAGGTGCGCCTGTTCGCTCGCATCTTCCAGTCGCGGGTTGGCGGGCAGCCGAGCTTAGAGGGGCCTCGGCAGCAGCTCCAGCAGCGAGGGGCCTCCCTTGGCCTGAGGTGGGTGAGAGGCCTCGTCGTCGGCATCCCCGAGGAAGGAGGCCGGGGGCAGAGGCATCCGGGGGTCCGGCGCCCCTTGGTACTCCTTTTTGTACATCCGTTGGACGACTGCATACTCCTCCTCCTCCTCCTCCTCCTCGCCTGCATCCGCGTCCTCATCGGGGGTCGGGTCGCGCCTGTGGCGAGCCCCCATCCGGGCGGCCGCCTCGGCTCGGCGCCGCTGGTAGCTCTCCTCCTCGTCCTCCTCGGGCTCGGCCTCCAGGTCCTTGTCATCATCCTCCGCCACGCCCTCCAAGAGTGGGTCCCCCATGGCCGCCAAGGGCTGTGGGGCGGTCTTGTGGCTCGAGAGGGCGCGGGGCTGGCCGGGGCCCCCGCTCCCCAGGGTGGCCGCCAGCCTATCGAGCCGACTCGCCCCGGCCGCGGCAGGCAGCTTCAGGCCGCTCCAGAAGTCGGCGCCCTCGGGGGTCCTGACCTGCTTGGTCGGCCCCCTCGGCGCCGGCGCTGGGGCAGGGACGGGAGCCGGGCCCTCGTCCTCGTCGGCGTATTCCGACAGCAGGTCGCCCAGTCCGGCCCCAGCTGCCGATTCGGAGTGGGCGGCCGGGCCTGAGGGGGCGAAGCCGATCCCGCCGTGGGCATGCGAGCTGGGCCCGGGCTGGGCGGGCTTGGGAGATGCGAGTGCAAGTGGGGGCGACTCCGAGGGCGGCGGGGTTGCGGTGGTGCTGTACTGCTGGGTGGAGTGGACGAACATGGCCATCCCGGCCTTCTTGCCCGGGGGGTGCGCAGCAGGGGCGGGGGCGGGGGCAGGGGCTGCCGCAGGAGCGGCGGGGTGTCGCTTTTGGATGAATCGTGCGGCAGGGTTTGCCAAGCATCCTGGGCCTTCAGCTGCGCCAGCCGCCGCTGGAAGGGGCTGTTCGGGTCGATGGGCATCGCGGTCGAGGGAGCGGCTTGCGGCTTCGAGGGCGGGGTGGGGAGAAGGGCCTTCTTGGGCGGAGGCAGGGACAGGGCACGAGGCGCAAAAGCAGTCACCTTGGTTGGGGCTTTGGGGGCGGGCGCAGCTGGAACCACTGGCGCCGTGGGGGCGGCGGGAGCCACAGGGGCGACAGGTGCCGGGGCCGTGGGGGCAGCGGGCGCCGTGGGGGCAGCGGGCGCCGTGGGGGCAGCGGGCGCCGTGGGGGCAGCGGGAGCGGAGGCCGGCGTCGGAGGGGCGATGACCGCGTCATCCAGCGGAATCTCTTCTGGGTTGCTGCCTCCGTCCGCGGGAGGGGCGATGCGCATCATGGGTCCCTCGTCGTCCAGCGAGATCTCCTCCGGGTTGCTCTCTGGCCGACGGAAAGACCGAGGTGCGGGAAACCATGCAGTCGGCACGGGGGCAGACCAACAAGGAGGGTGGGGCAGACCAACGAGGGGGGGCGTCCTGGAACGCTGCGCCTCGACCGACAGCTGCTGCACGACGTCGCCCGGCGCCATGGGGACGGCTCCGACGGGCGCCGGGGGGCAGCCGTAGCCCGCGTGGGAACTTGAGGCGCCCAGGGCGGCGGGGAAGGGCTGGAGCCCCAGTCGGGTCAGCAAGGCCGTCGTTTGGGGACTCGTCCGGTAGGGGGCTGCGGGTGAGAGAAGCCGGGCCAGAAAAAGGCAAAAGAGCATAGCGGCACCCGCGAACCGTGCCGGGGCGGACCTGGGGTGCGTTTCCTGGCGCCCCGAGACCCGCCATGCTGGGGCTGAGCGGGAGTGCCCATCTGGGCGGCAGGGAGCGGCTCAAAGTTGTGGGGAACCGTGAAATTGTTGAGGAAGAGGTTCCGGATGGCGTTGACGGACGCAGTGTCCAGCGCTGCCGCTCCGCCGTAGCTGAAGGCGAGAAGAAGGAAAGAAGCAGGGGAGGAAGCCGGGGAGGAAGCCGGGGAGGAAGCCGGGGAGGAAGCCGGGGAGGAAGCCGGGGAGGAAGCCGGGGAGGAAGCCGGGGAGGAAGCCGGGGAGGAAGCCGGGGAGGAAGCCGGGGAGGAAGCCGGGGAGGAAGCCGGGGAGGAAGCCGGGAGGAAGCCGGGGAGGAAGCCGGGGAGGGAGGGAGGGAGGGGAGGGAGGGAGGGAGGGAGGGAGGGAGGGGGAGGAGGAGGAAAGGAAAGGGAAAGGGAAAGGGAAAGGGAAAGGGAAAGGGAAAGGGAAAATCCCGTCAGAAAAAGAGAAAAGAGGCCCTGGTGATGCCGTCGGCGAGGGCAAGGGGAAGGCGAGGACCGACTCGGCTGGGCGGGGCAGCACCAAGGCGGGGCCGCGCGGCTCCTGAACGACTCGGAGGAGCGGGTGGGTGGCCTTGATGATGGCCAGCCACTCGGCGTCGTACTGCAAGGGCTGTTGGGGCTGGGGGGCCTCCACCTCGGCAATCTGACCGGGCCGGACCACAGATCAGTCCCGGCTGGCCCAACCACGGGCAGGGATAGACCTGGAGGCACTGGCGGATTCTGCCCTGGGGGTCTCGAATCTTGTCCAGCGCCAGGAAGCGGGTCGCCCTGGGCAGGGTGGTGCTGAGGGTGTTCAGCCCGCTGCGGGAGGGTGCCATAGCGGCGGGGTTCCCCTGGGCCGGGAGGAGGGCCGCGTACTTGATGTGCAGGTGCGAGGCGAAGTGGAAGCTGGGCCCGAGGTGTGCCCCAAGGCGTTGGAGGTGGGGATTCCCCAGGGCATCTCGGTTCACCTGCGCACGGGAGACAGAGACCAGAGACCGAAGACGGGCGGGCGGTGAGATGGACGCCGTGCCGCCAGCAAGCCCCGACCTCGTCGCGAAAGTCTGGCTTCCTCCGAAAGAGCTCCTCCGTGTCGCCATTCTTGGCGGCGTTAGTGGGCCAGTCGTGCGACACCAGGATGTCCACCGGGGGCGTGATCTTCATCAGCCGGTTCACGTCGAATTCGCGGATGTGGAAGACGGACGCCTTTGCGCCCAAGTCAACCAAAGGTGGGACGGGCACCCGATCTGTGCGAAAGAGGTGAGGAAAGGCGCCGGGGCAACCCGCTCCAGACCCCGACTGAAATCGCCCCCGTTGTAGATGCCTGAGAGACCCGCAATGCGAAGACCCTTGTACCAAAAGACGCCAGCACGGCCTAAATAGAAGATATTGTGACACACCCATCCACCATAGTATCTGATGTGCGAAGGAGAATAGTGAGATCGTCGAGCACAAAGGGGGCACGCAGACAGTTCCCAAAGATGATTTGAGGCTTCGTGGTTACCGCCGACGAATACGGTCAGATATGGGGCAACCAACTGCCCAGTATAGTATTTATGGAAAGACCCCATATCAAGAAACTTATCCGGGCACTTCATGGCGCACATGTCCTCCTCATTGCGCATTGACTGAAAATCACCCGTACAAATCACGAGATCAATGTGGAGCCCTGGAGTGCATGCTTCCAGGTCCTGGAGCATCCCATATATCTGCTCCAGCTCCCCGTGTGTACAGCCTGTCACAGCTATTTTCATCTCGGCGGCTGGCGGAGGCAACCTCAAGGTTCAAGCGATTATATGGCAGAGAATGGGTGGGTGCCTACGGTCTGCTCTTTTTTTTCCCCCCCCCCTCCGACGTGCCAACCTTCTGGCAGCTCCCGACGGATTTGTTATGGTATTTGATCGACCGAACCAATTTTCCTCTCCTGTCATATTGCCAATTCATCGGGCTCTGCCACCCTCTCAGAGTGGCCATTCGCGGAACTGCGCAGCGGCTTTCATTTGGTGTGCAGTACCAATGCCCTGATACGAGTGGAATTGATGGGGTGATCGACAGGCTCTCCCGTGACGCGAATTCGTGGGACGATATGTTTCCGGGGAGCGACACTCCCGTCCCGCCAGCCGACGCCCTGGCGGCACTGGTGGGACCATGCCTTGGGCTAGAGGAGTTGCGGTTGCACCCCGGGGTGGCTGTGACGGGCTGCGGACGTGAAAAAAGCTTCTTCGGTGGATGGGTGGACGCCGCCTTTGCAGGGCACACTGCTCTCCGCTTGCTTCGCATCCCCACCCTAGCGGGACTGCGCGAAGATGCTGTTCTGCGGATGCTGTCCCACCTATCGGGGCTGGTTTCACTGCAGCTGCCCCTCACGGGCGTCCGGCCGGGCAACGTCCTTCTGCGGGGCCTCGGGGCCGGGTTTCCGCGCCTGGGGGAGCTGCAGCTCCACTGGCAGACCACCTCGCACGCGCTCCGCTTCGACGGGCTGGCCGCATGCCCCGGGTTGGTCCGACTGCGGCTGTTCCACGTCCCTCTGGTGCCCTGGGGGCCCCTGCTGCCGCCCCTGCCCCAGCTGGAGGAGCTGGCGGTGGAAGGCATGTCCGCGAGCGAGCCGGTGGCGCTCGACTGCACCCGCTACCCGGCCCTGCGACGCCTCGAGCTGGGCGGCTTCGCCCCCGAGACCATCGAGTCCCTCTGCGCCGCACCGTGCCCGCTGCAGTGGGTGGCGATCCCCTTCGCGGACCCGACCGCCATCCGGCGGCTGCTGGCGGCCCACGCGGCCACCCTGGAGGGGGTCGTCCTCGGGCCGCGCGTCCCCCAGGAAGCGGCCGTCCTTGAGGCCCTCGAGGCCCTGCCGCCCCGGCTCCGCCAGCTGAGCCTGACGTCCGCCCAGCGCCCCCCGCTTCCGCAGCGGCTGATGGACCGCCTGGAGCGGCTCTCGCTCTGCGTGGTGTCACCCGATCCGACCTTCGAGGTGGAGAGCGCCACCCTCCGCCTGCTGCGCCTGGGGGCTGCCAAGGGGCTCGCCCGCTGTCGGGTGGCCTGCCCGGTGCTTGAGCACCTGCTGCTGCCCGACCGAGACGACCCCTTCGATGTTGACCTGCAGTGCCCGGCCCTGAAGACCTTGGGGCGCCTCTCGGCCCAGGGCTCCGTCCGGCTGAGTTGCCCGTGCCCACTCCTGCAGACCCTGTCCGGCGCCCCCAGGACCAGCGCCGACTTGGGGCGGGCCGTCCAGCCCTGGGTGCGCAGCCTCGGCTGCCCGGGCGGCCTCACGGGGCGCCTGCACACCATCGCCGGGGTGCGAGCCGACCTGGCCGAGGCGCAGCGCCTGGTGGGGCTCGCCGGGCTGGTGGTCATGCGCCGGCTTGTGCTGCGGGTCGCGTCCTGGGCCGAAGAGGTCGCCCTGCTCCCGGGGCCCTCCCTGCGCGACCTCGAGGTGCGCCTGCAGGCGGTCGGCGGCTCCTGCCCCCGGGGTGGCCCTCTGGCGGCCCTGGCGGTGGACTCGGCGTTCCTGGAGCGGCTCCGGGTCACCTTCCGGGGCCCGCCCCTGGCCGACGAGGACCGCGAGGGCCTGCCGCCGTTCGCCCTCACCCTCCGGTGCGGCCGGCTGGACGGCCTGCTGGTCACGTCGCTCTTCGCGCCCCTCAGCATCCACGCGGCGACCGCGACCCCCCTTTTGGGGCGGTGCCGCCTGAGGCCGGTCCCCGGGCTGACCTGGGCCGAGCGGCTGGCCTTCCTGGAGGGGCCCCTGGGGGCCCGCCTGGAGTCCCTGATCCTGCGGCTGGGCAACCCCCAGCAGGCCGCCGCGTGGGAGGCCCTCGAGGCTCGCCTGCCGGCCCACCTGGCCGACGTGACGCTGCGGCTGGACTACCCGCTGGCCCACTGGCGTGTCCGGTGCCCGCCCCCGGTGCGCCGGCTGGTGCTGAGCGGCTTCCTGCGAGATGTCGAGCTGGCCACCGGGTCGGAGGCCCTGGAGGAGGTCGACCTCTGCCCCGACCAGGAGCGGGGCACGCTGGGGTCTCTGCTTCTGGCCCCGGGGTGCCGGTTCCCCCAGCTGCGCCTTGTGCGGGCCGTGATTGGCACCTGGGCCCCCGAGAACGCCCAGGCCCTGCGGAAGCGCCTGCCCGGATTGGAGCTGGCCTGATGGGGCCCGCTGAGCCTCGCGCCGGCCGGCCGGTGGCCAGGGCGGAGGGTGGAACCATTCGCTGATCCCCCCCCCCCCCCCCCCCCTCCCCGGCCCAATTGTTGTACAATATGCTTCTGTTCGACGGACGGGACGGGGCGAAGGAGGGTTACAGGATCGCGTCGGAGCGACATCCGGGGGGAAGGAGGGCGAGGGGAGGGAACCGTGGTCCTATGGCTGGGGCGGCGGGTCGGGCCCGGCCGCGAGGATGGCCTGGGTCAGCTGGGCGAGCAGCTCCGCCAAGGGCTGCTGCTGGCCCTCGCCCAGGGCGGCCGGGCCCAGCTGCTGGAGGCTCTCAAGCAGGGCCGCCGCCAGCTGGGGGCTCATCGCCCCGGGGCCGCCTCCCCCCAGGGCCGCCGCCAGCCGCTCGATCTGGAGGGCAGCCGCCTGGCCGGCATCATCGGGCTGCCCGGGTGGCGCCCCGGGGGCCACGGCCTGCTGAGCCCGAGCCACTGCCCCCGCGCCGCTGCCGAGGGGCGCAGCGTGTCCCACCGGGGAGCCCAGGGGGGCGTCGGGCAGGGACCCCAGAGCCGCGGGGGCCGTGAGGGTGGTCGGGGCGGGCGCGAGGGGGCTCTCGGCGGTCGGACGGGCGTCGGGAGCGGCCCGTTGTCGCCCGTGGACGGGGCGGCTGGCCCGGCGGGGAACCTCGGCCCCGAGGAGCGGCGGCGACGAGGTGGCGGCCGCGAAGGGGCCGGGCCGCAGGTCCTTGGGGGGGCTCTCGGCCAGGGGCTCGTCGGCCATGGGGCCCCGGGGGGAGCCCAGCAGGTCGGCCCGGGGGCTGGCAGGGGTGGCCAGGCCCTCGGGGGCCGGCTCCTCGTCGGCCAGCTGGACCAGCTCCCGGTCGGCCTCCCCGCCGTCCTCGGGCTCCTCGTCGCCCCCGGCCGAGGTGCCGCCCACCGTGAGGATGGTCGTCTCGCGGGGCCCCCGCTCCCCCTCGGCCACCCCGCTCAGGTCCTGGTCGGGGTCCTCGTCGGGCCCCCCGGCCGCGCGCTCGGGCGGGAGGTGCGACTGTGACTGTGACTGCGACTGCGGGGACGCCCCACCCCCAGCTGGGGCACTCTGCTCTGATTGGGGCTGGGGCTGGGGCTGGGGCAGCGAGGGGAGGCCGCCCAGGAGGGAGGAGGACGGGTCGTCCCGAGGGGCTGCGTCCTCCTCGGTGGGGCCCTCGACCTCACTGGCCGCGTCGTCATCAGGGGGGCCCGGCCGCTGGGCCACACCAATCTGGGTCAGGCTGCTCGGGGCCGCGACCGGGGGAGGGAGATTGGTGGGAGGTGTGGCGGCCGGGGGGGCGGCGGCTGGACTCGTCGCATCCGTGGCGAGCCCACCCGAAGGCTCCGTCTGTGGAGCTGCGCTGCGGCTGACTGGCTGCGGCTGTGACTGTGGTTGGGGTTGGGGCTGCGGCTGCTGCGGCTGCTGCGGCTGCTGCTGCGGCTGCTGCTGCGGCTGCTGCTGCGGCTGCTGCTGCGGGGTGGTGGCCAGGGCCTGCATCTGGGCGCGGAGGGCCTCGACCTCGCTCCTGGTCTGCTCCAGCGCCGGGCTCGTCACGGCCGGCCCACTGGCATGCAGGGCCGAAGGGGCCTGCGAAGAGGAGGAGGGTAGGGGCAGGACGTCCTCAGCGGGGCGGGCCGGGGCCTGGGGGGCAGTGGCGGCGAGCTGGTGTTGGATGGTGGCCAGCAGGGCGCTGGTCTGGTCGGCCTCGATGAGGTGCTGGTCCCGGGCGGCCTGGGCGGCAGCCAGCTGGGCCTGCAGGTCCTGGAGCCGCTTCGCCTGCTGGTCCACGATGCCGTTGGTCTGCGTCAGGCACTGCACGGCCCAGTCACAGTCACAGTCACAGTCACACAGTCACAGTCACACAGTCACAGTCACACAGTCACAGTCACACAGTCACAGTCACAGTCGCACAGCCATGCCCCACGCCCCATGCCCCAGACCCACAGCCATTCCCGATGCCCGATGCCCGTGCCGGTGTGCAGAAGGACGCGGAGTGAGGCCAGGCAGGAAGCGCGGCTGGCGAATGGGCGGACGGAGTGAGAGTGTGTGCTGTGCGGGTGCGGACGGATGCGAGCCAGCTCCGGTCGGCCCGCATCTCGGCGATGGTCTGCTGCAGGTGCCGCCGGTCGGCGTCCCCCGAGATGCTGCCCCAACCCCACAGTACCCCAGCCCGACACCACACCAAGAAGAGGAGCAATCAACCATGCCATTCGTCCCGGGGGGGTGGCCCTCGGAGGGGTCTGCACGCGCGGCGGGCTGTCGGGCTGTCGGGCTGTCGGGCTGGCTGGCTGTCGGGCTGTCGGGCTGGCTGGCTGGCTGGCTGGCTGGCTGGCTGTCGGGCGGGCTGTCGGGCGGGCTGTCGGGCGGGCTGTCGGGCGGGCTGTCGGGCGGGCTGTCGGGCGGGCTGTCGGGCGGGCTGTCGGGCGGGCTGTCGGGCGGGCGGGCTGGCTGGCTGGCTGGCGGGCGGGCGGGCGGGCGGGCGGGCGGGCGGGCGGGCGGGCGGGCGGACTGGCGGAGGAGCTCCTGTGCTTGCACGGCCAGCTGATCCACATTGGCCGCGTAGTTTTGCTGCAGGTCGGACAGGATCGACCGGCTCCTGCCGTCCCCATCCGCGCGCGGGGTGGGGGGAATGAGAACGGGGTGCGCTCCGCTGCGACAGCGGACCGGAGTTGGTTCAACTCGTCCTTGGCCGCAAAAACCTCTTGATTGAGGGCTTCGTGGAGGTGACGTAGATACTCGTTGTCGCTCCTCTGCTTGTCGAGCTGGATCTGCAATTGCCGGGCGCTGGTCAAGAGAGGTGAAGAAAAAGCGGCAATCATGTGTCGGACTGTTCTTGAGCCTGCTCTAAATCTTGACTCAACTTTGAGTATTGTACGCGGACAGTCTGGATCAGCCAGACGTACCGTGAACGTTCATCATCTGAAAATGGAGGTGGCGTATTCTCTGCGAAAGAAAATGAGAATAAGGTATGATAGATGCAAGCCTTTGATGAGGTTATCAAATTCTGCTGGACTGAGCGTTTGGTCGTCTTTCTTCTTCATTCCGTCAAAAACGGCCGTTCCTGGGGATAGTGACGACGACCACAGGGCAAATCAGACTCGATTGTCATGCATTCCGCCCAGCCCACCGAGTTCCAAGAGATTGTCATTGCATTTGCTATCTCGGGGTTGGGTTTTTTAGCGTACCATCTTTTTTTTTCATTATGCGAAAAACATCATCGGTCGAAACTTTCAAAACCAATTGTGGAAAGCCCTCCCCTCGACGGAAATCCTCCCAGTGTTTCTGTGAAGGTGATTGTCGAGGGTGACTGTAAGTGGTTTTTCTTTTCACCACTCGAATCTTGTTCTGCCAAGTCTGCGTAGGGAAAACGTCCTTGTTGACGCGCCTGGCGACGGGGACATGGAAACCCGAGCACGATCGATCCGTCATCGGACCCGAATTCCTGGTCTGTGGGAGGGCGGGAGGTGTCGGCATCACCTTCCGCGCATAGCTTCTGCGGCGGCCATCTGGGGCCGGGCCGACGGAGATCCGGTTCATGTTCTGGGTCCGTATGGCCTCCCCCGGCTGGACTCCCCGCTGACAGGCAGCCCGCAGGACCAATCGGGAGGCGAACGATCGAACTGGGCCCGGCAGTACTACCGAGCCCAAGGTCGGCACTCCACTCGACCGGGGGGCGAGCCGAGGGGCGCTGCTCCCGCTCATTTCCCCGTCTCCTGGCCGCAGTGGCCCTGATCTGCTTCGACCTGAATGACCCCTGCGGGTTGGAGAGCGCTCGGCGGGCCCACCGGAGCCTGTTGTTGGGCGTGAATCGGAGCGGGGGCCCGAGGCCCGTCATGGTGCTGGTGGGGCTCAAGGGCGACCTGGACCACCGCGTCTCCCTCTCGGCCATCGGCGCGTCCGCCCCGCCGCCACTGCCATGACACCGAGCCTCCACCAAAGGAATGGGCGCTCACCACCGGTGGCTTTGTTGGTGTGCTGGGGCCACGGGGTGGGCGGCAGCCTCTGTGCGGAGCTGGGGGGGCTCGAGGCCTTCCTGGTCTCGGCCAAGACGGGCGACGGGGCCCCCGAGCTCCTCGAGTACATCACCCGCAGTCCGCTCGCTCCGCCGCACCCATCGCACGGAACCCTCCACCCCCTCGCCCTCCGCCCGCCCGTCTCGCTGGGAGGGGTCGGCTTGACGGGGGCATCCGGTCTCGTCTGGGGGGCGCAGCGACCGTCGAGGGGAACCGGAGCCTTTTCCGGGGGTGAGACCGCCCACAACGGGGGCCTTTGGCTGAGACGACGGCCAGAGCGCCCCCGTCGGCAAACTCGCCCCTCCCCTCCCATCCCTCCCCATCACGCCCCTCCCCGGGCGGACGCCCAGACCATCAGAACCAGGCAGCGGTGCGTACAGGATCCTCAGAAGGGGACGAGGGAAAGCGAGGGAAAGCGAGGGAAAGCGAGGGAAAGCGAGGAGAGGGGACGCTGGCCCGCCGATGGGGGAAGAGACCCACCGGACGAGCGAAGGGCCCCCGGAGTGACGGCTCGAAGGGAGGCCGGGAAGGTGAGCGAGAGCGCGGTCCCAGCCAGCAACAAACGGTGGCGGCTCTGTGGACTCCTCATGACGAGTTTCCCGAGGCCGTGACGGGGGCGGCGGCCGGGGCGGGGGACTCGCCGGCCTGGGGTCTGGGGGCGGCCCCGATGGGGTTGATGGGCGCCTGGGTGGGGGCCAGGTGCCGGTAGCCCTCCTGAAGACGTGGAGCAGGCAAGGCCCCAGAGAACGTGTGAGGCCCACAGGAAAGTGCGTGTGTGTGCGTGTGTGTGTGTGTCGAATAAAGAAGGAACGAAGAAACGGGAAAACAAAAAACAGAGAGGTAGAAGAGACAGCATGAATGTCACTGCACCCGTGTGTGTGTGTGTGGGGGTGACCGGGCAGGCATACGACTGGTCGCTGTCCAGGCCGGACAGGTCGCCGCAGGCCAGGAAGGGCACCAGGACCCGGTTGATGGGGCTCTGGCAGTCCGATGGCCGGTACCCTGTGGGCAGGGGCCAGGGGGTGGGGGGTGGGCCAGGGTCAGGCGGCGCCTGCGAGGCAGGGAGGACAGGCGGCGGCGGGGTGGCGCATGCCGGGCATGCCGGGCATGCCGGGCGGCTGGCGGACCGTACTGGCTCTCGAAGGGGTTGATCATGACCGGGCTGTAGCCGGCGGGCAGGTCGAAGTGCTGGCACACCACGAAGGACTCTACAGAGAATCGACCGCGCCCATGAGGATTCCCGCGGATGATGGGAGGGGGGTGCGTGGATGAGGGGGTGAGGTGGTGCGGGAGGGGCGGTGGCGGCGCGGGGCTGCCGACCGATGCTGGAGTTGCGGGAGGACTGGGGCTTGGCCACGATGACGTCCTTGAAGAAGACCCGCAGCTGGGCGAAGAGCAGCGAGATGTCCCGGCCCCGGAAGATCTTGGCCACGAACTTCCCGTCGGGCCGCAGGATGTGTGTGGCCACGTTCAGCGCCGCCAGGATCAGCTGGCCCTGCAGGTACTCGTCCATGTCGTGCAGACCCGTCACTGCAGGCGGCCCCACAGCAGCCAGCCAGCCAGCCAACAGAAGGGATACGCAGGCCAAATGACGCGGACATGACGTGGCCCACAGACCGTCGGGAGCGCCATCCGAGATGACGATGTCTGCCTTAAGCCCATCGAAATGAGAAATAATCTAGTTGTCGCACCGCAACGAAACGGGTGTGGGGGAAGCACAACAATACAGACCCTCTCCACGGTGTCATGGTTCGTGATGTCGCCCTGGAGTTGGATGACACCCTTGATGGGCGCCATTTCGTTCAAATCCACAGCAACAATCCGGGAATCCGGAATAGCCTCAAGTTTTCGGCTTACAACCTGGCTCCACGACCCGGGGGCAGCGCAAAGATCGACGGCACGTTTCACACCGGCGAACAAGTTGAACTCCTCATCCAGTTGCATGAGTTTAAAGGCAGAACGGGCGCGCCAGCCTTCTTCCTTAGCCTTACGATAATATATATCCCGCTTATCCTTCGAGGAGCGTCCCATTCTCAAGAGAAAAAACCGAAGGATGAGTTTCAAACACCAAAAGGTGACTGAGGCTATGCTTGGCGTTGCTCCGTTTGAGCCAGCTTTTCTCACGGAGTCGCAAGCAGACGCCTCATTTTCCAGTTCGACTCTCCCATTTCCTCTCTTAGCGGATCTTCCACCTGCAATCCCTGCTCCAAATATTGGCATGTCATCGCCGCCGTCTCCACAACACGCGCCTCCTGTTTCATTTTACGATGAACAGATGAGATCAATGGAAGCAGAGTTGCACCGTCGTGAAATTCTGCTCCAGCGATTGCAATCTTCCGACACTCCTTCGGGCGGACACCTCCCATCCCATGCCGCGCCGCCACATGAAGAACCAGCCGCTGCCTCCGCCCTATGTCCAGCGCCCCGGGGGCATCTAAGCAGTCGGGTTGCCCTGAACATTTCCCAGGCCCGGGCCAACGTTGAGGCCCTGCGGGCTGCCCTCCAGCCTGCCGTGCGGCGGGTCCCGTCCCAGCCCCGGCGGCCGTCGTCCCAGCCCCAGCCCCAGCCCCAGCCCCGGCCACACGCCTGGGAGGGAGCGGCCACGTGCCGGTCTCCACACCGGCCCGATCTGGATGACGAGCCACCCCCAGAGCCAGAGGGGCATCCTGGCCCCGGCCCTGTATCCGGCCCTTCCCGGCGCCCGGCATGCCCCGCCGACGGCTCCCTGGGCACCAGCCCGCCGACTAGCCCCCCGGCCGGACAGCCGGCCCCACGCCATGGTCGATCCCGCCACCGGCAGGGTCACAGCCGCACCCGGAGCCCCGAGGGCCCCGCCGTGGCCACCCGGGCGGCTGGGGCTGCTGACGATGGCGGGAGGCTGGCCGCCGCCCGACAAGAGCACGATTCCCGACCGTCCCCTCGCGGTCCAGTGGCCGATAGATACGCTGGGGCAGAGCCGGTGGGGGCGAGGACGGAAGGTGCGCGGCCGGAGCGCCTCCCGGCCAGCGCAACGAGCACCCCGCCGCCAGGGGCCGCCCCTCCTCGGCTGCAGCTGCAGCCCTCCGCTCCGGGGGCCATGGGGAGCTGCCTGGCCGCAGAGGCCGCCCCCTCGATGGAAACTCCGCCTGTCGCGGCCATGGGGCAGGGGCCACTGAGTGCCGCCCTGGGACCTGCCGCCCCCCTGCCCAGCCCGCCGCACCCGCCCGCTGCTCTCGCCCCCGTCCGGGCGCCCCCCCCTGGCGGTCCGGCCACGGCCGGGGCCTCATCGGCCGAGCTGGTGGCCCAGTTGGAGCGGCTGCAGCTCCTGCAGCGCAACCTCCAGCGGCAGCTCCTCGCCCGGCTCAGCGACCCCGCCCCCCAGCCCCAGACCCAACCCCAGACCCAGCCCCAGCCCCAGACCCCCCAAGCCGACCTCTCGCCCAGCCGGCCATCCGATGCCCTGTTGCCGCCCCAGGCCGGCCTGGGTCCTCTGGGCCTGGACAACTCCGATGGCCTGGCAGCCGCCGCCCAGTGTCCCATGGGGGCCGACCTGGGCCTCGGCACGGGCCCCGGCATGGAGACGCCCCAGGCGCCGCCCCCGTCTCTCGGCGCCTTCTGGCCCCTCGGCGACCCGACGGCGGCCGACCTGCAGACCCTCGTCCCGCCCGCCCCCACCTGGGCCGAATGGTCCCCGCCCTCCCAGCCCGCCCCGGGGGTCCGAACGCCCCCCTCCGCCCCATCGGCCCTCGCCCCAGCACCGGCACTCCCCGCGCCCACAGCCGCAGCCGCAGCCGAGGCGGGCGGGTTGACGGTTCCTCGAGGAGCCGCGGCAGCACCGGGGCTGAGTTGCTCTGCCGGCGCCCCCTCCGCTTCGCCCCGCTCGCCTCGTCCCCGACCGGGCGCCCTGTCCCTGCCCTCCTCCCTGCCCTCCTCACCGCCGGCCCGGGATGGCGCCAGCGGAGGCGGCGAGGCCTCGGAGCCGCCCACCCCATGCAGCACCGTCACGGCCCTCACCCAGCCGCCCACCCCGACCTCGGCCCCCCGCTGGGCCGCCCCGCCGCCGCCCGCCAGCCCGCCGCTCCCGTCTCCCGCCCTGCGGCGACCGGCGACGAAGCCCCAGGCGGCCCGCGGGTGCCCGGTGCCGGCGCCCCCAAGCCCCTCGTCTCTGGGCCCCGGCAGCAGCAGCGGTCTGAGTGAGGAGGAGGATGGGCCCCCAGCCCCGGCCAGCCCGCCGCCCCCTGCCGACACGCCCCCCGCCGGCCCCCAGCAGCCCCGGCCGGCCTCTGCGGATGGCCCGCCATCTGCTGCCTGCGCCGATGTCCAGATCGAGGCCGGAGCCGGGGCCGAGTGCTGCGGCTGCTCCGAAACCGCAACTGGAACCACAACTGGAACCGCAACTGGAACCGCGACCGGGACCGGGACCGCGACCGCGACCGCGACCGCGACCGCGACCGCGACCGCGACCGGGAGCGGGAGCGGAGGTGGGCCAGCGGGCGCTGGCGGTGACGAGGCCGACGAGGAGCAGGGCGAGCCGCTGACGGTCCCCCCGACCCCCCTGGGGGAGCCCACCCTCGGCGCAGCAGCCCCGCCCGCCCAGTCCGCCCCTGTCCCCCCGGCCCACGCCCCGGCCCAGGAGCCGACCCAGGAGCCGGCGCACTCGACGAGCCCTCCAGCCGAGAGCCCGCTGGGCCTTGGGGCCCTCTCCATGCCGATCCCCGCCACGGGCCCTGCGGACCCCCAGGCCGGCTCGCCCTCCATCCAAAAGCCACCTCCCACATCCCGCTCGGCGCTGGGGGCGCCCCTCGGCCCTCGGACCCGGTCCGCCTTCGGCGATGGCGCTGCCCATGTCGGGGCTGGCCGCGATGGCGGCGATGGCGGCGATGGCGGCGATGGCGGCGATGGCGGCGATGGCGGCGATGGTGCGACCGCCGCGGCCCCTGGGGAGGGGCCCGCGGGTTGGGTGGCGATGATCCCCGTGGCCGGGGGCGGGTCCTTCCTGCAAGTGCCGCTGCAGCCCTGGCCGGTGGCCGATGGGAGCGAGTGCTCGCTGGCGGGCGGGCGGCCCCTCTCGCCCACGACCCTCAGCCTGACCGTCAGCAGCACCGCCTCGGACCCGTCGGCCCTGATCTCGCCCCGGGCGGCCGGCCCGCGGATGCTGATGATGGCCGGCACGGCCCCCCTGCCCAGGCGGGCCGCCATTCAGGCCGGCCGGGCGCCCCACCGCCACCACCGCCAAGGCCTCCGCTGCTCCCGGGCGGCCGGGCCGCGGACCTTCGTCCAGGAGGCTCTGGCCATGGCCATGGCCACCCGCCCCCCCGAGGCCGCCCCTCGGGCGCCCCCCCAGGTTTCGGGCTGTGGCCCGGCCGGGCGCCCCCGTGCCCCGCTGGCCGGGGCGGGCATGACGACGGGCCGGCTGGAGGGCATCCTGCGCCACACCCGCCCGCCATCCCTCCGCTCGGGAGCCGCCGCCCCAGTGGGGTTCCAGTCCGCACCTGCCTCCGCCCATGCCGCCCCTTGCCCCTGCCCAGGCCAGGGCTGATGCCGGTCGCCGGTCTGCTGGTTTGGTTTGCGACGGTGGGGCAGGCTCGCCGAGGGGCCGCGGGCGGGGGCCGAGGACGGGGAGGGCGAGAACCCTCTGCCCGATGACAGGAGCAGCATTCCCAGCCACCCGGCACCAGCACCAGCAGCAGCAGCACGGGCTCCGCGTGGTGGCAGGGTGAGGGCCGCCGCTCCACGTAAGGTCCGCTGCCATCCGCTGCCATCCCCAAATAGATGCCGAGGGGGCGACAAGGGGCACCCTCGAATGCGACTCTTCTTCGGTATCAGTCCTGTAGAACAATGGATAGTTCATCTGATTCCTAATCAGAAGGTTCGGGGTTCAAGTCCCCGCAGGACTGCTCTTTTTTTTTCTGCCCCCTTTTTTCAGCTCGTCGTGGCTGCTCCTCTCATCCCCTTTGGTCCTCCCCGCAGACGAAGAAGCACAACTCCGTGGCTGCCTGGGCGGGCCTGGCCACGGTCGGCCCGCTAGCGACCTCGTCGGGGCTGGCCTCGTCGGCCTCGCTGGGGTCGCTGCCCCCCGATGAGCCGCCCCTGTCCCGCGATGAGCCGCCCCTGTCCCGCCAGACCGAGGCCGAGGCCGACGCCCCGGCCGCCGGCCGCCCAAGCGGCGAGGTTGCGGGGGGGCCCCTGCAGGCCCTGGCGGCGGCCCTGGCGGCGGTCGAGGCGGCCCGGACGGGGCTGCCCCCCGGGGCCATGGACCCCACCACGGCGGCCCTCGTGCAGCACCTGGCGGCCCGCCTCCGCGGCCCCACGCCAGCCACACGCCGCCCCGACCAGCCCTCACCGGCTCTCGTTCCAGCGCAGCCCCCCTCCCAGCCCCAGCCCTCCGACCTAGACGACGGCACGCGCCCTTCCGCTTGGCCCCAGCCCCAGCCCCAGCCCCAGCCCCAGCCCCAGCCATGGAGCGTGGGGCCCGATGCTGGGACCGGGTGTGCCGCCCATCGGGAGGAGCCCCAGCCAGGCCCCGACCAGCCCCCAGGGCCCGCCACGGCCTGCCCGCCCCCGTCCCCGTCCCCGGCGGCCCCTGGGGGCGCCCTGCTGGCGGCCCTCAGCCAGCCCACCGAGGCTGCGGCCTTCGCGAACGAGCTGCGGGCCCTCGACGCCCAGCGGGCCGCCCTGCAGGCCGAAGGGGACTCGCCCCTGGCCGCCGCCCTGAGGCTCCTCCGCGCCGGCGCCTCCGGGGCCACAGCGGGTGCAACGGGGGCCCCAATCGGCCGGCCCCAGGCCACCCCGCCCTGTCCGACAGCCCCCCACCCCGAGGGGCTGCCGCGGCCCCCGTGGGCCCAGCGGTGCCCGGGGCCAAGCTCGCCCCCGGGCGGCCCCACCCACCGACCCGCCGGCGGACCCGCGCCACCCACTCCGCCCCAGTGCCCGTCGCCCCTGCGGACCCGGCCCCGGATGCCCAGCCCAGGCCGCGCCCCCCGCGCCCCGGCCGCCCCGCCAGGTGGCCTGCCCCCAGGCCGCACCCCGCTCGGCAGCCCCCCCTCGCCTGGGCTCTCCCTCCCCTCCCCTCCCCTCCCTCCCTCCCTCCTTCTTCTTCCTCCCTCCCTCCCTCCCCTCCCCCCCCTCCTCCTCTCCCTCCCTCCCTCCCCTCCCCTCCCCTCCCTCCCTCCCCTCCCTTCCCGCCCGTCCGTCCATTGGAATTGTACTTGTAGCCTTTCCCCTCCCCCCTCGCCCTCCCCTCGTTTCCATGGGCCTTCGCTGGCTGCCCCAGGCGGGTCGGTTTCTGGGCGGCCACATTCGGACGGGCGCAGCACGAACACCGAGCGGCACGGCAAGGAGCCGAGGGCTGGCAAAGCAGGAGAGAGGAGGGGAGGGGAGGGGAGGGGATGGAGGGTGTGAGAAGGCCAAGACACCGCCGGGGGGCGACATGGGCAGATCAGCACGCCCGCCGCCTCGCGGGGGATGGTGATGGCGGAACCACAGGCGATGGTGGTGGTGACGGCGGTGGTGACGGCGGTGGTGCTGGTGGTGGTGCGGCGGAGGCTGGTGGTGGTGGTGATGATGCTGCTGGTGATGGTGATGGTGATGCTGCCGCTCGGAGGGGGCTAGTGGTGATGGTGATGGTGGTGATGGTGATGGTGATGGTGATGCCGCCGCTCGGAGGAGTCGGGCGGGGCGGCGGCGCTGCCGTCGGTGCCGCTGAGGGCGGCCGCACCAACCCCGAGGGTCGAGCTGCTCTCGCGCAGGGGCGACGGCCCCGGGTGGTGGCTCCGCGCCCCCCGTCGCTCGGCGGGCGGTCCACCTCCAGCCAGCCCACCTCCAGCCCCACCTCTAGCCCCACCTCCAGCCAGGATGCCGCCGCCGCCGCCGCCGCTGGTGCGGAGGGTGGGCGGTGCCGACTGGGCCGGGGCCGGAGCGGGGCTCGGGGACGTGGACGGGGCGGTGGCGCGTGCGGCCACGGCGGGGGACTTTGTCCAGTCGCGGATGAAGAACTCGCAGTAGACGAAGCTGTTCTCGGGGGCCCGGTCAGGGTCCTGCCGCCCACAGCCCACAGCCCACAGCCCACAGCCGGCCGCCACGCACGGGCGGTGAGCGGGGCCGATGGACGGGACCCCACGGGGTGCGGGTGCGGGTGCGGCGAGCGGGTGCGGGTGCGGGTCCGGCGAGCGGGGTGGCAGACCTCGAAGGCTGCCCGCTGGGGATGCGGCCAAAGGGACAGCCGCTCCCCGGCCGGGTCCAGCAGGAAGCGCCGGTAGATGGCCATCAGCGGCTGCCCCACACGCGACCCACGCCAACCGCCCGCCGGGTGAGCATCCGACCCGAGCCCGAGGACCCGCCCCACCACCAACACCACTACCGCCGCCGCCAGCCGCCCGCCCCACCGCAGGGACCCGACCCCGACTGGGCCACCTTCAACCGGCCAGTCAAACCACAAGCTCCACACCTCCACGCGGACCTTCCGCAAGGCGACCGGCAGGGCGGGGGCGTCGGGCCCGTCGGCGGGTGCCGGGGGCAGGTGCAGGATGCGGGGCATGGGCAGGCAGCGGGCCACCCAGCCCGAGGGGGAGAAGATCATGAAGGTGGCCCCCGACCAGCCGCTGAGGACCATCTTGGGGGGCGGCACGAAGGGCGCCAAGTCGGAGTTGAGCCGGCAGCAGGCGGGCCCGGGGGGCGCCCCGGGGGGCAGCAAGCAGGGCGGCGGGGGCGAGTGGGCCCGCAGGAGGCGCTCGGGGAGGCAGCCGGGGGCGACCCACTCGGCCAGCATGGCCGCCATGGCCCGGACCACGCTCGTCGAGGCGTACGTCAGCAGGGGGCCCCGCGCGCCCCCCGAGGGGCCGGCCAGGGTGGAGCCGCTGGAGGAGGCGGGTCGCGGCGAGGTCAGGGGCAGCTTGCCCGCCGAGCGGGGCCGGTAGACGGCCCACGAGCAGCCCCACGTCGCCCTGCGCGCCCGCCGGCCCGACCAACAGGAACGGCCGGCCCATGCAGCGGGTTAGGGCGCGCCCAGTGCTGACCCGCCCTGGCCTCGGGGCAGGGGGAGGGGCAGGGGCAGGGGGCAGGGGGGTGGGGGGGGGGCAGGGGGGTGGGGGCAGGGGGCGGGGGGCAGGGGTGGGGGTTGGTGAGGGAATCGACAACGAGCAGAGGCCTGGACTGCCCCAGACCGGAATGGAGGGCGTGGAGGTGGACGGAGGGGGTGGTGGGTGGAATGGAATGGAAGGAAGGGGCCAGTGAGCGGGGCGGCTGGGGCAGCAGCGCAGGGCGGACCTGGGCGATGCGCCTGGACCAGCTCCGGTCGGGGTCCCACCATGGCCTGCCCGCCACCCCCCGGCCGGGCCCGGCCCTGGGGCAGCCCCGGCGGGTTTGGCGGCGGGACGTGCGCTGGCGGGGCGGCCGAGTGGGGCCTGGGGGCGGCGGGGCGGCGGGGCGGTCCTCGGCCAGCAGGATGGCCATCTCCTTGTCCGAGCAGGCCACCAGGGCCATCGCGTCCAGGAAGTGCATCGCCAGCACCAGCGAGGGCAGCTGCCGCCAGGCGTGCAGCCGCAGCTCGAGGCGGCCCGTGGCGGCGGGCAGGGCCGTGTCCAGGATCCACAGCTGGTCCGGGAAGGCACTCACGGCCAGCCGCAGCCTGCGCCGCAGGGGGGGAGGGGGGGCGGGGCAGCCAGGAGAAGCGGCGGGCGGGCGGAGCTGAGAAGAGCCCGAGGAAGGCAGGGGCTGCGTGGGTTGCGAGCGAGGCGGCGGGACGGGAGGCGGGACGGGAGGCGGGACGGGAGGCGGGACGGGAGGCGGGACGGGAGGGGCGGCAGGCCTTGGGTTGGCCCGGAGCCTGATCGCGGTGCCGTTGGGGGCGTCCCCCTCGAGGCACCACCATGACGAGTTATCGCCCTCGGCCGGCGGGGCGGCGGCCCGGTCAGGGTCGGCCCGGTCGGGGTCGGGGGGGCCCAGGTCGATCATGGCCAGCCCCGTGACGGCCGTGGGCAGCGGGTGCTGCACGAGGGGCGTGGCCCAGGGCTCGCTCCCGAGGGCCGCCACGGCCGGCCCCCGCGGGGCGGCGCCGGCCCGATCGGTGGCCGGGGGCGGGACCCCGAAGAGGCAGAGGGTGCTGTTGGTGGCCACGGCCAGCAGGGGCGGGGTGCTCATGACGGGCGCGTAGGGGGTCGGCGGGCAGCAGCAAATCGTTTGCACCAGCGTCTGCGCCCCCCCCAAGATGCACCAACCAATGATCCACAGGTGGAGACCCGGGCCGGACCGGCGGGGCGGGGCGGGGCGGGGGTTGGGGCGGACCGGGAAGCGGATGAGGCGGTAGGGGGTGAGGGTGATGTTGAGCAGGGCGTGGTCGTCCAGGTAGGGGTTCGTGGCTCCGGCCGGGCTGCGGGGCCGGTACGAGAGGGCCAGGCTGGGGGTGGTGGGCGCGTTGGGCAGGCTCGTCAGGGGCCCCGAGGGGCACAGGTCACACCACCTGAGCAGCCCACCGGGGGAGGGGGGGTGACATCACGGTCAGAGCCCGCGCAGTGACGGGCGGTGTGGGCACGGGGGCGGAGGGAGCGCCAGGCAGGACAACGGGGCGGAGGGCGGGCGGGCAGGGCGGACGTTGCGGGCTGGGCGATGCCGCCGTCGGCGAAGGTGAGCCGGCGGGCCTGGTAGAGGACCACACTCGAGGGGGTCCCGTCCCCACGGGGCGCGACTGGGGGGAGGCGAGGAGGCAGGGCGGCAGGACGGGCGGTCAGCCGACGGCCACCGGGGCACCCGATCGATGGGCGGCGGCCGCTGGGCGGGCGGTCGGGACGGAAGGCAGCAGACCATGGTCGACCACGGTCCGGGGCAGCGCGTCGTGAAAGGCCACAGCCAGCACGCTGCTCGGGGATGGAGGGAGGGAGAGGAGGGAGGGAGGGAGGGGAGGGAGGGAGGGAGGAGGGGAGGGAGGGAGGGAGGGAGGGAGGGAGGGGTGGATGGTGTTTGAGCCGCGACTGCGCGTCATGGTCGGCGGCGGGATGGCGAGGTGGGGCGAGGGGTGGCGAGGTGGGGCGATGGGGGGTGATGGGGGTCGGCCCCCCGACCTGATGAGTGCCGATCCCGAGGCGCCTGGATGCAACCCGGGTTGGCCGGCGGGCGCCCCTGGGCCGCTGCGGGCCTCAAAGGTGAAGGCCGCCAGGGCCTCGCCGTCGGCCCCCGGGGGCAGGTTGGCCTTGCCCACCCGGGAGCGCATGTCGGACAGGTCGTACAGCACCACCCCCGTGGCCACCTCGCCCCACAGGGCGTGCCCCGGGACGGCCGGGTGGGCGGTGGGCCCGAGGGCGGCCGGGCTCAGCTGGGGCGAGGGCGGCGGGATGGCCGCGTCGAGGAAGGGCGACCCGGCGGCCCCGTCGCTGGCCCCGCTGGGCGGGCGCGAGATGGAGCTTGTGCCGCTCTCGAAGGACCGCTCGGCAGGCTCGGGCAGCTCCGAGGGGGACGGCTGGGCGCCCCCCAGAGCCCCCCGGGCGGCCCCGAAGATGTCGTACTCGTGCAGCAGCACGGCCACGGCGTTCAGCGAGGGCAGGTAGGTCAGCGCTCGCGGCACCGAGGACAGCGGGCAGGTCCTGCACCACCCAACAGCCCACCCCAGCGGCAACCCAGGGTGAGCCGGGCGTGGGCAGGCAGAGGATAGCAGGGGAGTGGAGGGGAGGATCGCAGGGGGGGGGGGGGGGGGGGGGGGTGCACCGACTCAGCGCCGAGGGTCTCCTTGGGGCCGACCGCCCCGAAGACCAGCTGCCGCTCGCGGGAGCCGATCCAAGCCAGCCGCAGTTCGGCGTTCAGGGCCACGTCCCCGCTGGGGATGGGCCTCGGCGCGGCCGCGTTGGAGGGGCGCATGATGGGCTTGTGCATGTCGAACACCGAATACTGCCGCCGTGCCGTGCCGTGCCGTGCCGTGCCGTGCCGGGATGGGCGTGCGTGTGCGTGTGCGTGTCAAAGCGAGAGGCGTGCCTGTGTGAGCGCGTGCGGTTCCTCGGCAGCAGTGGCGGGGCGGACGGGCGGGTGGGTGGGTGGGCGGGCAGGCGGCGGGCGGGCGGGTGGGTGGGTGGGCGGAGGGGATGCGAGGAAGGAGGCCCGCCAGACCAGCTCGGCGTTGTCCAGGTCGCCCCCGCCGTCGCTGCCCGTGGCGAGGGGCAGCAGGGAGGTGGCCAGGGGCGGCATGCGGAGGGCCGTCATCGAGGCCACCGGCGACGGGTAGTGGATGTTCTGCCAGCGCGGCCCTGCCCACGTCCCGACCGCATGGCGGGGAGGAGGGTGAGGAGGAGGTTGATGAGGATGAGGAGGAGGGTGTGGGGCACCCGGAGCGGGGGTGGCCGATGGCTGGCGGACCCTGGCCGTCGACCCACGAGAGGGAGCACATGTTCTCGCAGTGGGCATAGACCACTGTCCCGCCCCCCCGCACGACAAGAAGGACAGAACTCAGCGTGCTGGCTCAGCGTGCTGGCTCAGCGTGCTGGCGGGCCTGGGAGCGGCTGCCCGGCTGGGGCGCAGACCCTCGTGCTCCTCCATCAGGGAGACGGGCTCGTTGCCCAGGGCCACCTCGTCGGCGCAGGCCTCCCAGCAGGGGACCCCCACCGGATCGGCCGTGGGCAGGACGAGGGTCCGCCGGTAGACGTGGCCCTCGGCCGACCCCACCAGCAGCAGCGCCGTCGGCGAGGGCAGCCGCCCCGAGAGGTCCGTCACCACCACCGACCGCACGGGCGCCCCGTACGTCTAAGGCCCGCCCGCCCACAGCCAGACACGCAGACCCGCCCAGACACGCACGCCAGGGGCAACGGAAGTCCGGCGATGGTCACATGGGACGATGGTCACATGGGACGATGGTCACATGGGGCTGCGGTGCCACGAGGAGGCGGGCGGTGGGAGGCAGAGGCGAAGCGGGTGCGGACTTCCCGTGCGATGAGCCTGGCCACCAGGGGCCCCTGGACGGTGATGGGCATGGGCTCCCCGGCGGGGCCGGTGCGGGGGGCGTTGGCCTGGGCCATGATGGCGAAGACGGAGACCTGGTTGCTGGCCCACTCGGCCACCGCCAGGTAGGTCGCCCTGCCGGCCGCCGGTCGGGGTCCCCGCCCGCCCGCCCGCCCGCCCAGCCACCAGCACAACCGCACGGCCGTGAGCGATGGGGCCCGACGGGCGCATGTGGGGTGCGGACCCGCGGATGGTGGCCGTCGCGAGGGCCGAGATCTGGTTTGCCAAGGAGACCACCCCCCGCAGCCCGAAGTGCGCCTTCGGGGTGGGGGCGGCCCCCCAGCCCTGGGGCGGGGCCTGCAGGGGCTCGGCCGACTGGTGGCCCCCGCGGGCCGTGGCCAGCCCGTGCAGCCCCATGGCCACCTCGACCCGCTCGCAGGCCGTCGGGGTGGCGGGGGGCGCCACCGTGTGGGCCAGTGGCACGGCGGGCGAGGCGGGCAGCGGGTCGGAGGTGGCCAGCCCGTCGGGCACCCAGGCCACGACGAAGACGTGCGCCAGGAAGGAGACGAAGACCTGCCCCGACATGGCCCAACCCGACCGTCCACGGCCCCGGGGGCGGGGCGGAGGGCGCGGGATGAGGAGGAGGGCGCGAGGTGGGGAAGAGGGAGCAGGGTGAGGAGGAGGGCACGGCAGCGAACCAGATCGCCCGCCACGGAGCCGAGGGTGTTCTCGTAGAACGACGTCGGAGCTGCCGGCACCAGACCAAGCGAATCGGGTGAGCGAGGCAGGTGTGTGTGTGTGTGTGTGGGGGGGGGGGGCAGGTCAGCGTTGCCAAACCCGTGGCCTGGGGCAAGGGCGGCCGACCTGTGAGGCCGAGGGTGTTGAGCAGCCGCAGGCTCTCGGCAGCCAGCGGACCGTCCGGGCAGCGGAAACTGGGCGGGGAGGGGCGGGGGCGGACTCAGGACGGGAGAGCCCATCGCTGCAGCCAGACGGGGATGGTGAGCCAGCCGCGAATGAAGATGAGCCAGATGGGGATGAGCCAGAAGGGATGAGCCAGAAGGGGATGAGCCAGATGGAAGGCTGTTGGTGCCGGTGGGCGCAGGCTCGGGGGCGGAAGGGGCGGACCCGCGCTGGGATCGGCCATGGGGGGCAGGCGGCGGCGGGAGCGGGGCCTCGGGCGGGTAGATGGCCCGGATCTCGCCCGTCGTGATCTGTCCTCACTCGCACATAGCCCCAGCGAGGCAGAGGCTCCCGTCAGGTTCGGGCGGCGGGCGGGCGGGCGGGCGGGCGGGCGGGCGGGGCGGGGCGGGGCGGGGGGGGGGGGCGGGGGCGGGGGGGGGCGGGCGCGGGGCGGGCGGGGGCGGGGGGCGGGGCGGGGGCGAGCGCGTTGCGGGGTGGCGGGGTGGCGGGACCTGGCACATGGCGTCGGAGATGCCCGCCGCGGCGAGGGTCGGGTGGGCCACGTCCAACCCGAGGGCCCGCACGTCGACCGGCTCGGCTGCGGGGGCCGGATGGCCAGGGCCATCACGCAGCACACCAGGGCGGCTGTGGGCGGCTCTCGGCCCGGGCGGCCGCAGGGCTGGCGGTCTGCTGGTGGGCGGGAGGCCGGGCGGGCGAGTCGGGGTGCGCGTAGAGCGAGTCCAGCGGGACGGGACCCCACGACTCGACCAACAGCAGGTAGGCGTGGTAGGCCGAGGCTGCGGTGGCCTTGGTGCTGATCAGCACAGGGCACCGCTCGTGGATGGGCCCTGCGGCGGCGCCACACCCCGTGTGGAGTTCCGTCGTCACGGTCCCCTCCCGGGCAAGGGAAGGGCGGAGGGGCACCAGGATGGGCAACCGAGAGTGGCGGGGGGGACTGCGGTGGGCGAGGAGGATCGGCAGACCCGCACGCGCGGCTCGAGCGGAAGGCCGGCCGTGACGATGTGGAGGGAGCCTGACCAGACCCCGAGGACGGTCCGGGTGAGCTAGGGAGGGACCAGGGGGAGGGGGAGGGGGAGGGAGGGAGGGAGGGAGGGGGAGCAGACCAGCGCGGCCCGAGCCGGACGCGAGGGCGACCTTGCCCAGGCAGTAGGAGTGGACGTGGCCCCTCGTCGTGTCCCGGTTGAGGCGCCAGGCCTCCTCGATGGCGACGCCCGGCCCCGGCTGCCGGCCGGCTTGCGACGAGGCGGCCGGGTGGATGTGCTCCGTGGGGATCCGCCCGCAGGGTGAGGCCGCCCGCCCGCCGCCCGAGGGTGTGGGGACAGAGGGCTGGTCGTCATGGGGCGCCGCGGGGCCCGTCGAGGAGGCCTCGCCCAGTGGGGCCGGTCGGCGGGTCATCCCCGTCAGCAGCGGGGCCACCCCGTGGATGCGGCGGGCCGTCCCGAAGGCGGCCGGAGTCTCCTGCAGAGCAGCCGGTCCGCGCAGGTCAGCAAACCGGGGGCGCCTCAAGGGGCCTCCAAGGGGCGGGTGCCGGGCGGGGCGGGCGGGCGGACCAGCATCTTGCCCGTGTCGAGGTTCATCAGCAGGGGCGGCCCGGCCGACGAGGAGATGAACATCATCGGTGTCCCGGCCGCCAGGAGGGTCCCAGGGGCCGTCCCCGCACGGGCCTGCTGATCCCTGCGGCCACCGCCCCCCGGCAGGAGAGGGCAGAGGGCGTGGTGAGAAGAGCAGCCGAGCGCCCTGCCCTGGACGATGGGGCAGCCCGGCGCGGCGCCCGGCCAGCGGACAGGTGGTGGTGGCGGTGGCGGTGCTTCTGCACCTGGGCCGCGAACTGGGCGGCCATCTGGGGGCACTGGCGCGGGTTGAAGTGGAAGTGCGACAGGGTCACCTCGAGCGTGCGGATGTCCCGGTCCGGGTAGACTTGCAGCTGCCCCCACAGGAAACACCCGGCGACCCGGAGATGAGCGCAGCCCACACCGCACCGCTCCATGGCCAGGAACCGATCGGGCCACCCGGGGGCCGACCTGGACGCGGCCCTGGACGATGCACGCGAGCCCCGTGCCGCCGCCCACGAAGAGCTTCTCCCGGTCGCCGGTGAAGTGGTGGTGGTGCCTGTGGGGCTTGGTCGTGACCCGGGGCGGCTGGGTCGTCCCCCGGTGGCCGTCGGACGAGTCGGACGAGTGGCCCTCGCAGGCGGGCGGGTGATAGAGCAGCCCGCAGGTGGGCAGCACGGGCAGCGGGGGCGAGAAGCCGATCCACCGCTGCTCAGAGCCCCACAGAGGCGACACACGGAAGGGTTTGTCACGGACTCCGGTGTGTGTGTGTGGGGGGAGGGAGGGGAGGGGGGTGGTGGTGGTGCGAAAGAGCATGAGGGGCCGGAGGAGGGCGCCGACCGTTGCTGCTGCCCCGGTGAGGAGCAGGACGCCCGCGCTTGAGCAGAAGACCACCGGCAGGGTGGCCATGGCCGGGGTGCCGTACGAGGCGCCAGGCGCAGAGACGGACGGGGCGCCTGCGAGGATGAGGTTGGTCTGGGGATGGTCGTTCGGGGCCGCCGTGGGCGCGGCCTGCTGGTCGCCGGAGCCGGGGAGCTGCGACAGGGACGCGGCTGCCTCGGGGCTGGGCAGCACCACGATCCGGGTCGTGGTCGGATGCAAGTTGCCCACGTACCAAGGGCCTGGCCCAGAGAAAATGGCAGCCGCATCCGCATCAATCCATGCCCGTGGAGGGAGCGCCCCCTTTGTGCGGATGGGCGCGGCGGGGGCAGCCGACGTGCGGACCGGGCTCGAGCCTGGACGCGGCGAAGTCGACCCGGCAGCAGGCCGCCCCCACGAAGCCTTGGACCGTCTCAAAGAGCACCACCGCCAGCGGGTCGCCGCTGCACAGATCTTCCTGCCCCAGGAATTGCACCTGCGGCAGCGGACGAGAGGGCAGGGCCAGGGGCAGGTCGGAAGCGGCCCAACAACAGGAATGCGGGATGGAGGGCGGCATGATGAGCATGGGACGGACATGGCGGATGGCCTTGATGCTCCGAGCCCTGAGCGGGCTGTCGCCCGTGGCAGGGGGCGCCAGGCCGCCATCCTCGGGGTCGGCCAGCCACCGCACGGCGGTACCCACGCTGCTGCCCGTGCCGGCGCACTGGAGGGTCACCAGCTGGGCGCTCTCGGCCAGACAGACGGCTTGCATGACAAAGGGGCTTTCATATGGCGCCTCCTGCGGGACCACGTCGAGCCCGGCCATCAGCTGGCCGATCTGGGCCGCCGGCAGGAGCGGAGCCGCCGCCAGCCGCCAGCTGGAGGGCTGCGCGGAGCGGGCCGGGGGCAGGCGGGGAGACGTGACGGTAATGCCACCGCGGGGCGAAAGAAGGGCAGCGGACCGAGACAAATGGCCGGGCCAGGGAGAAGCGGTCCGTCCGAGGGCCCGGGGCAATGGTGCCTCGGACCAGCGCCCGGAAGTTGGCCTCCGATGCCTCCCACTGGAAGAGGCCCCACTCGCCCACGGTGGTCAGAGCCAGCAGTAGGTCGAGGCTGCCCCAAGAGAACGCTCTAATTAAAATCCATGGGCGGCAAAAACGAACCCGGGAGAGTGTTGGGGGATGGTCTGGAGCGACTCGACACACTCGAAGGCGGGGCAATGATGATGTAGAGCGAGGGTATCATCTGTGGCATCGTAGACGTAGACAGACATCACCGTATGCTGCAAGGAGTGCTAAGACAGCGTGGGAAATCCGGGGTGTGCCAAACCTGCGCTACGATAAGGGCATCTAATTCTGGATCGAGAAAATGTCCGATGGCAGAAGCTGAGATGTCGTTGGGCAGGGAGAGATTCTGAATATAAAAGGAGCAATCAGAATCGCCTGGCCCAGGCTGCATCAAACGTCAGAAAGTCGCCGGAAGCTGGAAAAAGATAGTCGATAGATTGCGTGGGATACACAGGCTCGCCTCCCCTGCGTTTGAACGCCGACGAGTTCCTCCGCGATGTCGCAATTCACTGGCAGTGAAATTGCTTCTGATGCGGACAATGCTTCTGAAGAAATTGATGACGAGAAGGACAACTTTGTTGTCACTGAATCCGCCAAATCCGCGAATGCCGAGGGCAACAGGCTTTTCCAACAAAATTATTTTGAGGAAGCCGTTCGGGAGTATTCTAGCGCTATATCATTAGCTCCAAACAACCCTGTTTTTTATGCAAATCGATCGTTTGCCCATCTTCGACTAGAAGACTTTGGTTTGTGTTTTTTTTTCCTTCAATTTTTTTGCTCATCGTCCCGACAGCTGCTGCTGATCGCGATGCCACAAAATCGATTGCCCTTCGGATCGATTATCTCAAGGTTTGCCGCGCGCATCGTCACGGCTTGCCTCTCATTCCACCCCCGCAGGCCTACTACCGACGGGGCTGTGCCCGCTATGGGCTGGGCCACTTCACCGAGGCGCTGGAGGATTTCCGGCAGGTGCACCAGTTCGTGCCCAACAACCGGGACGCCTCCGAGAAGCTGACCAAGTGCGAGGCCAGCGTCCTGCAGGCCCAGCAGCTCTTCTCGCAGTGCAGCCCGCCCGAGGAGGAGGCCATCTCCCTGCAGCTGGAGCACCAGGACCAGATGCGGCTCTCCCTCCAGGCCCAGAGCGCCCGCGGGGCGGCCCTGCCGGCCGTCACCCAGGCAGTGGCCATCTCGTCGCCGCTGCCGCTGCCGCAGGCCCCCGCCGCCCCGGCCGAAGAGCGGCCCGCGATGAACGCACCCCGGGCCACCACGGGCTGGAAGTCCCTCGGTCTGCGCGGCTGCTCGTCAGCCTCCCTCCATCCCCCTCCCCTCCCCTCCGCCCTCCCTCCCCGCTGCTGAGGGTCACGTCGCTTGCTCGTCTTTGGGGGCCTGGCTGGGCTGGGCTGGGCATTCGGTGGCGGCATGGCATTCTCTTTGGCGGGGCAGCGTACCCTGCCTCTTACACGGGCCCGCGGCTGCCCGAGACGGACGACTGCGTGGTGACGGACCAGTTCTGCCACGAGCTCCAGCAGTACCTCCTCATGCTGCCCCCGGCCCTCGCCCTGCCCCCGCCCCCGCCCCTGGGGACCCCCATCCCACCCCCGCCAAGCCCTGACTCACCCCTCCCCCCTGAGCCGCCCGCGGGCAGCTACGCCGAGTCGCGCGTCCTGCCCAAGAAGTCTGCCCCCGGCCCCCGCCTGCTCCCCCACTGCATGCCTGCATCCTGCCGCCTGATTCGGGCTTGGTCCTGAGCCTGATTCTGATTCTGATTCTGATTCTGGCCCGATTTTCCGACCTGCTCCGTTCCGCTTCGGTGGGGTGGTGCGTCTGCGCCTGTGGGTGTGATGGGGCTGCCGGGGCCGGGCGGGCAGGCTGATCCTGCAGCTGATCGAGCGGGCCAGCTCGCTCTTCCGGTCGGAGCCGACCCTGGTCGAGCTGCAGACCGTCCCGGTGGCGCCCCCGCCCTGCCCGTCGCCCTTCTCGACCTTCTCCCGCCTCAGCACGGGCCTCTCGCCCGACCGGTCCTCCGCCTCGGCGGGCGGCTCGCCCAGCCACGCCAACACCCTGGGCGCCCCCGCGGCCTCCCTGGGGGCCCCCCCGGACGCCCTGCAGACGCCCCAGCGAGTGGTGCTGCCCCCCGACGTGGCCTCGGCCACGGCCGCCAGCCCGCCGGACCCCTCGCTGGCTGCGGCCCTGGCTGCGGCCATCGGGAAGGGCGTCTCGGACGAGATGCTGGAGTTCGAGGAGGTCGACGAGGACGTGCGCACCATCCACAAGGTGTACGCCGTCTCGGAGACGCCCACCTCGCCCGTCATGGTGCACATCCGCCGGGTGGGCCTCGACACGCCCCCCCACGCCATGCCCCACCGGGTGGTCCTGTCGGCCTCCTCGCCCCTGGTGCGCTGCTCCTCGCGGGCCTACTCCCCCGAGGCGGCCTCCTCCCTGGACGACGACCCAGACGAAGACGAGTGGGCCCCGGGGCACAGCCGCCAGCTCACGGACCAGGCCGACAGCAAGCCGAGGGACCCGCTCGAGGGCCCCGCGCCGGCCGGCACACCGCCCACACCCGGCACGCCCCCGCAGCCCCTGCCCCAGCCGCGGCTGGGCGACGGCCCCCCGGCCCGCTGGTCGCCGCTCAACCTCAACCTCAACCAGCCCGACCTGACCTCCCCCGCCCGGGGGCTGCCCCGGGGCCGCGCCGCCCCGGCAGCCGCCCTGGCAGCGGAGGAGGATGAGGACAGTCGCATGCACATCGACGCGGCCCCCCTGCCGCCCCAGCCCCAGCCCCAGCCCCAGCCCCAGCCCCAGCCCAGGCGGGCGGGCGGCGCCCAGGAGCCGGAGGACCACTCTGCCTTGTCCTCGCTGGGGGCCCTCGGGGCCGCCCTGCCCCCGGCCGAGCCGCACCACCCGCGGCCGGGCCACCCAGCGGGCGAGGAGGACGACCTGCTCTTCGAGGACTCCGAGGCCCTGCTGCCGACCGGCTCCCCCAGCCGTGACATGCGCCCCGCCCTGGGCGCCGCCGCCGCCGCCTCCCTGTCCCCCGTGCCGCCCCGCCTCGCGACAGGCTCGCCCCTGGCCCCCTTCACGCCCCCCCCCGCCGGCGGCCCTGGCCGAGAAGACCACCTCGCCCCCGACGGCCCCCATGGTGCCCGACGAGGGCGACCTGGTCCTCACCGACCACGACGAGCCCGCCGGCTCCTCGGCCCTGCACCACTCCCACACCCCGCCCGCACCCGCACCCGCCCCGGGCGGCCCCTTCGACCAGGGCGAGGGTGAGGCCGGCCAGGGCGAAGGCTGCGGCGTGGTGGCCGACCCGCTGACCTCGGCCGAGCCGGCCCTGGGGCTGCCCCGGCCCACCAGCCGCCGGCACCACCGCCGCTCGCTGCTGGCCCAGAGCAGCTTCCCCGAGGATGCCCAGGCCCAGGCCGAGGAGGGCGGCGAGGAGGAGGATGAGGAGCGCGTGGAGGCCGAGGGCGGCGACCGGGAGGCCGTGGCCCCAGGCCCCAAGCAGGGGCAGCAGCAGCAGCAGGATGCCCGGGATGAGGAGGAGGATGCGGGCGAGGTGCTGGCGGGGGGCGGGCTGAGCATCTTCGGGGTGGTCGACGCCGCCATGTACGGCCTGGAGCCCTTCGGGGGCCCGCTCTACAGCACCCCCTCGGCGACTCCCTTCAGCTCGTACGCCACCCCGGCACGCTCGTTCGGGGGCGCGGAGGCCTCGCCGACCGGGACCGAGGCCACGGGCGCCTCCAAGGAGAGCTGGGGCTGCACCGTGGTGGGGGACATCCACGGCCAGTACGAAGACCTGGCCCAGCTCCTCGACCGCACGTCCGTCCCGGCCCGCTCGCCTGGCCCTCATGCCCCGGGGGGGGGGGGGGGGGGGGGGGGGGAGCTTGCCTCCCGGCTTTGGGGCGGTTCATTGTGATCTGCTGTTTTGGCTGTCGCCCCGCCGTGGCTGTCCCGTGGGGCATGCGCGCGCCTGACTCGGCTGACCTGTGGGGGGGGCAGCGGGTTCCCCTCGGACCGGCACAGCATGGTCTTCTGCGGGGACTACGTGGACCGGGGCTCGCGCGGGGTGGAGGTGCTGGCCCTGCTGCTGGCGCTGAAGGTGGCCCACCCGTGGAGCCTCTTCATGCTGCGCGGCAACCACGAGACCCACGACATGAACGCCATGTTCGGCTTCATCGCCGAGGTGCGCGACAAGTACGACGACCGGGTCTACCTGGCCTTCTACCACCTCTTCTGCGAGCTGCCCCTGGCCGCCCTCATCGGCGGCAAGGCCCGTCCCGGCCCGCACCCATGCCCCCATGCCCCCATGCCCCCATGCCCCCATGCCCCCATGCCCCCATGCCCCCATGCCCCCATGTGCCCCCACAGCCGGTGTGTGAGGTGGGCTCGTGACGCTGATGGTGGCCTTGCGGATGGGTGGTGGCCGCACCCGTGGCTGGGGGGGCGGTCGTTGTGGTTGCGGTCGGTTGCGGTCGGTTGCGGGGGCAGATCTTCTGCGTGCACGGGGGCATCCCCACTTCGGGATCGCTGGACGATGTGCGCGCCATCGACCGCTTCTGCCAGCCCAAGGGTCCGCCCACCACCGCCCACCACCGCCCGTCGATGTCACACCGCCCGTCGATGTCACACCGCCCGTCGATGTCACACGGGCCGCAACGGCCGCCCTCATCACGCGGGGTCCCTCTGGCCGTGGGGTGCGGGCTGTGCATGCGGGCTGTGCATGCGGGCTGTGCATGCGGGCTGTGCATGCGGGCTGTGCATGCGGGCTGTGCATGCGGGCTGTGCATGCGGGCTGTGCATGCGGGCTGTGCATGCGGGCTGTGCATGCGGGCTGTGCATGCGGGCTGTGCATGCGGGGGCAGGGGAGCACATGATGGAGCTGCTGTGGAACGACCCCGGCGAGCAGGACGGGATCTTCCCCTCGGAGCGCGGCTCGGGGGTCCTCTTCGGGCCCGACGTGCTCATCGACTTCTGCAGGCGCACCTCCATCGGTCCGCAGCGGCCCCCTCCGGCCCCCCCCCCCCCCCCCCCTCCGGCCCCCCCCCCCCCCCCCCGGCCTCCCTCCGGGTTGAGCGGGTTGACCGAGGGTGGCCATCGTGTGGCGGGCGGGCGGCAGAGCTGGTGGTGCGGTCGCACCAGCTGAAGATGTTCGGCTTCCAGTGGATGACCCGGTCGCAGTTCCACCTGATCACCATCTTCTCGGCCCCCAACTACTGCGGCCAGGTCTGCCCCCCGCCGCCTCCCTCCGCCCCTACCCAGGGCACGGGCCGCCCTCCAGCCCACCATCGGTGTGGGGGCGGAGCACAGCAGAGAGCCGACTCAGCGCCGCCACCGCCACCGCCACCGCCACCGCCACCGCCACCGCCACCGCCACCGCCACCGCCATCATCATCATCATCATCATCATATCTTCCCTTGGGGCGGCTGGGGCGGGGGCGGCGGGCCGGCGGCGGGCAGGTTGGCAACGCGGGCGCCTGGGTGGCGCTGGGCGAGGACCTGCAGCCCAACGTGCAGCAGTTCTCCTCGATGGCACGGGTCTGCCCGCCCTGCCCCTGCCCCGCCCTCGACCCGCTCCCGGGGGCCCCGGACGGGGACGGGGCCTCGGCGGGCATGGCGATGGCCCTCGAGGAGCCCCAGCCCGGGGCGGCCGACGGGGAGGCCGAGGGGGGCCCGCCCCCCGAGTGGCAGTGGGGGCCCCTGGAGCCCCAGCTCGAGCCAGGGCCCGGGGCAGAGCCCCCCCTGGCCACGGCCCCCACCACCCTGGACGGCCCCGCGGCAGACACCGCTCCCAGCACGACAGACACCGCTCCCAGCACCGGCACCCCCACCGGCACCACCGACACCGACATCATGGCCCCCCCAACCGTCACCGACACCACCGACACCCCCACCGTCACCGACACCCCCACCGTCACCGGCACCCCCACCGGCACCGGCACCCCCACTGGCACGGACACCCCCACTGGCACGGACATCCCCACTGGCACGGTCACCGAAGCGGCACCGGCACTGGACACGGCCCCATCATCTGCCCCTGCCTGTGCCTGTGCCCCTGTCCTGGCCCCCACCCCCGGCCCCACCACGCAGCGCGAAGGACTGTTCTTCTGCCCGGGCCTGTGACTGTGAGTCCCCCCAAGCGGGGCAGCTGCAGGCCCCCGCCCTCCCGGCCCGGCCCGCCGATGCCCGGCGCCCCGAGTGCCGCACGGCCGGGGGCCCCGCAACCCCCGCCGCCTCCGAGGCCCCGCCCGCCGGCCCTGGGGGCTCCATACTCTCCCCCACACCCACTCCCACATCCACTCCCGCAACCACCCCCGCACCCGCCAGCGCCTCCCGGGCGGCGGCCTCTCTGGGGCGCCTCACCGCCCCGCGGCCCAGGAACATCTGAGCCGCACTCATCCGCACATCCACCCCATCCGCACATCCATCCGCACATCCACCCCATCCGCACATCCACCCCATCCGCACATCCATCCGCACATCCATCCGCACATCCACCCCATCCGCACATCCACCCCATCCGCACATCCACCCCATCCGCACATCCACCCCATCCGCACATCCACCCCATCCGCACATCCACCCCATCCGCACATCCACCCCATCCGCACATCCATCCGTACATCCATCCGCACATCCACCCCATCCGCACATCCATCCGCACATCCATCCGCATCATCTGAGCCGCACCCATCGATCTGCCCCTCCACCCCCACCCCCATCTCCCCGTCCTCCCTCACCGACCACCCCTCATTTATCGATTTTATCGATGGCCGATTGATCTCCTCATTTATCGATCATTTTTTATCGATTTTTATCGATGGCCGATTGATCCCCTCATTTATCGATGGCCGATTGATCCCCTCATTTATCGATGGCCGATTGATCCCCTCATTTATCGATGGCCGATTGATCCCCTCATTTATCGATGGCCGATTGCGTTGGGTTGGCGGGTCGTGACGTGACGTGAGGCCGCTTGTTCTTCGTCTCGCTCCGTCCTCCTTCGCCTGGTTCAGCTCGTCGCGTCTTCCTGCGTCCTTCTGCTTGCGCTGCTGTCTTGTCTTGGGCTGCGTCTGTCGGTTTGGTTTGGTGAGACCCGTCGTGTCCCCGTCTCTCCCTGCCCCTGTCGCGCCTCCTTCCCCCCGATTTATACAGCCCCCCTTCACCCACTCACGGAGATGGCCTCTCGCGGGAGGGACCGTGGGTCGGCTATTCACAGAGCCCCAAAGGCAAGCGCCCGGGGGGGCGAGGAGGGGAGGGCACGGGTGCCGGGGGGGGATGGGCGGTCAGTCGTCGCCCCAGAAGCGGTGGTAGGCGGCCATCAGGGGCAGGTGGTCGCTGGGGAAGCACCCGCTGGGCAGGGCGCTCACCTCCAGCCCGGCCGTCCCCTCACTCGCACTGGCGCTGGGGTTGGCGCCCGGGGCGGCGGCCCACTCGCGCGTGGCCAGGGGCTGCAGGCTGGCCGAGCCCAGGATGACGTCCTGCACCCGGGGCCGCCCCGGGGCCGGGCAGTGGGTCGGCAGCGGGTCGCGCCCGTGGAGCCGCTCGAAGGGCGACCTGACGGGGATCCCCAGTGGTGGTGCGGTGGTGGTCAGGCGAGAGCGCTGGCACAGGCACAGGCACAGGCACAGGCACAGGCGTCGGCCGGGGCGGGAAGGGTTCGGGGTGGTTCGGGCTGGGCGGGCGGACCGGAGGGCGAGGGGCTGCTTGAGGAGCACCACCGGCTGTGTGCCCGGCCCGGCGGCCATGGGTTCGGTGCGCAGGGGCGCCACCAGGGGCCCGGCCGCGGCCTCGTCAAGGGGGATGAGCGACCGGGCGAGGGACTTGCGCAGCCACCCCTCGCGGGCCTCCTCCCGGCCCGGCTGACCGCCCCCGGCCGGGGACCCGGGGGTCGCGGTCGGGGACGGGGGCGGCGAGAGGGGCGGCAGGGGGGTGGCCGCGGGCGGGGGGTCAAGGGCGACGCCCTCCAGCTGGCTGCTGAGCAGGTCGATGGGGTCCGGGTGGGCCGGGGCCGCCAGGAAGGCGTGCAGGGAGGGGCTGCGGGCCAGGTCGGGGTGCGTGCTGGCGATGTTCCGCCCCAGCAGCAGCTGCATCGGCCCCGGCAGGACCGGGTGGCGCGGCCCCTGGGCGGCCGGGGCGGGTGGGACGGCCGTGGCGGAGCAGTTGAAGTCCCCGCAGAGGACCACCGGCGGCCCCTGCGAGACGGGAGCCAAACCCGGGCGGCACAGAGGGAGCAGGGCGGCACAGAGGGAGCAGGGCGGCACAGAGGGAGCAGGGCGGTGAGTCCTCGCTCGGACCGCCGTCCACCCGCCCCACCCCTGTGCCCGTCGGGTGTGTGCGGAGGGGTGGGGGGGCGGGGGCGGGCGTGACGACGGACCTCGTGGATGGGGGAGGTCGACTGCATGCGCCTGATGGTGTGGGCCAGGATGTAGGCCTGGAAGACCCGCACATCGGCCGCGGCGGGGCCGCAGGCGAGCTGAGTGTTGGCCACCAGGATGCGCCTCTCGAGGGGGTCCCGGTACGGGTAGTAGCGGCCAGGCCCCGTGACCCCCACGGCGCCCGTGCCCGCGCCAGCGCCCATCGCGGGAGCGGGGGTGTACCCCTGGGCGGGCCGCGTCACCGCGGGTGGTGGGGCCTGCGTCTGTGCTGAGGGGGCCTGCGTCTGTGCTGAGGGGGCCTGCGTCTGTGCTGAGGGGGCCTGCGTCTGTGCCGAGGGGGCCTGCGTCTGTGCTGAGTGGGCCTGCGTCTGTGCTGAGGGGGCCTGCGTCTGTGCCGAGGGGGCCTGCGTCTGGGCAGGAGGAGGTTGCGATGGAGCCGTGGCATCGGTCGCGGCGCTGGGCTGGGCGGCCGGGTCGGGGGCGGCCCCGGCGGGGGCAGATCGGGCGGTGGCCGGAGGAGCGGCGGGGGCTGCTGCGGGGGCGGCAGAGGCAGCGGGTGCCGGGGGATGCTCTGCTGCTGGCGGCGGGGGAGAGGAGGGCGAGGATGGGGCGTGGCTGTCCGCCGAGCTGGTCGCCGCAGCAGCAGCGGGGGCCGGGGCCGCGTAGGCGGGTGGGGGGGAGACTTCACGGGCCGCGGCGGCGCCGGGCGAGGTCGCCGTGGCGGCGGCGAGGGACCCCGTGGCGAAGGTGGCCGCGACAGGGGCCTCGGTGGCCGGGGCGGCTGCCGCAGGGGCGGGGGCTGCGCTGGAGGAGCCGTAGTAGCCGGAGTAGTAGGACAGGCCCTGGCGGCTCGCGGGCAGGCGCCGCTCCAGGGCCAGGACCAGGCCCACGTTCCCCGTGATCTGCGGCATGGGCGGTGAGACGACGAAGGGAAGGCACCCGGAAAGGAAAAGGGGCCGATCTGGGCCTGAAAGCAGGGGAAAGCGAGGGAAAGCGGGGGAGGCCGGTCAGGCGGGGCAGCAGACCATGCGGTTGAGGGCGGGGATGTCCTTGGAGGCGGACCTCCGGATGGGGCCGTTGTAGTCGACGTACTTGTGGTCGGCCAGTCGGTACCTGCCGCCCCCACACCGGCACGCCAACAACGCCAATGAGGGGGCCGAGCCGATGCAGGGGTTGTCACCTCCCTTTCCACTATCCCCCGCGATCCCAGGGGGAACTGGGCCGGGGGCGGACTTGGCCTTGCGGAAGAAGGTTGCCAGGCCGAGGACCTGCTCGGGGACCGGGTTGCGGGCGAAGAAGCCGTTGTACAGGACGAAGAGGTCCCGGGCCAGCTCCTCGAAGTGCTCGGGCATGACCTCCTGCAGGCAGATCACGTCGGGCCGGTACCGGAGCAGCTCCCGCACCAGCAGGGCGCGCCGGTAGGGCCAGGCGGCCTCCCGGGGCCCCAGAGCGGGCATAAAGACGGGCGCCAGGCAGTTCCAGGTCAGCACCGAGATGTGCTCTGCCCCCCGGTGCCCGGAGGTGTCACTGGGTGAGGCGCGAGGCGCGACGACGGAGCGCACAGCAGACCGTCGGCGATGGCGGGCTCGTCATCGATGGTCCCCAGCGGAGCCACCAGCGGCCGCAACGGCACCAGAGGAGCCACTAGTCCGTGCGCACGTGTGTGTGTGTGTCCGTGCGCACGCGTGATGGTGGGAGAATGCGTGAGGATGCAACCGGGGAGGTCGGCGAGCGACGGGGGGCACCTAGGGCCTGGGCCTGGGAACGGACGGGGGCGAACGGGTTGGGCGGTGCAGAAGGATGCCAGCGGTGCCGTGATCTCCCAGATGTCCGGGTCCTCCCCGGTCAGGCCGTCGTCCTCCCCCGAAGGGGCCGCCAGGCCGCCCGTCCAGGAGGTGGCCCCGCCCACACAGAGGCTGCTTTCGCCGCTCGGCTTGCCGGCTTCCGCGCCGGTCGTGGCGGGGCCGGCCCCCGAGGACCCGAGCGAGGACGCACTGAGGGGCAGCATGTTCTCCAGGGCCGCAAGATCCACAGAGGTGGCCAAGATCACCGGGTCGTCCCGCCCCATGTCCAGACAGAACGGCGCCAGCGGCGATGGGGGCGCGTTGGGCTGCGGGGTGGGCGGGGTGTGAGGGGGGGCGATAGTCACACGTAATGGGCGCCCATACACACCTGCTGCATCAGAACCAGTTGCTCGAGCCGCACGAGTTGGCTTTCGGGGAGGTGGGCCTTCATGTAATTGTAGCGGCGCCGACCCAACCCGGGACCTGCGCGAGACAAGGTTGAGAACGGACCAGAAAAGGACCGGACCGGGAAATCTTGAGGGAACTTTGGGAGCAGTTGGCGTCTTGGGAGGAGCCAGTAAAACCTCAACATCGCAACGGATAGAATCTCCGATATCGGCCTGCGTTGGGGTGTAGAATCTGAATAGCCGTCAAATAAGAGCCAACAAGCAGCAAAATTCCAGACAATCCTTGTCCGACAGGGATCCAGCTTTGAGAAGCTCCGGACTTCTTCGACCATCGCACATGGAAGTGACCGTACTGTTTTAATTTGGGGGGAAGACCAATTTCGATCCCCTCCTGTGGGTCAGGTAATTGATAATTTGCTGGAAAAACACCAGCTAATTGTTTGCTGTAATCCTGCCCCATTCCGTGAGGAGTGGATGTTTGGGACAGGAACCTACGGGGGCCTTGAGATAGGGACCGGAAACCTGGAGTGGGGTAACAGGCGCCCAGGGGGGAGATGTCGATGCACCCATCGGCAGGTGCCCGTCCACCCAGATGGCATGAACACTCAGCTTCTTGTTCCTCCCCCGGACCTTGGATGATCTGACATCTTGCGAGACGAACGGGGATGAAAGTCGAAGGCAAAAAACATCAAGAAAAAAAGAACGAGAATCAAGCCATTGGAATGCTCAGAACACAAAATGCAATACGCAATACAAACGGGAAAACGACGGAAAAGGCTATTGGGGGGATGCGCCCGATATTGGGGGTTTAGGAAGAAGGGGCGGTCGCGGCGGCGGCGGCGGCGGTCGCGGGGGTGGGAGCGCTCATACCAGCGGGGAGGAACCAACCCGCGGGCATGGGGAAAAGGCCCTGGACGATATAGGCGTCGACCACCTCCTTGACGAGGCCGGGAGTGACCTACAAGGCAGAGAAGGCAGAGGTCAGGGGGGAGCCGGCGTAAAGGCTCAACACGGACGACGGGGTGCTGGTAGTGGAAGCCGGTTTGCTCGATCTTGGAGCCCTCCACGCAGAGAGAGTTGTTGTAGAGCAGCTCCTGGTCCAGGAAGGGGGTGAGGGGCGAGTTCTCGATGTGGCTGGCCCGGAGCATGTCCGACCAGGGCTGGGTGTGCATGTCGTTGATGCTCGCCACGGCGTTCTTCATGTTCAGCTGCGCCCACCCCAACCAACGCCACCAGTCGGATCAAACCGCATGATGGCCAGTCCGCCTCACCCATCCCACCCTGGGGGGGGGGGGGGGGGGGGGGGGGGGGGGGAGGGGGACCGACCTGGGCAAGGTGCGACATGGCGCTGCCGGCGAAACCGGTCTCGATGCGGAAGAGGACCGAGAGGATCTGGTTGATCTTCTCCTGGTCTGCGATGGGCGAATGCGAATGGCGAATGGTGAGTGGTGAGGGCGGCGGGACGGGGACCGACCGGTGTCGTTCTTGTCGGCCAAGTTGTAGACCTCGCCATCGGCACCGTTCGCGGTGAGATGCCACAGGGCCGCCACCACATCGCGCACGTGGACCGTGTTCAGCTTCAGGTCGCCCGACCAGAGAAGCTTCATGGGCTGGTTCAGGTGCTTGTACACGGCCCCACAGATCAGGCGAGGGGCTGTCGGGCAGGACGTATGTGCAGAGGAGGATGATGATTCCCTGGGAAATGATGGTCGGACGACAGACTCAGGCCGAAGACATCGGCAGGGCCATAAACGACCGCAGGGCGGACGATGACCATGGGAAGACCACTGGGGAAAAAAAGGGCCACAGGGCCAAAAAAAATCAGTGGGTTTGGCAAATTGACACAGACGAAATGCCACGAAGAGCAGTTTCAGCCTGAGCGGCAAACTTCGCAAGAAGTGTCCATGGCTTGATCTTGGAGTTCTCGCGGGCGGGAGACCGAGATTCGTCATAAACTTGAGCGGTAGAAACGTAGATGAAGCGGCGCGGTTGGTGCTGAGCCGCAGCCTGGCCAACAGAGACTGCAAGATCGAGGACGAACTGCTTGTAAACGCCTTCATTCTGGCCGAAACGAGTCTCGGCAGCAAGATGGAAAATAAAGTCGAAATGATCTCCGTTGAAGGCCCGAGCAAGACCAGCTAAAAAGTGCGCAGGAATGTGGTATCTGAACGTGGTTCCAATAAGACAAAACAGACCCGGCTGTGCAAGCGAAGCTTGCATACGTTCAACGATGGGGTTCCTGAGATAGGCAATGAAAGGCTCGGACCACGAGGCGGTTTCAGGGATGGCCTTATCAACGATGCGGATCTTCGAGCAGCAATTATTATCGACCAAATACTTCACAAGATGGCGACCAATGAAACCCATGCCACCTGTTGGTTCAAGAATTCAGGCACATAAACGCCATGCAAAAAAAAATAAAAATCGAAGATAAAATGCCATGAGAAAAGAAAACACCAGATTCCTGACCAAGGATCAGAGCCTTCGGTTTCGCTGCTTCGGCCATTGTGTTCAAAGTGAGCTCCACAAAGATGGTGGCAAGTACGCTGGAAAGTGACGCCGCTGTCAAACAACATCCGAAAACAGGGCGAATCAACCAAAAACGACGAACTCGGGAATGTCCGAGTCCGTTTAAAAGCTCCGCATGTCATCTGAAGAATGGCCGAAGCCCCGGCTGGAGTTGCCCATATTGTGGATAGAAAGGGACCTGTTGCGGTTGCGGTTGGGGAAAGCCATATGATGACGGCCCCGCAAATGGCATCGAGGCAAATGGTGGCTGTGACGCCATGGGGGCCGGCATGACAGCTGGCTGCCCGTAAGGGGGCGGTGGTGGCGGGGGCAGCCGGGAAAGATCGCTCGGCGGGGCCGGGAAGGGATAGCTCGCAGGGGGGGGAGGCTGGGAGTACATGAGGCTGGGAGGGGGCATGCCGAGCGGGGCCACCGGCCCCGGTGCGGGCGGCAGGAGCGGCTGGGGGGCACCGCGGAGGTAGTTGATGGCCATCCGGGCCGCGGCCATGGCCTGCTCGCGGGCCGGGGGGGCTGGGGGGGGCCCACGGGCCTTGGGGCTCTCCTTCTCAGAGGCACGACCGTGTTGATGGGGCGGCGGATGGGGGCCCGATGCCCGGGCGCCCTCGGGCGGCCCGGCGGGCGGCCTGGCGGGGCCGGCCGGCTTGGTGGTGCTGGCGATGACCAGGTGGCCGCTGGGGGTGGTGGTTATGGTGGTCGTGGCCCGGGAGCCCTTGATGACCACCGGCTGGTCGGACTGCCCCCGGGGGGAGGGCTCCTGCCGAGGGCGGGCGCTCGGCTGCTGCGAGACCCGGCCGGGTTCGGCGGCCCGCTTGGCCGGCAGGGCGGGGAAGGAGGAGGGGGCCGAGGCCGCCCCGACCGGCTGAGAGGACCGAGGGGAAGCAGCCGGTGAGGGCGAGGGGGCGCTCGGTTTTGCGGGTGCTGGCGGCTTTGTGGGTGCTGTCGGGGAGGAGGCGGGTCTTGCGGGAGCCGCCGCGGAGGGCTTCGCGGGAGACGCGGAGGCAGGTTTTGCGGGGCCTGTTGCGGATGGTTTTGCGGGTGCCGGCGACCCGGCGGGTTTCGACGCCATCGATGGAGCGGGGGCCCCTGCAGCGGGCGGCTGCTGGCCCGGGGCGGCCTGCTTGGGGAGGGCCTGCGAGGCTGCGGGCTGGGCGGGCCCGGGCGCACCCGAAGTGACGACCGCATGGACGAGGAAGGGCTGCGACAGGGCCAGCAGGAGCTGCTGGCACGAGAGCGGGAAGCAGTGCAGCCTGCGGGCGAGGAGAGCACAGAGGGGATGATGAGCCGGGTGCTGGTGGGGGACGACTCCCTGCCCGTTCGAGAGAGGCCACCCCACGCCGGCAGGCCGGCAGGCCGAGCAGCAGGGGCGGACTTGCAGAGGGCCGCCGAAAGCAGGGCCTGACGCCTGCCCAGGGCCCGCAGGTGGGCCGTCAGGGGCCCCAGGGACGGCGCCGAGCCGCCCGAGGAACCCGGGCCCAGCCAGGTGCACAGGGGCGCCAGGTCGCGGGCCACTCGGGTCGGGTAGTCCACCCCGCCGGGCTGCTCGTGGCACAGGGGCGAGGGCCCCAGCACCCCGAAGGCGCACGTCACCCCGGCCGAGGCCCAGCCGCACTCGCTGAGATCCAGCGGCTCTGCGCCCGGCAGGTGTGGCAGGGGCAGCAGGGGGGACGGGGAGGGGGACAAGGGCAGCGGGGCCAAGGCCAATGAGCGGCGGGGAGGAGGGCCAAGGCACAGGGAGGCCGCACCAAGGGGAGCCGCTGGGCGGCGGTCGATGACAGTGCCGTGTCTCTTGCGGACCGGGGCCGGGCTCGGCCGTTCCCGCGGCGCCCTTGGCCGCATCAGACGTGGCAGTGGCAGTGGCAGTGGCGGCAGGGGCTGGGGCAGGGGCTGGGGCGACGTCGGGGGCGTTCAGCAGGAGCCGCGTGAGGCGGGCGGCGGACTCGTCGAATGTGGGCTCGCACTGCAGCCCGCTGCCCAGGGCTCGGATGTAGGCGGCCTGGAACGAGCGGGAGTGGAGGGGACGTGTCAGGAGGGAGGCAGCCTTGAAGGAGGGCACGAGAGGGGCGGCTCGAAGGGCGATGGCAGGTGGCGGGCCTGCAGGGTGGGCCTCAGGGTCGCCTCCAGCTGACCGCGGCGCTTGTAGACCTCGGTGAAGAGGCCAACCCAGGCGGAGGCCGACGAGGGCACCAGCGGCATCAAACCCTGCGCCGGCCGGCCCAGCCGCAGCCCCCGAGTCGGGTCAGTCGATCGCAGAGGCAGAGGCAGAGCAGAGACAGAGGCAGAGGCAGAGGCAGAGGCAGAGGCAGAGGCAGACCCGGCCCGAGGCGGCCCCGACTTTGGTCGAGATCCGATCAAGCGCCCCCACGCAGCTGCTCACGGGCCCCACCTGACCCGGAGCCAACGGCGATGGGTCGGCCACCAAGAAGTGGAGGACTCCGCCTGCCCAGGGCCCGCAGATGGCGCACCACCGCCGGGCAAGCGGCTCGAGGAACTGGGGCGGGACCGGGGCCCCTTCGGTGGTGACATGGAACATGGCCTCGATCTTGGCGAGGGCCGGGTTCAGGGCTGCCAGACAAACTTCCAAGGTGGCCGCTTTTGTGACCTCCGTGAAGAGAGACTCCGAGAAGAGTGTATTGGTATCATCGATCGACCGAGTCGCTGGCGTTGAAGTTGAAGATTGCTGAACCTTTCCACTTCCGGATTCGTTGCGTGAAGGCTGACTCTCGCTTCCCTTTTTTTCATCATCACAACAAAAAGGGTTTTCCATCCGAATAGCAGCCTCGCCGAGGGTGTGGGAGACATGAATACTGTCAAAGAGAAACCGTACGCATTCGGTGGAGAACGCCCACGCGAGCCTCCAACACAACCGCCGCCCACGAGAATCATCTAAGGGCCCGGCGTGATGTTGGAAGAAGCGAGTGGTGCCGATGTCGAGGGGAAGATGCAGCGGGAGGGGCGGGCAGGCGACCCTGCCGAGATGGCGACAGGGCAGGCTCTTCGGCGGCATAAGGGCGACCCCTGTGGTCATGTGGTGGGGAGTGCATGGCGCGGGACTCGAAGCTCAGCAGGGATGGGAGGGCCATGCTCAACCCCGAGGGCGGCCTCCGGGGGGCCGGGTGCGGCTGACTGCCCCCTGTGGGGAGAGGGAGGCCCGAGCCACGAGGTGGTCGTGCGGGGATGGGTTCGTATGGAGAAAATGGGAGGGTCGTGGAGGCGGCGGCTGCGGAAGTCGGGGTGGGGGGCGGCTGCGGCCCGTGGAACCCGTCGGTGGTCAGGGTGAAGCGGAGCGGGGCAAGAGGGGTGTAGCTGCCCAATGGGTTGGGCGTGGCGAGAGGGCTCGGGGCGTCCGAGGAGGGAGTCGGAGCCGAGTCCGGGGACGGGGGCAGGGACAGGGACAGGGGCAGGGGCAGGGGCAGGGGCAGGGAGATCGAAGGCGCGCCGCGGGGCGGTGGATGCTGCGCCACGGCGAGCAGGCTGGGGGCCGGCATCGCGGGCCGGAGCGAGTCGACACTGGCCAGGGGCGCCGGCACGGCCAGCGGGTAGAGCAGCGAGTTGCTATTGCGGGGGCCTGCCAGAAGCGGGCCGGGGCCCTGGAGCAAAGCGCCAGAGACTGGAACCGGGCCGGCTGCCGAGGCGAGGGCCGGGAGGGCCGGGAGGGCCTGGAGGGCCGGGGGAGCTGGAAGGGCTGGAAGGGTTGCGAGGGCTGGAGGAACTGGCGCCGGTGCCAATGCCGGTGCCCCAGCGCCAGCCGATGGGCCACGGAAGACGCCGAGAGCTGTCGCGGGCACAGTCGGTGCCCCAGCGGGGCCCATGGGGGGCGCGGGAGTGGTCGGCCCAAGGGATGGCAGTGGCGCCGGAGGGGCGCCTGCGGCCTCAGGCGCAAGGATGGGAGTCGCCGGCGCGGATTGGGCAGCGCCAAGCGGATCCTCGGGGCCGGCGCTCGTGGGCGGGGCAGCGGCGCGGTCGCGGGCCGTGATGTACGAAGCCAGTAGCGCCCCCAGGGCAGACTCGCTCGCAATCCCCGCCGGGGCCGCCTTGGGAGCCACCGGGATGCTGGGCACGGGGGGCAGCAGGGCTGCCATGGCGCTCTGTCGGGCGACCTGCTGGGCGCGCGGGTCCTCTTCGAGGGGCGCCGCTGCCTCGGGGGGCCCGGGTGCGGATGGGGCGGCCAGGGGCACCTCGCCCCCCCAGGGGCCCAGAGGCTGCTGGGGGGGTGTCTGTGCCGGGCCCGGGACCAGCCGGCCCTGGTGCAGCTGACGGCGGAGGGCCAGGATCGCATCGCGTGGCTCCCGTCGGAGGGTGGGCGCCCGGGAGGATGGCCGGGGCGGCGGCGGCGGTGCTGCACGACCAGGGGCAGGCAGGAGAGGCGGTGTGGTGCTGGGCCGGGGCGGCGGGGCGGCCTCGTCTTCGGCCGGCTTGGGGCCACCGCCGGTCGTCTGGGCAAACGACCGGCTGTGACCCAGTGCAGGCACCCCCTGGGACTGGGGCGGTGGCTCGTCAGCCCGGGCAGGAGGCTCGCCTGGAGGGGGGGCCGGAGTCCCACCGGGGGCCACCGGGGGCTTGACCGCCGCGGTCTCGCCCTGGGCAGTGGTCGGGGCGTCGCCCAGCCCCGTGTCGCTCCCGCTCGGCCCAGAGGGAGCCCCCGCCGGGGCCGTGGGCGGAACGGTGAGCCCAGCCAGGGATTGGTCCAGCAGCAGAGACTCGCCGACGCCCCCCAGCAGGGCGAAGCTTTCTCCGGCGGGGAGGATGGCGTCGCCCCACTCGGGCTCCACAGGCGACGATGGGTGCGAGGGCGAAGGCCCCGTGGGGAGGGCGGAATCCCCAGAGGGGACAGGTTGGGGGGCAGGTTGGGGGCAGGTTGGGGGCAGGTTGGGGGGCAGGTTGGGGGGCAGGTTGGGGGGCGTGTACCGGCTGGGGTCGATCCGAGGCAGCGGGAGCAGCGCCTGTCAGGACGTCAGGCGCAGAGGCCGACTGGAGCGGTGATGACGCGGGGGCGTTTGTCGGCCCTCTCTCGAGAGCGGGGTCGGGGTCGGGAGCCACCGGCGGAGCCGCACGGTGGGCAAGGCTCGGGCCGGGGAGACGCTCTCCGATTGGCTGCGGGGGCCGCGGGGTCTCGGAGATGGGGGCTCGGCCGCCATTCGGGGGCCCCGGCGGGACCAAAGGCGGCTGTGCCTCCTCCTCCTCGCCGTGGGGCTGTGAGCCAAGGAGAGGCTCCGGACGCGACTGCGGGGGGGCGGCCGTGGCAGGGCTCTCAGCAGGCGGCGGCCGGAATGGGGGCAGATCCAGGGGCGGGGTGGGCGTGGGCGTCAGGTCGAGGCTGGCCGCAGATCCCGGCCGCGCCCCCAGCCCCAGCTCCAGCGCCACACCGTCGTCGGGGGCGTGCGGCGACTCAGGCCCCGTCCGCTCGGGGGTCAGCGACGACCCGACGGGCTGCTCGGGGACCGCCGCGGGGGTGGGGCTCGGAGGGGCAGCGGCAGGGGGTGCGAGGGAGAGGGACGCCTCGAAGGGGTCGGGCAGGGCGAGGCCGGGCAGGGCCGGGTGGGAGGGCGTGGCTGCCGCGAGGGTCACAAGCACCACATCGGACGGCTCGCGGGGCACCTGCTGCTGGTCTTGTTGGAGCTGCTGCTGCTGCTGCTGCTGCTGCTGCTGCTGGAAGGCCTCGAACGGGGTGTAGGCGCCCGTCGGTTGGGGCGGCTGCTGTGGGATGAGGGCCGCCGGGGCCGGGGCCGGAGGGGGCGGCCTGCAGAGGGCGATCGACAGCGGCCCAGACGAGGTGCCCTGCTCCCAGAGGGCCGCCGGAGGTCCAGTCGTCAGCGAGCGCCAGGGCGGCGTCGGGCCCACGAGGCGCAGGCCGGCCGGTGCCGCGGGAGCGGATGGGGCGCCGGTCGAGCGGAGAAGCATCTGGCGGAGGTGGTCGCCCAGGGCCTGCAGGCACTCGTGGAGCCGTCTGTGGGGGTGGGCGCGGGTGGGTGGGGGGCCGACAGAAGCGAGTGAGCACGGGTGGCCGGCAAAGGCGGGTCCGGGTGACCGGCAAGGCCGAGACAGGCGCAGGTGACAGACGTGCTCGGGAAGACGACCAGCCCCGCGGCCGGGTCGGCCTGGCCCAGCCGGCAGGCCTGCAGGATGTTCTCGAAGAAGGGCCGCATCGGGTAGGGAGCCACCGACCCTGACCCATCCATAGCCCCTCGCTGGTCGGCCGAGGCTGGTGGCAGCACGAGGCCCAGCGGGCGCGGGCTGGTGGGGCCGGAGGCGGGCCCCCCCAGCCCCGGGAGGGAGGCAGTGCTGGGCATGGGGGAGGTCGTGGCGAGGCGGCCGGGCGAGCCGGGTCTCAGGAACGGGGGCGTGGGCGGCGAGGCGAACGGGTCCGCGACGAGGTCATCGAAGAAGCTGTCCGGAGGCCCCACGGCCGGCCCCACCCAGCCCGAGAGGCCACCCCGCCGCCCGACCGGAGGAGCGGGACGGCGCGGTGGCTGGGCCGTGGGCTGGGTGTGGCTCCCGGCCGAGATGCCCAGGAAAGCCGCCGGCACGGGCGGTGGCGGAGGGGGCGGCTTGGCTTTGGGGGCCGGCAGGGCGGCGGCGGGACTGCCGGGCAGGGCGGCCGGGACCCGGGCTTCCCAGAAGGAGGCCGACCGGAGGCCAGCTTTGAGGCCAGGGCCAGGGGGCGGAGAGGAGGCCCCCCGTTGACGGGGCGACAGGGTTCCCGTGCGCCGGCGGCGGGGAGATGTGGTGGCCCCGGCGGGCGGGATGGTCGAGGCAGCCCCCGGAGGGATCAGTCCCGGGCTCGGGGCGGCGGAGGGCCCCAAGTGGGGCAGCAGGCGCCCCAGCGCAGACTGCAGGGCGAGCAGGGCCCAGCTGGGGGCTCTCCCCTGCTCGAACAGTGGCCGGCTGCAGCCGCTGACATACTGCAAGTGCAGGACCCGGGAGACCCGAGGTTGGGCGCGTCAGTCGGGGAACAAGGGCGCGCGGGGGGGAGCGGCGGCGGCGGCGGCGGCCGGGCGTGAGTGGCGGCGGACCTCGACCATGGGGCGGGTGCACTGAGCAGCCTGGACGCCCACAGGTGAGGCATACAGGGCCGCCCAGAGCCACCCGAGGGCCTCTTGGTGGCGCGCCGATGCCCCGCGCAGCAGGACCACCGAGAGGGCTGTCCGGACGCCACAACCCCCATCCCGCAGAGCCCAGGTCACGCCCAGAGAGATGACGCCGCCAGCTCGCCAAACCAGGGGCCAGCGTGCGAGTGGTTCGGGGGCGGGCGGACCTGCAGCCTCGAGGCCGTGGCGGGGCATGAAGCCGGCGAACATCCACTGTGCCAGGGCCTCCCATTCAAGCTCGGGGAGTTCCGCTGCCTTTCCGGCGGCCGGCAGGGTCGGCCAGGTCGTCGGCAGCGGCCCCTCGAAGCCCGCCAGGCGGGCCCACCGCTTCCACACGGCGCGCGGTCGGGTGGGGGCCACGGGCACGGCTTGGTCGATGGGGGCTCGGTCATCGCGGTCGTCGGCCAGGATGCTGGGCAGCAGGCAGATCAGGGCCAGCAGGGCCGCACCGCTCGTTGGTGTCTGACCCTCCGGGGCAGTCCCGCGGTCAAGGGCGCCCGCACCCACCGCGGTGGGATCCACCAAACCTGCGCCGCCGCCCGACAGGCAGCTCAGTGAGCCAAGGCGTGGGCAGAGGCGTGGCCAAGCGGACCGGGGTCGGGGCACGTGCCCAGGATGCGGAGCAGCAAGCCGGTGGCGCGCCCGCTCAGGGGCCCCTCGACCTGGGCCCGGTCGTCGCCCAGCTGCACCAGGGCCTGCACCCCCCGCCAGCAGCCCATACAATGGTCCAAGGTCAGGCCGAGTCGGCAGCCTCAAGGCCACCCGAGTCGGTTCCCTGCCGAAGGGGGCGCAACCAGACCGGCACGAGAAGGCCCAGCAAGCCCTCCCAGCCGCCCCGGCCCAAGGACGCGGCCTCGCTGTCCCCATCAGGCCCGCGCTTCGCCTCCGGGGCGCCCGCGGAGGCGCCCATGCCGGGCGCGGTGCCCAACATGGCCGCGGCCAGGGGCCCGAGCCGCCCGCCCGCCCGCGAGGAGGCAGCACCCATCCAGACGGGCCCCTGGGCCGTTGCCGCCAGCAGGGGGCTTCCCGCTCCGCCCGTCGGGCCGCCTGAAGGGGCGCCGCTTCCCCACGGGTCGCCGGTGGCCACCCGCTTGAAGCGGGTCGGTGACTTGGGCCGGGCTCCCACCGGGGGGCTGGGGCTGCCGAGGGGCGGCAAGGGCTGGGGTGGGGGCCCCATCGAGGCAAGAGACCCACTGGCAACCCCTGTGGTGGGCGGCAAGGGTGGCGGGGGCCGCGAGCCGCGCTTGGTGGGGATCGGGGACGGCGGCGGGGGCTGCTGCTTGGAGAAGACCGGGTGAGTCGCAGGGGCCGGAGGGGCGCCACGACTGCCCGCTGTCTGGGGCGGAGAAGGCGGGGCGCGCTGTGGGTGCCTGTGCACGGAGCCCCAGCTCGGGGTTGCTGCTTCGGCGCCTGTCACCGCCGGCGAGCCGCCAAACTGCGGGGGGGCGCGCCCGGTCTCGGGCACGTCAGGTCGGCCAAAGGCCCCCATGAGGGCTGCCCAGTAGGCGGCCGGAGGCATATCGGGGTCGCCCTGAGGTGACGGCACGCCCTGAGGGTCCTCGAAGAAGGCCCCCACGAGCCCGAGGGCGGCCCCGTAGAGGCCACCCTGGCCCGAGTGGAGCAGGGCCACGCCCAGCCAGAAGAAGGAGGCCGCTTGGGCGCGCTGGCCGAAAGGCAGCGCCCGGACCATGGGCTGCACATGCAAGCGGTGCAGACGATGGCATCACAAACCGCCCTGCCCCCAACCCGCCACCGGGAAGCGTCCGTCGCCACAACCCCCTCCCTCCCCCTCCCCCCCGATATTACAGCCCCGGCACTCTGTTCGCCCCCGCGAATGACGCGTTCTTGTTGGGGTGACAGAGCATTGAGAGGCGGGCTTTCCCTGTGCGGACCGTGAGAATGGTGTTCATGGCGCAGGCGGCGCGTTGCTCCCCGTCGTGGAAGGCCGTGGGGGCGCCCCGATCGGGGAGCTGGTCGGCTCGGAGGAGGGACCGCAGCGGATGGCCCAGCCAGCGGAGGACGGTCCCCACCAAGGCTCCCTGCAGCTGCGCCGCGGGGGCCTGCCGCAGGGCTCCGGCCAGCATGCAGGCTATCGCGCGGAGAGGTCCCTCCTAGCATCGCACATGATCTGGTATCACAGGAGATGTCTTGCAGTGCACGGGACGGACCTGGGAGCAGGCGAGCCAGTGGAAGGCCAGCGGGGCAGCCGCTCGGGCGGCCGGGCCTGCCCCGAGGGCCGCTTCGACCCACCCCATGAGGCCACCCCCTCCGCGGGCAGCGACGGTCCCCTCGAGGAGCCGGGCCGGCCTGGGCAGGGAGCCGCCCACCAGGGTCAGGCAGGCCGCCGCGAGGCCGTCGCAGGCCAGGCGAAGCCACCGCTGAGCACGCAGTAAGTTGGTCTGGCTGGCGCTCACCGAGGGCCCTGCCGCCAGTAGCTGTTGCTGGTCGGACGCCATCGGATCCGCCGAAAGGGCACCCGCCGGGGGAGGCGAGCCAGCCCAGCCCGCCGACGAGACGACCGGGTCGGAGGGAGACAGGCTGACGGTGGGCAGCGGGCGGTGGGGCATGGCCAAGGCGTGCGCGAGTATGAAGGGCAGGTAGGGCGTCAAGGCCCCCGTGGCCCCCTCGCGGTGGAGCAGCCCCGAGAGGACAATCACCACTCGCTCGTGGGCCTCGTAGGAGGCGAGCTGCTCCTGGCACTGGGCGTGCGTGGGGGGGGGGGGGGGGGGGGGGGGGGGGGGGGGGGGATTCAGCGAAGGGGCAGTTGGGCGGGCGGGGCAGACCCACTCCTGGGACGGATCACGCGAGGCCTGCAGGAAGGGCTGCTGCTGGGGCCACATGGGCTGGCTGCCCGTGGGGGGGTACTCCTCGGTGGCGCCCTCCGATGGCCGGGTCGTGGGCGCCCCCTGAGTCTGGGGGGCCGTGGCAACGACCCTCCGGCTGGCGCCCGAGCCGTCGGTCGGCTGGCCGGGGGCGAGGGCGGCCTGGCCGCGGATGGCGGGGTCGAACCCCACGAGCGCGCGCACCAGGGCCCCCGACACCAGCTCGGGGGCCACCCGGAAGAGCACATCCACGCACCGGGCCGCCTGCCGGTGGACAGGGCTCGGGAAGGCGCGCCAACGCTCATCGGGCTGCCCCGACGCCACCCGGGGTGGCGCCCCGGCCAAGCGGGCGACATGCAGGTGGACTGGGTCCGGGCCCCAAGAAGATGGATTGTTGTCGGGAGGACCCCCAGCGAAGGGCATGCCGCCCATGGACATGCCCGGGGCCACGGCGGCGGCCAGGGGCCCCAGATCCCCGCCGGGTTGAACCTGCTGCTGGGCGAAGGCGGGCCAGGGGGCGGCCGTGGGTTGTGCCTGCGCCTGTGCCTGTGGCGGGCCGGGGCGCAGGAGGCACTCGAGGGCGCGCAGCAGCCCGAAAGGGAGCAGCCCGCACCCTCTGGGGTGGCGTACACCCATCGGGACCCACTCACAGCCGGGCCCGAGCCCCAGGGAGGTCGCCTGGCGGCGGCGGACCCGAACATGGAGCCCGGCTTGGTCGGGCTGGCCCCGGAGGGCGCCGCTGCAGAGGAACTGGTCCAGGGCGGACGGGTAGCGGCACAGGCGGAGAGGCAGCACGGGCGGCGGCTGGGGCTCGGTTTGGGGCATGCCGAGCGTCGCGGGCGGTGGGCACGCCCCCGTGGCGGCCCACAGGCCGATGGCAGTTGGCTCGGCGAAGGCGGCGGCCCGGGTGGCGGCCCAGAGGTCGTCCGCGTAGGCGAGGGCCGTCTCGAGGGCGACCCCGGGCAGGGGTTCGGGCCAGCCCACCCCAGGGAGCCGGCCGAAGCCCAACACGAAGCGGGTCGCGTCGGGGCATCTCAGCAGGGCGCTGAGGCTCTCCAGCCGGGCCGCCGAGAGCGGCGTCTTCGAGGCGGCGAGAGCAGACGGAGTGCAAGGCAGCCCCGCGGCCACGTCCACCTGTGGCAGCAGCTCCTCCAACAGCCGGGCCGCCCAGGGACGGGTTGGGTGGGGGTGGGAACTTTCATGATGGCGGGCCCCAGGCAGCGAGCCGGCCTTCCCCCCCGCCGAGGGGCTGGTGCCGGCGGCTGCGTCGACGACCCCCAGCCAGCGGAGTCCCAGTCGAACGAGGATGTTGCGGGTGGACACCGAGCAGAACGGCGCCAGGGCATTGGCCACCCAACCGGCCAGGGCCCCGAGGGCGGGGCCGGGGCCGGATGGTGCCCCAGGTAGTTCAGGGCAGGCAGCGGCCAGGTCGTCAGCCAACTGGGTGCGGAGGGGCCCCATGAGGCCGGCCAAGTCCTGCAGCAGCCGGCCGGCCTGTAGGTTGGGGTCACCGGGCCGGCCAAGCCCAGCGACCAGGCTCAGGGCCGCCTGGTGGCACAAGGCCAACACCCGGTCCCGGCTGGGCTGTCGGACATCAGCCGGCCCTGCGGCGAGGCCCTCGGCCGGACGGGGGGAGCTTGGGAGGGCGATCGGCAGGCCCAGAGCCGACCCGGGCTGGGGCCGGGCCAGCTCGACGCACAGCCAAGGAAGCAGGGCGGCCAGCATGGCCCAGGCGGCCTCGCGCCGGGAGGCGAGGTGGAGCAGGGCCACCCAAAGGAGCCCCGCCAGCCGCTCGGGACCCACTGCATAGCGGAGGGCGGGTGCGAGAGGCCGGCTCATGTCGGCCTCGAAGTCTCGGCACCGCTGGATGACCCAGCCCGCCAGCCACTCGAACCAAGGGCCCGCGCTTGGGCAGGCCGCAGCCTGGTCGCCGCCTTGGGTCGGGGCTGCCGGGATCCAACAGCAGGCGCACGGCGGGGCGGCGGTGGCGGCGGGGGTGGTCGGGAGGGCCAGCCCCATGGCCCGCTGGGCGAGGAGGGGTAGGGCCACGGTCGGATGGCAGTCCAGCAAGGCCCAGAGGAGCGGGTCGGGGGACCCGTCCCCGGCCGGCTGCACCTCGCCCAGCCGATCCAAGAGGTCGCCCATTCCCGGCGAGGGCACCGGGGGGCCGCCCGGGCCGCCACTGGCGGAGAGCAGCAGCGTCGTCCCTGCATCCTCGCCCGGCCGGGCCGTGGGGATGAGAAGCGCGAGGAGCGGCAGAGTCGCCTGCCCACCGGCGGCGGGGCAGCTCGTCGGGGGGGCAGGGGCACGCAAGGCGGGTAGGAGGAGCAAGGTCTCGCTGTCACAGCCGCCCTGCTGTGCTTTCGGTCGGGCTGCCGAGTCGGACCCCTCAATCCCGAAGAGGCGGGCGGCCGCCTGGGGGCCCGCGATGGCGCCCTGGATGGCATCCCGCTGGGCGAGGGCCTCTGCGCAGGGCTCGATCAGAGCCGGCCACAAATCCAGCCGCGACGAGGACCGAGCCGCGTCACCGGGGACGATGGGCCACTTGGGCGGGCGCCCCGCTTGGGCTCCCTGCTGGCGACCATCGGGTGAGTCCTGCTGGGCCAGGCGGCTCTGCAGTAGCACCAGAGCCGCCCCGCACTGGTGGCCGACGGGTCCTTGTAGATCGCGGAGCAGCCCCACCACCCGCTCGGCGGCGGCCGTGAGGTCGGCGCCTTCGGGCCCAAGGGCCTCGGCCGGAGGGTCCCCAAGGGGGCCGCCAAAGGCGCGCGGGTCGTGTGCCAGCCAACCCAGCCGGCCGACGATTTGCGCGACCAGATCGGCCGGGGCGGGCGGCTGGGCAGGCCGGAAGGGCCAGCCCGGGTCGAGCCCAAGGGCCATGGCGGATCCCCAGGCGGGGACGGGGGCGGGGGGGCCCTCGACCAGGGGCAAGATCCACGCGAGGACGAAGCGGAGGGCCTCCTGGCGAGCACTCGCGGGCCACCCTTCGGCCTCGGGGGGCGCGGCGTCATCGCCCTCGGCTTCCATCGTGGGCAGGCGAGGCTGCTGCTCGGGGGCGAGGAGGTCTCCCCGCATGCGAGCCTCGGCAAGCCGCTGCAGCTGGATTGCCTCCTGAACCTGCTCCAGGGTGGGCCCCGTGCCCCGCTCCCGCCGCACGAGCCGCAAGAGGGCGGCGGCTTCATCGATCGAGACAGACTCGCCCAGGAGCTGCAGCCCACTAGCCGCCCGGTCGGCGGCCTGGGCCACGTGGCAGAGGATCCCCTGCAGCCCCCGCGCCAGGGCACCGGCGGCTTGCAGCACATGGATGCAGCCCTCCAGGCACAGAGCCCAGTCCCCAACCGTCGCGTATTCCCGCGGAGGGCCGACCTGCTGCTGCTGCTGCTGCTGCTGCTCGTCACCCAATGTCGGGGCCGCGGGCCGATAGAGGGGCGGGAAGGGCATCCAGGACTGGGGCTGCTCGCAGGCGGGGCACCAAGGGGAAGGCGGGGCCGCCAACAGCACGTCGACCAGGTCGTGACGGAGGGCGCTCAGCTCGTCGGTCACCCAGCGGCCCAGCATCGCGAGCAGGGGACGAGTGCGGAGAAGCAGCAGCCCCACCGCGTCGTCAGGGCACGGCTGGCCAGCCCAGGGGGTCAGCAGCCCCGCCACGAGCCGGTCTGTCAGGTAGCGGACCGCGGCCCCGTCCAGCAGGCAGCATTCGGTCACGGGGGCGTCCACGAGGGCGGCGGGTTGCGGCGAGGACGAGGCTTCGATGGCCGGGAAGAGGGCTGCGGCCAGTCGGCTGTGCAGATCTTGCAGGATGGCCGCTTGGGTCTGCGGGGGCGCCTGAACCAAGGCCGCCAGGGGAGGGGGCACGGCAGCCGGCTGACCCCCGGCAGGGGCGGAACCCTTTTTGGCCTGACCTGAGGTCAGCGCCGCCCGGGCCAAGGAGCACTGCTGCCTGAGGAGCTCGTCCAGCCGATCGCACAGGGCCACGTACCAGCCGACCCGCCGCTCGTGGGGCGACTCCCCCTCTGGCCCTTGCTGCTGCTGCTGCTGCTGCTGCTGCTGCTGCTGCTGCTGCTGCTGCTGCTGGCCGTTGTGCCACCGGAGCAGAGAGTGTAAGGCCAGGCCGCGCATGAGTGGGTGGATGAACGACACCACCTCGGGCAGGGCCTGAGCCAGCAGCGGGAATCCATGCCCCGCGGGCCAAAGGCACCCCAGGTGTTGCTCCAGTCGCCCGCCCGAGGGTGTGGAGCCCTGCGGCTGCCGGGCCACGGCCGACGGGGGTGGCCAGAGGGCCAGCAGGAAGCACTCGCGCATGAGCCAGTCCCGGGTGGATGCCGAGATGCTCGGCCTGTGGACTTCCGAGGCCGGAGTGGGGGCAGGTGCGGGGGCGCCGGCGAGCCAGCCCTGGAGGGTGCGTTCGGCAAGGTCAGCGGGGGGCTCCGCGGTACGGAGGGCGACCGCATGCCGAAAAGCCTGTGCCCGGGCGGCCACCTTGGCCAGCTGGGCCGACTGGCGGCCCCAGAGGGCCTCCCAGAAGGCTTCGTAGCTCTGGCGCTCGTCGCTGGAGGCCCCCGCCCCATGAATGGAGACACAGCTGGCCAGGCTGCCCAGCCGAGCCCAGTCGGTGGAGGTGCCGCCGGTCAGCTGGCCGAAAACGTCGGCCCCAGGTGTGCGGTGGCCGTCAGCGGCAGGCGCGGGTCGGCGAGCCACAGCCTCTGCCGGGTCGGAGGTGGCGTTGGTTTGGGCAATAGCAGGGCCGGCAGGGTGGTCGGCGGCCCACTCCAAGAGCGCCTGGCCGAGGCAAGGGGATGATCCTGCAGTCCGCGCCCAGCGGCAAGCTCGTGCCAGCAGAGCCGCCCCGGGGAGCCCGGCCGCGGGTGTGGTGGAGTCTTTGGGGTGGAGCAACAGGCAGAAGAGCAGCGGCCACTGCACGGCGGCACAGGCTCCGGCGAAGGCCTGGCGCGCTTCGTCGGGTCCGCGGACGAGGACCTGGGACACATAGCCGCCCATCAGGGCAGCCTCTCCATCAGCCTCTTCGTCTGCCCCCCATCGGGCCTCATCCTGTCCGTCTGATTCGTCCTCTCCTTCCTCCTCCTTGTCATCGGAGCCGGCATCGCCGCCTCCCTGTTGGTGATCTCGGTCGGCCAGGGCCTTCGCACTGCGCTCGAAGCCCGAAAGGGCACAGTGCCACTGGGACAGCAGGTCCCCCATGGCTGCCAGGGTCCCTTCAATGGCATCGTCACCCGACGGCCGCTCGGCGGCCAGAGCGCAAGTCAGAGCCCGGCGCATGATCAAGACCAACCGAGTGCAATCCACCGCAGGTGGGGCAGCCCCGGCGTTGCCGCCGAACGGAGGGGTAAGGCTGGGGGGTCGAGGCGGAGACGGCAAGACCAGCACCAATTGGCCGTCACCCTCCGCCCCGAGGGGCACCCGCGTGCCCAGCAGGCGCCTGAAGAGGCTCCCCAGCCGCGCCCAGCAGGCGGCCCGGACGAGGGACTGGTGGCGGCGCAAACAGGCCAGCTGGGCCATGGTCGGGGTGCCCTCGGTCGCAGCGTCGGAGCCCAGGGCAGAGCCCGGGTCGATCAGCCCCAATTGCACCAGACCCGGGAGTCCGAAGGGCAAGGCCCCGTCATCCGCGAGGAGCGGCGCCAGGGCAAACCAGGGCAGCAAGGGCAGCAAGGCCTCGAGGCTTGCTAGGAGGGCGCTCGCCTCGGCCAGGAGAGAGGGCACACGATCGGATGACTCGGCAAGCGGCTGTTGCAGTTGCAGCTGTTGTTGTTGCTGCTGCAGGAGCTGTTGTTGTGGGGGCTCGGCTGGCTGAGTCACGGGGAGTTCCCACAAAGACGGAGCGAGAGCACGAAGGCGAGCCAAGGCCGCCTCGACGGTGGCGCGGCAGCTCCGGTCCAGGGCCCCCACCAGGGCTTCGCAGGGGATCGCTTCCTGCCCAGCAGCCAGCCAGCAGACCCCGGACGAGGATCTGGGAAGCCCGCAGGGCAGGGGCAGCCCCAGCAGAGGGTGGAGCAGAACAGGAGCCTCGGGATCGGGAACAGGGCCCCCTCGGGCGATGAGGTCCTCCATGCCCGTGCCGGGGCCGGCCTGTCCCAGGACGGCCAGCCCGTCGAGAAGCAGCACGGCCAGGCGGCCGAGCCCCGCAAAACTGGCCCGGTGCAGGGGCCCCATGGACAGCCGATCGTCCCAGGGGGCGAGCAGGGCCGGCACAAGGCGCATCCGGCAATAGTCGGCCACCAGGCGCCAGGCGTCCCCGAGCCCGTCCCCTCGGCCGATGGGCGCCACCCCCAGGAGCATCGTCCCCACCAGGCGGCCGGCCATCTCCAGACAGGCGGCGCTGTGCAGGGGAAGCGGCATGCCCAGAGGAGCCGCCGCCTGCGGGAACTCCATCAGGCCGCCCGTCGGCCCGCCGACCCCCTCGGAGATGAAGGCCGTTCCCGGATGGTACCGCTGGCGGGCCATGGCGGCCATCCCGGTGGGCAGGGACGAGGCCCCCGGCACCGCGACGGCCGAGAGGTGGGCCATCAGGCCGGCAGGCAGGCTCTGCGAGGCTCGGTCGAGGGGAGACGCCAGCGAGAGGGTCCGGTGCGGGGGGGGGAGCATGTTGGGGTCGACCCCAAAGATGCGTTCGGCCAGCCAGAGCGACCGGCGCGCCAGCGAGAGCAGCGGGGCCTCAACCTCGGGCCCTCCCAGGGCCGGCCGGGCCCGCCCTCGGGCCAGACTGTGCGCCTGAGCCAGGGCCGTGTGTATGCGGAGGCTCACAAGGAGGAGGTCGAGCAGCGCCGTCACACGGCCCAAGTGGGGCCCCCGGCCCGGCTCGGCGAGGCCCTGCCCCGCGTCGGCGAAGTGTCGGGTGCACTGGTCGCGGAGCAGCCCCGCCAAGAGCACGTCCAGCATGTGGAGGGGCACCTCGCACTCGGGGCAGCTCCGCTCCGAGGCAGCAGCCTCGGCCGACCCCGCGTCGGGGGCGGCGGGCTCGAGTCTCTCCAGGCGGCCCGCGGCCCGGCAGAAGCACACGAGCGCTTGCAGCTGGACCGCAAGCAGACGCACTTCTTCCAGGAAGGGCGCCCCCCCGCCGCCATCGCCGGCGACCCAGAGCTGCTGGGCGGCCCATGCGAGCAGGTCCAGCTGCTCCCTCAGCGGGGTTGTGCGCACCAGGGGCGGGAATGGCCGCCACAGGGCCCCGTCGACCCCGGGGGCATCGTCGCACGGGTCACCCGGGCTCAGCAGCCCCGCTACCAGCAGCCGGGCCAGCACAACCAGCTGCAGAAAGAGCCGCCCCGGGTCCGGTGCGCCGCCCAAACCGGGGGCCTGTTGGTCTGGCTGTTGGGGGAGCTGCTGCTGCATGGAGAGGAGCACGGGGGCCACGCACCACAGGTCGCTCCCGCCCTGGGCCAGGCAACCCCGCTGGGGGCAAGTTGGGTCGCCGCAGAGGCAGCCATCGGGCGATGGGGTCCGGAGCGAGGGCGGCACCAGGGCAGCCATGGCCGGCGACGCGGAGCCTGGGGATGCCACCAGGTACCCCGGAGCCGGGGGAGCCGCGCGACTGGGCGGCTGAGTCAGGGGCGGGAGGACGCTCAGAGCGGGCCGCGGGGGAAGCAAGGCTGCTGCAGCGCCACCCGCGAGCCACTGGCGGAGTTGGAGGGCTGTGTTGCAGGTCCGATCGGCCACCTCGACGGCCATTTCCTGAGGCGGCCCGTTGAGAAAGTGAAGACAGATCCAATAAACGCAAAGGAAGCGGAAAGAGCCGTTGCGGCAAGTGGCGTGCGGGTCGTGGCGGGGCACAGACCGGGCTCATGGTGGCGGCCGAGGAGAGGCCGAGCAAGAAGAGCAGATGCGATGGCGGCAGGGGCCCCTGAACGAGGCCGTCCGCCGCTCCGGGGCTCGGGGTGGCGGGGGTGGGGGCCAACACGGCCAGGGTGGCTCCGTCGAGTCGGCTGGCGCTGCGATGGACACGAAGCGATCATCCATTGTTGAGGTGTCAGGCGAGTCGGAGGAAAAGGAAGGAAGGAGCAGAGCGGGCGACTGACCAGCGAGTACCCAGCGCCGCCAAGACGGCACCCCATTGGCGGAGGGCCTCCAGCTGGCAATGGGCCCTGAAGGGCTGCGGCACAGTCCTGATGGAACAAAAAAGACCCCATAACGACGCGGCTTTCGGAGGGCGGCAGAACGGACCGAAACATCGCCCGAAAGAGGGTCGGGTTCTCCAGGTGGAACAGAGCCATGCCCGCCAGTTGCCCCAGCTGTCCCTCGGAGAGATTTCCCACGAATGGGGACACCCAAGGCTGCTGCGGCTCCGTGTCCAGGCCATTGTCGTCGTCATGTTGTGGAGGTTCAGGCGGAGGAGGGCTGCCTCTTCGCTTCGGTCGACGGGACCACGCCAGCGCGGGCTGGGTGTGGGGCTCGAGGGCCGTGCAGCACACAGAAGCCCCAGTGGGGTTTGACCCCAGGACCGCCGCCACAAGTGTGGGGACCAGGGTGCTCACCAGGCAGGCCTGCACATCCCAGAACTGCTCCCGGTGGCTGTCCGTCAGGGGGGTGGGGGACAGCCCCTCCATGGCTGCCCGAGCCTCTGCAACCCGAGAGGATCGTTGAAGGAGGCTTGCGCAAAACGAGTCGAAGCCCGTGGGTGACCGCGAGACGGAGCTGGGGCCCCACTGGGCCAGCCGGCTCGAGGCCTCGGCACGGGCCCGGTCGAAGAACCGTGCGCTGAAGAGGGGCAGCCAGTCTAATAAAACCCCGCAGGCAGCATCAGGGTCGTCCTCCATGAGGAGCTGCTCGAAGGATGCCTGCTTTGTGATGCGGTCGCAGAAGGTTTTGACATGGTCAGTGCCAATGGGATGGAGTGTGGCCGGGGGAGGAGTAAGTGCCATCCCCTAATTAGAAGTTATATTGTGTACAAAAAGGGCCGGAATTTCAGAGACCTTCTTGGGCGGTGGTTGGAGCGGAGGAGGTGGTCTCCAAAGATCTGTGATGGAGATCGCCAGGTCAGTTTCAATGTGGTGAGCCCATTCGGATTCTATTTGTGATATGACGCGCGTAACAAAGAGCTCTCGGAGCCCCGAGAACATTCGAAGAGAACCGAACCCGGCAAGAGATTCAAATAATCGGATAGCCTTCAGAACCGGAATACGAATAATTTCGCTCAGGATGCAACGGCTCCCGCAGCAAAAAGGGCACAAAACGAGTGTTCTTCCGCCCTTGCCCACGCTGCCCATGATGCAATCAGATACCGTCAATGTAATTAATAATTTCACACCACGGCACAACCTCTGCCTGGAGATTCTCATCCGTGGTTGCGTCGAATCGTTTGTGGAATTCTTTAACCTCACCAAGGAGGTCGACCGAATGGACAGTGCTGCTGAGAAGCTTGTTTCCGAAAAAACCGGGACTGTTCCATTGGAGGAACAAATGAATCAGGCTCTCTTCGAGAATCTGGAGTTCCTCAAGGAGCAGCTTTGCGAGGCAGAAATGGCAACCCGCCAAGGTCTGGAATCGCTTTGCTGGACACCCATCGAATTCGACGCACCGCAGGCCGGCTGGATGATGTTTTTGTGGCCAATCGCAACATTGCCCAGTTCTTTGAGGGATGCAACAACTATGTGAATGCAATTCGGTTTCACACTAAGTGCCATCAAACTGCTCAACAGAGCGGGAATATGACCCATCAGGTCCGGCCCCTCCGTCTCCCACGACCCCGATCGTCATCCCCTCGCCCTTCCGTCTGGGCCCGGCCCGGCAGGTTGAAGTGAGCCTGAGCATCGGGGCCGCCTACGAGCAGTACGAGCTGCAGCAGGCCTCGTCGCTGTCGTCGCTGTCGCCCGAGGGGCACGACGAGATCGACCTCGACGGGGCCGGGGCCGCCCCCAGCAGCAAGGCCCCCACCCAGTCGCCCACCCAGTCGCGGCTGCTGCACCTGCTCGAGCAGGCCATGCACTTCTACGAGGAGCACCTCCACAGGGCCCAGGTGGCCCAGGTCCGCGTCGCCGCCCGTCCCCTCCCCTTGCCTCGCGGCGGGCCGCCCCGACCCCAGCCGCCGCCGCCCCCGCTGCCGTTGACGGGTCGCGGTGGCGATGGTGGTGGTGGTGGGTGTGCCCCCCGGCACAGTCGCCGGACGGTGTGGTGATGAACGGGCGGGTGTGCCTGGTGCGGATCTACGAGGCCATGGCGAGCATGCTGGAGGCCCTCAACCCGCCCGAGCCGCTGACAGCCGCCGAGGAGGCCCGCTTGCAGGCCGAGGCCGGGCCGGCCGGGCTGCCCTCCTCCACGGCCGCCCGGGGGGCCCTGCCAAAGATCGTCGAGTACCTCCAGAAGTGCCAGCAGGCCGCACACCACAACAGGGCCACCGCCCCCCAGGAGGGTTCGTCCTGGCCCCCGCTGGCGCGTCTCTGTGTGTCCGGTGCCCATGTTCGGGTGTGTGTCTGGTGCCCGTGTCCGGGTGTGTGTCTGGTGCCCGTGTCCGGGTGTGTGGGTGCCCGTGTAGGCGGGTGCAACCGGGGTTCCATTCAACGTCCACGCGCACCTGTGTGACGCAGCGCTTGCCCTGCACCGGCTGGGCCTGTGCTACGAGCAGCTGGGCGACCTGCACCAGTCGATCGAGGTCCGTGCCGCCCCGGCACCCCCCCCCCCCCCCCCCCCCCCCGGCCCAGCTCACGCATCCTGCCCGCCCGCCCATCCACCCTGGCCGGCCCGTCCTGCCCTGCCCTGCCCCGCCCTGCCCTGCCCTGCAGTGCCAGAAGCAGTACCTGCAGATGTGCATCGCCAGCCGGGACGAGGCGGGCGCCGGGGTGGCCTGCCAGTCGCTGGCCAAGGCCCACCAGGCCCTGGGCGACTACCCCAACGCCATCAAGTATCTGCAGACCCACCTGACCCTCTCCTCCCACCCCGGTCCGCCTCCTGCCCGCTGCCCTCGCTCCCCTGGCCCCCGTGCTGTCTCGGATGCGCGCATGACCTGTGGGGCGGCGGTCCGTCTGGGGTTCGGGTCGGGAAAGCCTGGCGACGAGGTCGCCCCGCCCATGAGGCGGCTGCCCCGAGAATCCGGCATCCGCTTGCCCGCCGGTGCTCGTGCTCGTGCTCATGCTCATGCTCATGCTCATGCTCGCAGCCGAGGCGAAGGAGGGCCCCTCCGTCCCCGGGGAGGGGGACGCCAGCCCGGCCGCCGTGGTGGACGTGGCCGACGCGGCCGCGGCCCGGGTGGAGAAGGACGAGTCCGACATGGCCGACATGGACGGCATCCACGCGGCCCAGGTCGGACACGCACCCCGTCCCATCCCGTCAGCACACAGACACACAGACACACACCCCATACGATCAGTCCCTTTGCTCCACACGCACACCCCACGTGCGCTCGCCTGGCCGTCCGGCCCCATGGTCGGCCCGACCTGATCCACCCCGCCATCCTCGGGCCCCCCGCGCGGTGGTGTGTGCGTGTGCGTGTGCAGGTGCGGGAGGCCTGCTCGAGCCTGGGGGCCATCCTGCACCGGCAGGGCCAGTACGGAGAGGCGGTGCGGTGCTTCGAGCACAACTTCGACATCAGCCGTACGCAGGCCCAGCGGATGGCCGAGGCCTCGGAGAAGCGCCGGATGCTGGTGGCCCTGGCGGCCACCTCGAGCACGCCCCTCGTGGGGGTGCTGGCCTCCCTCCGCCAGGGCGCCGCCAAGGCCGACGCCCCCGCCCTGGCCGGCACCTCCCGCAACCTGGCGGCCTCCTTCGCCGGTCCGCAGAGGCCTCCCCCGACCCCCTTGCACCACCTCGGCCGCCCCTCCTCCTCCTCCTCCTCCTCCTCCTCCTCCCCCTCCTCCTCCTCCCCTCCCTCCCTCCCTCCCTCCCTCCCTCCCGAAGGAACCGCTTGCTTGCGGGCCAGCGGTCGTTCCATCCCCTCACCGATTGCCCTCACACTCACACACGCCGCATACTGTCTCCGCTGCCGGGGGGGGCGGGGGGGGGGGGGGGGGGGATCGCCGTGCCGCCAGCGGATGGGGACGAGGGCCTGGGGCTGCCCATGGACCCGGCCAGCTCGCTGGGGCCCGCCTCGCCCTTCCTGCCCCGCCACCTGGCTCAGCAGGCCGCCATCCGGCCCGGCCCGGCCCAGACGAGCCGGCTGGGGGCCACCGAGGGGGCGACCGGGCCGCCCTGGGGCCACGGCCGGCTCGGGGGTGAAGATTGTGCCCCAACCAGGCGGCCATCATCGACAAGGCCCGCGTCAACCTGGGCATCGCCAAGGCCAACCGCTCCCTGGCCGCCTTCATGGCCGCCGTCCAGCGGGGCGACGCCCCCGCCGCGGGGACCGCACGCGCTCTGGCGGCCGCCCCTGAGGAGGACAGCGGGGCCCCCGCCAAGCCCGGGCCGCTCGGGCTGCTGGCCAGCCTCATGAAGAGCGACGAGGCCCGTCCCACGCCCCCCGCACGCCCTTCGCCGGCATCGCCCGCGCCCTCTGCTCCCCCCCCCCCCCCCCCCCCCCCCCCCCCCCCGTGCGCCGTGTATCATCGGGCACCGTGACGCCATGGCGGGACGGGCGGGCGCTGGTGGTGGTCCCGGGGGGGCGTGTGCGTGCAGGCGGACCTGTCGGCGGCCATGGACAACGTCACGGAGGCGCTGGGCGGGCCGCAGATCCCCCGGAGTCGCGTCCGGGCCAAGAAGGGCGGGCCCCGGCTGGACATCCTGCCCCTGGGGGCCGCCGGGCCGGCCGGGACGATGATGGACACGCCCGTCGTGCTGAGGCTGTGCGACCTCGACCCGGCCGTCCAGGTGACCCTCCGCACCTCATTCGCCGACGACGACAACAGGGTCCGCCCCGCAGCCCACAGCCCACAGCCCACAGCCCACAGCCCACAGCCCACAGCCCGCCGCCACCTCTTGGCAGCCCCCGTTCGGTGGTGGGGGCCTCTCCGCCCTGCTCTCGCACCCTGTTCTCACGCGCCCTGCCCTTGGCCTGGCCCGGCATGTGGGGTGGCTGTGCGGCAGCTGTGGCGGAGCACGGCCCGGTTCATCACGGACGGGAAGGGATGCGTCAACCTGAGCACGGCGGCGCCGCTGGGGGAGGACAGCACCTACCGGGGGGGCGACCCGATGGGGATCTTCTGGTCGATGGTGCCCGCCGACGGCCACGCGGCCGCCGTGCACACCCTCCAGCTGCCCTCGCCGGGCGCCTCACGGCCCCCCACCGCCCCCGACGGGCTCGCCGACCCGCAGCAGCCCGCCACCCAGCGCTCCCAGCTCTCCACCCAGCGGTCGGGCGCCCTGACGGGGCGCCGCTCGGGGAGCCCGGGGCCTGCCACCGAGACCTCGCTCTCCGACGTCCCCGAGGGCGGCGAGCCCGAGGGCGTGGGCGTGCCGGCCGAGGGGGCCGAGCCCAGCCCGGGGCACCCCAAGACCCTGCTGCGGGCCCTGTGCGCGCTGCAGCCGCTGCGGGTGCAGGTCGAGGTGGAGGTGGCCCGGGCGGTGGTGGCCCAGTGCACCCTGCTGCGCCACTGGGTCATCAGCCCGGCCCTGCTGCACCAGCAGTGGGTCACCCACCTGAAGGCCATCCAGGCCGACCAGCCCGCGGGCCGCAGCGAGGCCGGCAGCCCGGCCCCGGCCCTGCCGCCCCTGCCCGGAGGCATGATCCCCGCCGCCCAGCAGCCCGCCGCCAGTGCCGCCGCCGCCGCCGCGGCTGCTGCCGCCCTGACCAACGTGCCGGTGCCCCTGCAGGCCGTCGAGCAGTACGACCTGCCCCCCGCGGCCATCGGGGCCCCCATCTGGGCGCGAGTCTTCCTGCCGGCCGCGCCCCCGGCCCCGCTGGCGGTGCCGCCCTGCCCCGAGGACGAGCCCGAGCCCTCGGGCGGCGAGGAGACCGAGCGGCCGCGGGCCTCCCGGGCGGCCCTCTCCAGCGCCCACAACTCGACCCGCTCGGCGCGCAACTCGGTGACGGCCCGCTCGGGGCGCCGCAGCGAGCGCAGCGACAACGAGTCCGACGAGGAGCGGCCCGCCCCCCGGGGCCGCAGCCCCACCACCACCGAGCGGGGCCGCTCCGCCCGGGCACGCTCGGGCCGCTCGTCCCGCTCGCAGGGGCCCCGCGACAACCCCGAGGGCGCCCCCCTTGTCCTCGTCCTGGCCGCCGGCGGGTCGGGCAGCTGCCGCGACGGCGGCTTCGCCTGGGCGGTGCACGTTGCTGGTCTGCTGTTCCCCGCCAGCCTGCCTGCTCCCTGATGGGGCGACGTTGACTTGGCCACCGGCTGCGTGCCGAGAAGGGCGGGAGGGGGGGCGGGAGGGGGGGGGGCGGGAGGGGGAGTGGCGGACTGGCTGGGGGGCTCGACGCCTCATCCCGCCCTTCCCGGGGCCCGGTGGCAGCCCTGCTGGCCTCCCACGGCCGGGCCGCCTGCGCGATCGCCCTGTACGACACCATCCCCGAGGCGGCCGCCCCGCCCGCGACCCCCGCCAGCCCGGCGACGTCCAGCCGCAGCCCCGGGCCCCCGAGGCCGCTGAGGCGGCCCCCGAGGCCTCGCCCCGCCTCGAGCCGACCGACCCGGCCGACCCGGTCACCGCCCCACCGCCCACGGCCGCCGCCCCGCCTGCCGCGCCCGGGACCCCGTTGGCTCCAAACGCGGATGGGGTTGCGCCCTACCGGTTCGCCCTGCCGGCCAAGCTGCAGATGGTGGCCCTCGAGGGCGTCCACGCGGTGCTGAGCTACCTCAAGCGGACCGCCCCCTACGAGGAGCGCATCAACTTCTGCGGGCCCGACCGGGGCGTGGCCGTCGTGGGCATCTCCCGCGGCGCCGAGGCGGCCCTCCTCCTCGCGGGCAGTCCGTCCCCACCCCCTCCGCCCCCTCCGCCCCCTCCGCCCCGCCCCTCCATCGTCGTCCCAACCATCCTCCTCGCTGTGTGCCGGGCGGGGCGGGGGTGGGCGCAGTGTACCCGCAGGAGATCCGCCGGGTGGTGGCCATCGTGCCGCCCTGCGTGGTCTTCGAGGCGCCCACCCGGACGAGCCCCGCCCCCGCCGAGGCGACCAGCCCCTGGACGCGGCGCGACGAGGAGGTGCCCTTCCTGCCCGTCCGGTTCGCGGACGTCTACTTTCAGTCGCCCGACCCGTACGCCATCCCCCACTCGGCCTACTACGAGGACACCCTCAAGCAGGCCTCGTCCGTCCCGCCCCCGCAGCCCCGCCCTGGCCCCTCTGGCCTGGCCCCCCTCCCCACCCGCCGGGCCGATCGATCCGACCCCTTCCGACCCGCCCGCCCCCCTCCATCCGCCCCGGGTGTTGCTGCGCCTGCAGGCCGGACGACCTGGACCAGGCGGCCATCCGGGTGGAGCAGATCAACGGGCCGCTGCTGCTCATCAGCGCGGGGGCCGACCAGGAGTGGCCCAGCAAGGAGATGGCCGCCCAGCTCGTCCGGCGCCTCGAGAAGACCGCCACCCGGCGCACCCGGGCGGGTGCCTCGGCCTCCTCGGGCCGGCGCCACCGGGGCCCGGCCCTCAGCTGGCAGCACCACTGCCTGGAGCGGTGCGGCCACGACATCTGCCCGCCCAACATGCCCGCAAACACCAGCGCCCCCTCGGTGCAGCACCCCGAGGACCGGGCCGGCCACGCCCAGGGCGAGCGGGAGGCCTGGCGCCTCGTGGGGGAGTTCCTGGGCCTCCGCTACTGAGGGGGCATCCGCTCCTGGGGTGCCCGCACCCCCGCGAGGGTCCCTGCCTCCCCTCCCACCCTCTGCCCCTGCTGCCCCGTGTCGCCTGTGTCGATTGCTTGGCGAGCGGGTGCGCCTGTTGCCAGAAGAACAGCCCGCATGCCCGCCCACCGAGAGGGGGTTTGGCTCTGCCCAGACGGAGACCGAGGGACCCCCAAAACCAGGGGCCGGGGGTGCCAGGGGCGGGCAAGGACACGGAGGAGGACGGCTGGACGGGGCCGGAGGGGAGCAGGGAAGGGAAGGGAAGGGAAGGGGGGGCATGGCTCGGCGGCCGCTCCCTCCACGGGAGGGGCCACAGCCGGGCCGCCCCAATGGCCGGCCAGCCCAGCGCCACGGGGGCGCCAGGCGGTGCGGCCCACGAAGCACGAAGGGCCCGGATGGGGCCGGGGGCGGGGGCGGGGAAGGGGCTCAGAGACGCGCCTTCTTGGTCTCGTCCTTGGCGGCCTCCGGGGCGGCCCGCTTCTCCTGCAGCCAGCCGGGGCAGGGGGGGGACAGTCGCGTCAGACTGCCGGGTGCCGGGCGTGGTTGGGGCGGGCGAGGCGAGGCAAAGGAGCGAGGCGAGGCTAGAGGAGCGAGGCGAGGCTAGAGGAGCGAGGCGAGGCTAGAGGAGGCGGGCCTTGGGCGGGGCCAGGCGGGCATCGTCCTCGGGCACGATGGGGGCCGGGCCCTCCGGCTCGTCCCTGTGCTCGTCGTGGTCATCGTCCTGGATGGGCCTCCGCTCCTTGTGCTCCTTGTGCTCCTTGTGTTCCTTGTGTTCCGTGTGTTCCGTGTGTTCCGTGTGTTCCTTGTGCTCCTTGTGCTCGTCCTCCTCCTCATCGGGCCCCGAGGATGCGGCCTCCTCGTCGGGCTTGTAATCGTCGTCTTCCTCCTCGTCCTCGCCGCCCGCCTGGGCCAGCTGCTTGGCGAACTCGGAGCCGCTCCCGGCCGCCATCGCAGCAGCAGCCGAGTCGGCCTGGGCCTGATGAGCGCCCCGCCCCGCCGCACAGACAGACCGGGAGGAACCCGCAGAATCGCTCAGCACCAAATGCGACAGCGGGGGCGGGGGGCCTGGTATGGGGTCGGAGAGCAGGACCGATGCGGGGGCTGTGCGGACCTTCTCCTTCTTGATCTGGGCCTGGTTGAGCAGCTTGATGCCCTTCTTGACGCAGAGGAAGTCCGACAGGCGCGGGTACTCGTCCCGGGGGATGTTGGTGAACTCGAGGTGGCCCTCCTTGCCCCGCACGTGGATGGTCAGGTCGAAGGTGCGGCTGCCCCCGTCCGAGCTCACCCGGTGGAACTGCCCCCGCCCAGCAGCCCCCGCCCAGCAGCCCCCGCCCCCAGCACCCCGCCGCCCCCGCCCACCCCGGCATGGTGGATCAGCATCGGACGGAAGAACGGCTGGCGCAAGCGAGGTGGTGACAGGCGCGCCCGTCGAGATGGTCCGGCCCCTGAGCCCGGGCATGGGCTGGGGCACGGGCTGGGCCGGGGAGGCACAGGCTGGGCGGGGGCATGGGATGGGCGGGGGCATGGGCTGTGCCCGGGGACATGGGCTGTGTCCGGGGGCGGCGGACCTCGAGGCCGGTGATCTCGTCGAACTTGAGGCAGAGGGTGGGCTTGTGCAGGAAGAGGAAGGACCGCTCCAGCACGAAGAGCAGCCCCTCGTTGGCCTTGTAGGAGCACTTCACCGCGGCCGCACCCGGGTTGCGCTCGTTTTCGTTGCTGCAGCCAAGCCCCGACCCGTGCCCCGCGCCGGGGTGACGACCGTGGAAACGGACGGTGCGGGCGGGCGGGCGGGCGGGCGGGCGGGCGGGCGGGCGGGCGGGCGGGCGGGCGGGGGTGCGAGGGCGGACCAGAAGGACTTGGAGTGGGTCGTGACCTTGCGCTCGGTGAGCGAGTGCAGCAGGCGGGTCATCAGGGTGATCGTGTCCCCCTGCAGCTGGGCCTGCAGCTTGTACTTGGTCAGGTCCTCCCTGACCCCCGCGCCGCCACCCGCACCCACAACCCCCGCGCCAGTCCCAAGGAATGTGAGGAGCTGCGGCGGCACGTCCAGTGTCCCCTGTGGGTCCATCGCGCTCTCTCGGTCTGCCGAAGGGGCAGAGGGGCGATGATAGGGCAAGATGCGAGCGTGGAGGGGCGGGGGGCGGGGCAGACGGGGACAGCTTGATGTCGAGGGTGGTGCGCTCCTCCGAGGCCAGCTGCATGATGACGTACGGGTAGCGGGTCTGCCCCTGCCGCACAGGCGGCTCGAGGGCGAGCTGCCCGAAAACAACCGCAGAGTGCCATCGCGCCCCCAGGCACAGAGCCCAGCATCGCAGAGTGCCAAGCGGGGTGAGACGGTGGCGCGGAGACCCGGAGCGGGTGGCGGCAGCAGCCGGGGGATGGGCGGCGGTGGGGGACGGACCACGATGAAGATGGAGCGCTTGTCGGGCCGGGGCAGGGCGTAGATCTTGGAGATGCTCTTGTAGGAGATCCGGAAGTCGTGCGTCTTGCCGTGCATGTTGAGCATGTTCCCGTACAGGTTCAGGTCGTACCGGCCCCGGGGCACGACGAAGGCCAGGTCGCGGAAGGTGGTGATGACGTCTCCGGAGACGGTCTGGATGTCGGCCCGCTCGATGATGCGCTTCATGACGGCCTGCACGCACACCCCGTCCAGCCATCCAGCCATCCAGCCACCCGTCCCGCCGGGAAGCCGTCCCGGGCGCGTCAGACCATCCGCCTGTCGAGTCCCCTCAAGGCGCGGGTTGGGCGGCGCCGGACGGACCTCGGACTTGGCGATGCCGGCCTCATCGGTGCCGGGGATGTAGAACCGGAGTTGAGTCAGCATGTCGTCCTCTGGGTTTGCGCCTTCTTCGGGAGCGAGCTCGAGGATGACCTCGTTCTTGTTGGCCGTGGCTTGCGCCACCGCCCCGTAGGGCAGGCTGAACATGGACTGGCCACCGGCGTTGAAGACAATCTCATCTATGAGGATCCATGGCACCCATCAACAGAAGGTGACGGTGAAGGCAGCAGACCCTCGGCAGCGAGCTCGCCCCAGTTCCAGCCGGCGATGTGATGTTGGGTCGAATTGAAAGCAATTCTTTCGATTTCGCAGAATGTCTTGAGTGCTGAGCCGTGCTGTCCAAAAGAAAAAAAAATCGGTGGTTTTCACGAACAGATTCAGACCTCGCGCTTCATACCCTGAAATGAGGCTGTCGCGCCCCCTTTCATAAAGAGTTTGCACAGGTAGCTCTTGATCCCGCGCGTCCAAACGAGAGATTGTATCTCTGATTTGTTAAAAACTGTAACGGCACCGCTCTCCTTGTCCTTCCATGCCAAGCCCTCCTGGCCGAGAGCAAGACGGCCGGATTTGCCATCGCCGTTCTTGCAATCGTGGACAATATTTTGAATTTGTGTGGCAGGAGCAGGTGGGACGGGTGCAGAAGCCGAAGGGACGGTGGCTGTCACGGAGCCCTGTTCCATATTTGAACTCGCGAAAAGGGTGGTGATCCCAGGTTCGTGATGCAAAAAAGGGAGGCTTCGCCGAAGAAGGGTGTTCCGCAGCCTGCCCCAAAGAAGGCCCTCCAGCAGAAGCGCCAAGGTCTGCTTCAAATCAGGCATTGTTTCACCCTGTGCCCAGCCCCCAACAGGGGAGCACCGTTGACAGGTGGCGATGATGATGACGACGCTTTGGTTTCTCTCTCAAAAAAGCTGCGTCCCACCACGGAAGAGGAATCACTCGTTGCAGAGGCTAGCGTTTCGGAGGTCAGCTCCGCAGAGGACGAAGAATCGACTCCTCAAGCCACGACAACAGCTGCCCCTGCTGCCGCGCCCAAGCTGGCGAAGCAAAAGGTCTGCTCATGGGACTCATGGGATGATCTTCACATCATCCCATCTTTTTCTCCCTCAGGCCCGCCTGGCCCAGTTGCGCGCGAGGCGGAAGGAAAAGCGGAGTCAGGAAATTCATGCTCGTGTGAGTCGCGACGAGGGCATTGCATTTGCCTCGCTGGACGACCAGGCCAGGTTCTTGGTGGACCAGTGCAGCCGAACGCGATCCAGTCTCGCGCACCCGACCCAGACGGCCCCCGCCGATGGCGCTGCTGCCAAAAAAGCGACCCCGGCCCTGGAAATCTCGCCCGAGATGCTCTGCACGTTCCCCGAGAATCCCGAGAGCCCCCAGGAGCACCCCTTGCCATCACTGGCCACTTTGTTGGATACACTGCTCCCAGGGTGGCACCAGCGCCGCCCCGCCCCGCCCGGGGAAGCCAAGCCCAAGAAGGCCCGCGCTGCCAAGAAGAAGGAAAAGGGGAAGCTGGCCGACGAAGAAGATGGCAAAGAGGCCGAAGGGGACGATCACAGCGAGGATGAAGAGCAGCCTAGGGTGGTGGAGCCCGCCCAGATCCCGATCCTGCTCGTCTGTTCCAACGTCACCCGCGTCCGCGACGTTGCCGAGGCTCTCGTGGAAGCCTCGCGCGCCCGCCTGGCCATCTCCAAGCCCAAGAAGGGCGGCCCGACAGCCATCAAGGGAGTCCCATTGCCCAAGCAAACCATCCGCGAAGGGCTGGCCGTCGTGCAACTGGTCGGCCGCCACCTGAAGGGGCAGCACCTTGACGTTGCCAAGCAAGCCGCACACCTCCGCAAAGGCGGAGCAACTATTGCTGTTGGCACGCCCAGCCGTTTGCTTCAAATGGTTGTCTCGGTCTGTTGTCCCTTTCTTGCGTTGACGCACAGTTCAATCGGCTGTCTTAAATAGGGTGCTATCTCGATGAACGCATCATCCTTCGTTGTGGTTGACTTGGCACATGATTCGAAGAAACGCAATATCTTCGAATATCCAGAAACTCAGAAAGGTCATTCATTGAAATTCCTTTCACCATCTCTCATATCTGTCTCAGATCTTGTGAAGCTCATTGCGGAACATTTTCTCCCTGCCCAAACGCAGCCGAATCCTCCTCGTTTGCTTTTGTTGTAATTCGCGAAACACGATGACAGTGGCATTGGAATGATCTCCTTAGGGGAGGGGTCGGTTGAGCGGGAGAGTGCCGGAATTGAACTGTGCTATGCTCGCGGCTAACGTCTGAATTGCACCCTCGGGGCCACTCACCCACGCACCCTCCCTCCCTCCTGCCCACAACCTAATCGCATCACATCACACTCAGATCTATGTTGATCGGACGGATGGCGGCCGCACCCTCGCGAGGTCACTCTCAAGATATGAAGGGACCACCAACATGATTGTTTTGGGACTCCCCCGCGGCGGAATGCCGGTGGCCCTCGAAGTGTCCAGAGCACTGGAGTGCCCTCTCGACGTCGTAGTTGTCAGAAAGATCGGTTGTCCAGGTCAGGAGGAGTTTGCAATCGGCGCCATTGCGAGCGGGGGACCGCCGTTCCTCAACGAGTCCGTCATTGAACGCCTCCGCTTGAATCGGGACACCATTAACGAGATCGTGGCTCGAGAACACGCTGAATTGGCACGCCGCGAAGTAGAATACCGAGGAACGCGGCCATTTCCTGAGTCCGTTTTTGGAGCAATTTGTCGCACTCATTTTTGTTGCAGCCTTCGAAACAAAACGGTTCTGCTTGTAGATGATGGGCTGGCAACCGGGGCCAGCATGCGCGTTGCAGTCCGGGCCATCCGGGAATTGAATCCTGCGCGCATTGTCGTGGCAGTCCCGGTGGCCTCTCGAGAGGCGGTCGTGACTTTGAGGGCCGAGGAGGGTGTGAGCGAAGTCGTTTGCCCCAACATCCCACGCTTCTTTTCAGCCGTCGGCCAGTGGTACTCCCATTTGTCCGTGAGCAACTTTTGTTGATCCCAGGCGCACCTTTTCGTGTCGCCAGTGACCAGACCACCGACGACCAGGTTCGGGAGTGCTTACTTGCGAGCGCCGCCTCCCTGGCCCAAAAAAGGCGCGGGCAACTCGCCGGGGTACGTCCAAGCGAGGCCAGCGGAATTACACGGTGACAATGTTGGGGGAGACAGAAGAGACGAACAAAAACAGCTCTTCGAGACGCTCGCTTCTTACCGGCGACGGCCACCCTTTTTGGGCTTGCCGTGGGTCGCGGCCGCAGCCCGAACTTTGGCCTCCGTTTCTCGGGCCTCCTGTTCGCTTGTTTTTGCAGTCGGCACGTGCCTGAAAAACGGGAGACGAAAATTACAAGGACAAAAGGACACTGGACCACAGACACGGCGGCGACGGAGACCGAGCCCTGAGTGACCTTCTGATAATTTGTGCCAGTGATTTGGCGGGCTACAGGAGGGTGTGAAAAAGGGACCGATCAGGGGGACAGCACACACCCTTCCTCTTCGGGTCGCGGTCGCGCATGGGCAGCCAGCGGAGCGGGTCGGGGGCCTTGGAGGGGTCGTACCGGGCCGGCAGCCGGATCTTCCGCTTGCGCTTCTTCTTCTTCTGTGGAGGAGATGAGGCGGGATGGAGGCAGGAAGGACCCGAGGGCATGAACATCCGGGGCAGGGCAGGCGGCTGGGGGCCGACCTCGGTCGCATCGGCGGCTGCGGCGGCTGCGGCGGCCTTGGCGGGGCCAGCCGCGGGGGCCGGGGCCGCGGGTGGGGCCTCGGGCTTCTTGACCTTGCGCCCGTCGGCGCGCAGCTCGAGCTGGTCGATGGCCTCGGCGCCCGCCGCCTCGCCGGCCGGCAGGCCCTGGCTGTCCCTGCACCCAGCAGCCCCCACCCGGATCAAAGGGTGAGGAGGAGCCCTGACGAGGAGCCGCCGAGCACGTTGGGGATGGAAGACGGTGGGGATGGAGGACGGTGGGGATGGAAGACGGTGGGGATGGAAGACGGTGGGGATGGAGGACGGTGGGGATGGAGGACGGTGGGGATGGAGGACGGTGGGGATGGAGGACGGTGGGGATGGAGGACGGTGGGGATGGTGGACGGACCGTTCGGCGGCAGCCGTGTCGAAGTAGCTCTCGGCAATGACCAGCCCCTGCGCCCCCACGCCAGATGCCGACGAATGAGATGCCGCAATGATGAAGAACATGTCAGGCGCGGGCCGGGGAATGGAAGGGGGCGGGCGGGCGGACCGCCTGGGCGGCGAGGTCGGCAGGGTCGAGCTGGAGGATGGCGCGCCACAGCTGGGCCGCCTGGCGCCACTGCTCGTGCTGCAGCCGGAACCGCGAGGCGGCCTGCAGCAAGGTGTGGTAGGGACTCCCCACCGCCTGCGGGGCGGCCCGGATTGGGGTCGAGAGAGACCAGGTCAACCACCACGCGGCGAGGAGGAGCAGCAGCAGCGGAGGAACAGCAGCAGCGGAGGAGGAAGAGGGGGCGGAAGGCTCCAGGGCCGCAGCAGACCTTGGGCCCGGCCTTCTCCCAATGGGCCAGGGCATCATCCAGCAGCTGGGCAGCCTCGGCCACCAGGCCGCACCGCTCCAGAATGGCCACCTGGCGCCCGTATGGGTGTGGGTGTGCGTATGGGTGCGTATGAGTTCGTGCGTTCGTGTGAGTGCGATGCGGCCAGATGCCCCGATGGGCGGGCGGGCAAGATGATGAGGCGGGCGGGCGGGCAAGATGATGAGGCGGGCGCGGACCTGGATGCCCATGAGACCCGGGGCGAACTTCTGGGCGGGCGGCAGGGCGGCCATGATGCGGGCGGCCTGCTCGAGGGAGCGGGCGGCCGTGTGGGGCACCGCCGCGGCCATGCTCAGGTAGAGCTGGGCAAGCGCAAAGGCAACCCGGCTGTGCTCGGGGTGGCGCAGGTTGGCAGCCTGGGGGCGGGGCGGGGCGGGGCGGGGCGGGGTCACAGAACGGAGTCCTTATGAGGTGGCGGGGTGGCGGGGCGGTGGCGGCGACCTTGAGACACTCCTCGGCCTTGGGGAGGCGCTTCTCGCGGATGGCCAGGAGGGCCTTGGCCAGGGGCACCTGCTCGTTCTCGGGGTCGGCCTCTTCCGCCTGCCGGAGGGCCTCGCGGGCTTGGTCGAGCTGCGGCCAGCGGGCGATGGAATGGGAATGGTGCCATGGGAGGGGCGGCCAGCAAGACGGGACAGTCGACGGAGCAGAGGTGGGGGGGAGTTGGGACGGGCGGTGTGGGATGGGAGGGCAGAGGCCCCGGCGGGCGGACCTTGCGGGCGCCAATGTGCAGCAGGGCGCGGGTGCAGTGGAGGGCGGTCCGCTGGGCGGCGGTGAGCTTGGCCATGACCGCCTCCGAGGTGATCCCCCGCAGCTGCCCGGCGCCGCCCGGGACGCACCCGATGAGAAGCGAGGAGCAGCCCACGATGAGATGAGGAGACGGAGCCCCCGGAAGGGCGGCAGGGGCAGAGCGGCGGCCCGGGGAAGCAGCCGGGTGCGAACCTGCTTGAGGGACTCGATGGGCCCACGCTCCCCAGCGGTCAGGGTCACGGCGTTGTGGGTGGCCACCCCGAGCAGGACCACATCCGCCGGCCTGTGGCCCGCGGCAGACAGGTGTGACGGGGCGGTGAGCGCGGGCACGGGTGACGAGACGGAAGACACCCCGGGGTGGCGGGGTGCGGTGCGGTGCGATGCGGTGCGATGCGGTGCGATGCGATGCGATGCGATGCGATGCGGTGTGGTGTGGTGTGGTGTGGTGTGGTGTGGTGTGGTGTGGCGGGTGCGGACTTGGCCTGGATGACGGCCTGGTAGGTGCGGAGGGCCTCCTCCTCGCGGCCCAGCAGCTGCTGGACGAAGGCCCGCTGGGTCTGGATGGCCGCAAGCTCCGCCGCGGCCTCCTCGGGGTCCTCCTCCGCGTGCCGCTGGCAGGCGCCTATGGAGAGAACCCGCACCCAGAGGCGCGTGAGGACCCGTGGGACGGCACGGAGGGCAGGCACGGAGGAGCAGCCTGACGGAGGGCAGGCACGGAGGGCAGCCCGACGGACGCTCGGCGAAGGTGAGGCACTGCAGGGCCTGCTCGAGCTGATCGCCCCGGGCCAGAGCGCACGCCCCGTTGTAGAGCACTTCATAGGCCGAGTCGGGAGACGGCTATTGTGGGACCAGAGTGAGCACCGGGGGTGGAGTGCGGGGCCACACGGACCCTGGGCAGGAAGCGCGTGGAATCCTGAGGCCGGTTGCTCAGGGCAATGGCCGAAAGCAGGTTCGCCTGAAGCTCCGCATTCTTGGGGTCTTTCTCGAAGAGGGACTCGTAGATTGAGACGGCCTGGTCGTACTTCTGGGACCGGTAGGCCTGAATCGGGACGGGTTCAATCGTACAAGGGTGAATACGCAGAGCACAAACCAATTGGGCCTCCAAGTGAAGAACGGAGTTAGACTTTTCGGCAGCTGGGATAGCCTGAAGAGTTGTCAGCGCTTCAGGGGTTCTCTGAAGGCGATACAGTGAATATGCCTTCTCAAAGAGGAACGATCCAGCCGGAAGAGTTTCAATAAAGGCCAGTGTATCGGCAAACTTTCCGTCTTTCACAAGGCACTTTGCCTTACAGTTGACGGCATCAGGATCATTGGGGATCTCGGCGAGAATCCGATCACAAATCGTCAACGCAACCTCGTAATCCTCCTCGGAAAGAGCTGTCTCAAGACTCGCGAAATTTTGCTGGACGAGTTCGAGCTTTTTCGGATCCATTTCGAAATGAGCGGTAAAGCCCCCGGTTGAGAAAATTCTTGCGCGTCTGTTTTTTTCCCATGTTTCTTCCCAACAACGTTCCGTTTGTTCCAGTCCCCTCCAAACGGAGAGCCCAGAATCTACGGGTTTGCAACAAGGTGAAGAGCCAGGGGGTGTCGTCGAATGGCACGGCGGTCGCTCTCTGCTGACCTCCCAGTTGGCAGGGGAGTGCCTGAGCAGCAGCCTGGAGGAGCTCTCGTGCATCGAGCCCTCGCCCAACCCTCCCCAAAATAGCGCGCTCCCCGAGGCGCCCCTTCCGCAGCCTGGTCAGGCCCTCTTCGCCGCGCCCCCGGTCCTGTCGATGATGGTGACCCACGAACTGCCCACCGAAATGACCGACCACCTGGCACAGTCCAGTCGGATGACCGTGGTGAGGGCCGGCCCCGAGAGCAAAATCGGCCTGGTGGCACCGCCGGGGGGGAGCCCCCTGGAGATCCACCTGGGGGCCCAGCTGCAGGCGCCCTCGTCCTTCCTGGGCTCGGGGGCGCTGTCCTTTCGGGTGATCGACCCCCAGAAGGTGGTCGACCCCAAGACGGGCAAGGCCTTCACCATCTACTCGCTGCTCACGGCCTCGGTCCTGCCCGAGCTCAGCCACCTGGTCCGCCCCCCCCGCTGCCCCCTGCCTCCGTGGGCTCACCTCCCTCCCTCCCTCCCTCCCCCCCCCCCCCCCCCCCCCCCCCCCCCCTCCCCCCGTCGGGCCCACCAGGGGAACAGGGTCCAGAAGCGGTACACCGAGTTCGCGGCCCTCTACCAGGAGCTCTCCGAGCTGGCCGCCCGGCAGCACATCCGCCTGCCGCCCTTCCCCAAGAAGAAGCCCTTCGGTCCGCCCCCCGCTGCTGCCCCAGCTGCCCCAGCTTCCCTTTTGGCCCCGCCGCCTTTGGATTGCTGCCTGACACTGTCTGCTCTCCCCGTGCCCGCGGCCAGGCCGCTTCGACGCGGCCGTGGTGGAGGAGCGCCGGCAGGCCTTCCAGGACCTGCTGAACTTCTGCGCCCGGCGGACGGGCCTGCGCAGCTGCCCCGCCCTGGTGACCTTCCTCAGCCGGACCAACTTCTGCTCCAACTTCACCCCCGAGCCCTCGGCCTTCTCGGCCAGGGCCTCCTCGGTCGCCGGTCCCGCGGCCCCCCCGGGCCAGCAGCCCCCGGGTCAGCAGCCCCCGGGCGGGGCGGAGCGGTGCCGGTCGGGGCGGGTGATGATGGTTGTCTCGGCCTCCTCGGAGCGGCCCTGGTCCGAGGCGCCCCCCGCTCGATGAGCCCGCCCCGGCACGCCTCCATGCCGCGTGCCCCTCGCCCGGGGGGCGCGGGCCCATTTCGCTGTGATGGGTCCCCCCCCAGGACCCCCTGGCGCGGCGTCGACCTTGGGTCTCCCTTGCGGCATGTCTCCCCTTCCCTTGCGGCATGTCTCCCCTTCCCTTGCGGCATGCGGCATGTCTCGGTATGTCTCCCTTGCGGCATGCCCCCGCCTGGGATCTCCTCGCCCCCGACCTCCTCCCTCCCTCTCACCCCACCCCCAGCGCCCATCCTGTGATCCTGTTGGCCGTGCCGCCCTTCGTTCGGGGTTCCTGTTTGGTGTTTCTTCTTCTTCGGGGCTTTTTATCGTCGTTCGCCTTGCGTTCGCCTTCTCCGCGTCGCCTCGCCTGCACGCCACCCCGTGCATCGCCCCCCCATTACCATCTTGTTCCTCTTGTCGTTTGTTTTCCCCCCCCCCCCCCCCCCCCCGGTCTTTCGTAGGGTCTTCACCCTCCCTCTTCGCGGCATCCCTATCCGTCCGTCCCCACCATCCCCTTCTTTTCTCGCTGCCTCCCAATAACCATCGTCCTGCCCTCGAAGACTCTCTGGCCCCGCCCCCGTGGGTGTGGGTGTGGGTGTGGGTGTGGGTGTGGGTGTGGGTTGGAGTGGGTTGACGTGAGTTGGTGAGTTGGTGTCGGCGCATGTTGGTGTCGGCGCATGTTGGCGTCAGTGCACATCCCTCTAGGGAAGGGTACCCTGCCGACTGACCCCACCCATGAACCACTCACTCGGGGACCCGATTGCGCGATGGTTTGAGGTTGCCCCGGGTGTGGGCCAACTGGAATTCACGCGGTTTGCCGATCGGATCAAGACCGGTTGGGTGATGGTCGACCGACGAACGACCCCTGTTGGTCAGCGCATGTTGGTGTTTCGGCGCATGTTGGGCGGCCATGGCCAAGAAAGAGGCCCGCATGGGATCCGCCGACCATCCGGGGGATCAGATCGGCGCAAACGGTGGGGGCGGGCGGGGAAGAATGCACAGGATATGAAACAAGTCGGGGCGGGGCGGGGGGCGGGGCGGGGGCGGCGCACTTTACAAAGGGGTCCGCTCCTCGGGCCCCCCACGGGGCGGCGGCATGCGGGTGGGGGCCGGTTCTTCTTGTTCCTGCTTGGGCCGGTTCTTCTTATTCCTGCTTGGGCCGGTCCGCACTGGGCGAGCTCGCCTCCGTGGCGGCGGCTGCGGTCACCGAGGTGGCTGCGGCTGCGGCTGCGGCGGCTGCGGGGGCCGCGGCCGGGGCGGGGATCTGGGGGCCGCCCGCGGGGTGGCGGCCGGGGTGGGGGTCTTGCGATCGGCGTTGTAGTCGATCTTGAGGGACTTCTCGGCGTGGTAGTAGCGCTGCGAGCGGGCCACCTTGGCCCCCTTGACCTCCCGGTCGGCCAGCCGGGCGTCCTTCCACACGACGACGTCCCCCTCGATGGGCCGGAAGCCGTAGTAGTACACCTGGCCGTAGTAGTACCCGCCCACGGCCCCCGGGTTGCTCTTCAGGATCTCGCTGTCCCACCTGGGCACCGACAGGCCCGCCAGACGGGGGCCAGAAAGCGTGTGAGCGGGGTGAGGGTGGTGGGTGAGGGGTGGTGGGCGGGGGTGGCGTGTGCGGGGGCGTGTGCGGACTTGCCGGGGAGGTGCACGTCGGCCAGGTCGAACTCGTAGGGCTGCCAGAGGGTGATCTGGTCGGCCTCGATGCCGTGGGTGCGGGCCAGCTGGGCCACCATGTCGGCCCGGGTGGAGGTGCCCTTGAGGACCACCGTCCCCATGGGGCCCAGCGCCTGGGTGGCCGGGTCCCAGCGCTGCTCGCGCACCACCAGGTCGTCGGCGGCCAGGTGCTCGGGGGCGGGCAGCACCTCGACGGCCATCTTGCAGCCGTCGTAGATGTAGTACGACCGCATGTTGTCCGTGTCGCGCAGCACCCGGCCGCAGCCGTGGTAGTACTTCTTCTCCTGCAGCCGCAGTCGGGCCTTGGCCGCGGCCATCACATCCGCAGGCACGGGCCGCACGGGCCCCAGCAGCGCATCCAGATCGGGGTGCGTGCCTGCACAGTCGCACAGCCCCCAAGGAAGAAGGTCCCATCCCATGGTCAAGAGGAGCGCGGGGGGGGGGGGGGGGGGGGGGGGTATGTAGGGTCCTGTGGGTGGCGAGGCAGGGAGGGAGGGCGGGAGGGAGGGACGGACACTTCTCGAGGATGAGCTCCTTGACCTGGGGCGCCGTCATGGCCACGTTGACCTCCACCTTGGACAGCGTCACGAAGTCCTCGTGGTAGCTGATCGCAGGGGTGGCCGGGGTGGGGGCCGGGGTCGGGGTCGGGGTGGCCGAGGGGGCCGGCGAGACCGCGTCGGGCGCCGGGGCCGCGGGGGCCGCCTCCGAGGCGGGGGTGGCGGCAGGGGTGGCGGCGGGGGTCGGGGCCGGGGTCGGGGTGGGCGTCGGGGTTGCCGGGACGGCCGAGGCCACGTTGGGCTGGTAGAGGGTGAAGTTGATCGAGATGCCGCTGGTGCCCTTGGGGGCGCCGTCCTTGACGATCAGCTCGCTGTTGTCCCCGATGCCGGCCATGTACAGCGACAGGGTCTCGTCCTTCAGCACCGAGACGCCGTAGTACGAGGAGCGCAGCAGGTGGAAGGAGGCCGGGTCGGGGCGGCCGATCATGGGGGCGATCTTGGCCTTGAAGGCCTGCAGGGTGGTGTTCTTGTCCAGCCGCAGGCGGAGCTTCTCCGTCTTGGAGGCGGGCTTGTTGAAGGTGACCGTGATGTAGTTCCGGGTGAGCCGGTGCCAGGCGATGATGCGCGAGTGGCAGTGGAGCGGGTCCGGGAGCCGCTCGACCCGCAGGGTGGAGCCCTCGTAGACGTACAGGTGGTAGCTGAGCTCCTTGGCGTCGTCGATGAAGGGCTCCGCGTCCCGGTACGACTCGCACCGCAGCACCAGCATCTCAGCCAGAGGCACGCCCGTCTGGGGAGGCGGCAGCAGGAGCCATGGGTCAGGTCCATGTCCCACCACACGGGGAGAGGCGAGCCGAGGGGATGCGAGGCGAGGGGGATGCGATGGGAGGGGGATGCGGGGATGCGGGGATGCGAGGGAGGCGAGGCGAGGGCAGACCGTGTCGGCGATGGCCTGGCGGAGGGCCCCCACCGTGGCCGTCCGGGGCACGTAGACGCTGTACGGCTCGGTGAAGTCCAGCATCTGCGGCAGCCGCCAGGCCAGGCGCCACCCCCAGTTCACAGTCAGCAACCAGATGTGCGAAGGGGCGGTGGGGGCGGTGGGGGCGGTGGGGGCGGTGGGGGCGGTGGGGTCGGGGGCGGGTTCATGGGGTCGGTGGACATGGGCACGGGGGGCGGGTTGAGCACCTCCACCCGGATGAGCATCTTGGCCGGGTCGTAGGGGGCCCACTCGGCCCCGGGCTGCTTGTGCTCCAGCAGGACGGCCGCGTAGGCCGAGACGACCGAGCTGTAGTGGGACAGGGGCGTCGCCGAGGGGGCGATCACCTCGCCGGGCACCTGGTAGTAGGTGCTGCTGCAGACCCGCATGCGGATGTGCTCCCGGCTGGGGATGTAGGGCGCCGGCCCGGTCCGCTCGGGCCGCACCAGACGCTCCTCCTCCTCGTCCTCCTCCTCGGGCGCCGGCGTCGCCGCGGCCCCGGCTGCCGGGGAGGCGGAGGCATCGGCGGCTGCGGGGCCAGCTGCGGGGCCGGCGGCGGCGGCGGCGGGGCCGGCGGAGGCATCGGCCGTGGGGGCGGCTGCGGCTGCGGGGTCCTTCTTGGGGTCGGCCTCCTTGTCCTTCTTGGCCTTCTTGGGGGTCTTGCCCAGGACGACCTCCTCGTAGAGCTGGTCGAAGAGCTCCTGGGTGCTGCGGGTCCGGTTGAACTCGACCGAGTACTGGGCCCCGTGGCGCTGCGGGTAGAGCACCTTGACGGTGACGTTGTCCTTGGTGCCCTCCCACTCGGCCAGCTCGCCGGTCAGCTTGCGGTTGTCCTCCTCGACCTCCTCCTTGACCCCGATGGGGATCTCCGTGTCGGGCACGGCCATCACGTTCCGGGCCGGGTCCACCCGCCGGTAGACCAGCATGTAGGCCGTCGCAGAGTGGCCCGAGTAGTACGAGGCTGCCCCGATCCCAGCCCCCCAAGCCCAGCCCCCAAGCCCGGCAGAGCAGCGAAGCCCAGTTGAGTCGGAGCGCCGGTCAGCCGACGGAGAGGCAAGGAGCGGGAGCGGGAGCGGGAGCGGGCGGGGCCGAGCAACAGCAGGCGAGGGGACGTGTGGGGCGGACAGTAGTAGCTGCTGCTGTAGTACGAGTCGGAGGCGGCCCGGGGGCTGGAGCCGAAGGTCTTGGAGATGTCGGCCTCCTTGATCTCCGTCACGGTCGAGTCGTTGAACTCGAACCACTTGTTCAGCTGCCCGCCACCCAAGCCCAACGCCAGCCCAGGTGAGGGGCGGCGAGGGGCGGCCATGGAGCGCCGAGAGAGCCCCACCAGAGCGCCCCCCCCCCCAGGCGGCGCAACGATGGGATGGCGGGCAGGGGGGGGGGGGGGGGCGGGGCGGCGGACCTCGAAGGAGCGCACGTAGGCGTAGTAGTGGCCGCCCATGGCGCCGCCCGAGTGGATGAGCACCGCGAAGAGGTCGTACTCCTGGGCCGCGGCGGGGGCGCCGGCCTCGGGGGGCGCCACGAAGGGGGCCATGTCGATGCGGACCGGGAAGCGGAACATGTCGTCGAGCTTGACCCGCTGCATGGTCTCGTAGTTGAAGTCGAACCGCTTCAGCTGGATGGTCAGCAGGTAGGGCAGCTCGACCAGCCGGTAGCCCAGGGTGGCGTCGCACTTGCGGGCGCAGTGCTCGCAGGTGTACTGGTTGTCCCCGTTGAGCATCTCGACCGCCTGGTACTTCTGCAGGGCCCCCGCCAGGTCCTCGCCCACGTTCTGCACCTGCAGGCCGATGTCGTAGAAGTCCTCGGTGCGCCCGTGGACGGTGTGGCACTCCTGGCAGATGATCTCGTGCCGTTGGCGGCCCCGGTAGAGCCGGTCGGCGAACTTGCTGTTGTCCTCCTGGCCGTTGTTGCGGAAGGCGTGCTCCAGCGCGTCGAAGAGCACCCGGTTGAGCTCCTGGATGTCGTGCTGCTCGAAGGCCTCCGCCCCCTGTCAAGACAGCCCCCCACCGGCGCGCCCAGCGCAGCAGCCCCACAGCACAGCACAGCACAGCCCGATGCCAGTCAGGAGGAGGCCGCCGGGGGCAGGAAGGGGGCAGGAAGGCGGAGGGGGGCAGGAAGGCGGAGGGGGGCAGGAAGGCGGAGGGGGGCAGGAAGGCGGAGGGGGGCAGGAAGGCGGAGGGGGGCAGGAAGGCGGAGGGGGGCAGGAAGGCGGAGGGGGGCAGGAAGGCGGAGGGGGGCGGGCAGGACGGACGGTCCAGTTGAAGGAGTGCGTGAGGTCCTTGGTCTCATAGGCGGGCCGCTCGCCGCACTGCAGCCGGGCGAAGAGGCGCTGGAGCTGGTAGGGGATGTTCATCTCGGGGTTGCTCTGGGTCCGGTCCAGCCGGAAGGAGTACAGCATCGACCGGAACTCTGCCCAGGCCCCGAGCCGCGGCCCCCACACCCAAACCCCAGGCGAAGCGCACCAGTGAAATGCGCCCCACGATGGCGGAAAGCCCTGCCCATTCGACCTCTTGGGGCCACCCCACCCAGCAGGATCGGTCGTGGGCGTGCGTGGGCGGACCGGGGGTCATGAAGAGGGTCTGCAGGAGGGAGTTCATGTAGCAGGTGGCGCCCTGGTTCTGCAGGCCGGCGAACGACCGGGCGGCGCGCTTCTTGGGCTTGTTCCAGTCCGAGCCGTACGACGAGTAGCCGTAGCCGCCCCCGTAGGAGCTGGTGTAGCCGTCGTTGGCCCCGGTCCCGGTGCCGGTCCCGGCCGAGACGTTAGCGTCGTTGCTGGTGGGGGCGTTGCCCACCCGGACGATGCTGGTGGTGTTCTCGGCGAACTCCGCATCGGCCTCGCTCACGTAGGGGCCATCCTCGATGGCCTCGGGGCTGGTGCCGGTGGTGGTGGTGGCAGCGGGGGCGGGGGCGGGGGCGGGGGCGGTGCCGGTGCCGGTGGAGCTGGCGGCGGGGGCGGTGGTGGCGTCCCCGGCGGGGGCGCCCGAGTCGGCGGGGGCGGCGGGCTCGACGTAGCCCGGGAAGGAGGTCTTGAACCGGGTCTGGAGGCTCTGCAGCTTGGTCAGCATATCCGTGACGGAGGTCCCAATGGTGCCGCCGGGCAGCAGCGACGCTTGGGCGGTGGCCCACCGGGGGCTCGAGGTCAGGCCCTGGGAGGGAACGGGAGGGGTCAGTTCCCTGGCCCTCACAGCACAGACCTTATAGAAAACATCAGCAGCACGAGGGCGAACAAAAGACTCATCGAATTTGAAGAGGCTCAGGATCTTATCGAATTTACCCCAAACCTATCGCCAACCAAAAAAAAATAGGGGGCCGATCTGAATGTTTATATTCAATGTAGACAGACTTGTGTAATATCTTGCAGAACAGAATCGTCGGACTTGGTCTGGTCGGCCAAGATACCCTGCTTCACAACCTCATCGGTCACACGATGACAAAAATTATTGAACTGGGAAACCAAAATATCTTTCCAGTTCGAATCGGGCAAAGCCAGAGAATTTGTGGATTGAAGGGTCGACACGTAAGCAGTGATGGCACTCACATCGGTCCCAGTGGGGGAAGCAAGTGTGTGCAGCCGGGAAATCGTGTTGGCCAGGGCAGACTCAAAGTCACGCCGCTGCTGTGCAATTTTGTCTGGTGTTGCCATCCGAGAGCTCAAGAATTGGACGGGCAAGAGAAACGGGCCAAGAACCCCTGCATGCGAGGCAAAGCGCAGGACGTCCTGCAGCAAAGCAGATCCGGCGGAGTTGTCACACCGGATATGAACAGTAGACCCAACAAGCTGCCGAATGAACCGGGCATGGCTATTCGGGAAGGGCTCGATGAGGGTGCTTTCGCATGGAGCCCTCCATCCAGTCAACTCCTTCGGCTTTCCGAAAGTTGACAGCCCGTCTAAACAGCGCACAGTTTATTTTCAATGACGTCAGTACTTGTCTCGACGATTTTTGGGGCCACCATTCCCCGGAAGATGTTATTTCGTTGGCCCTGTCTCCCAGTTTATGCATCGAGAGACCATTTGCACCGGGACTTGCTGCTGCATATTTTAGCATCTGCAACGTTGTCAGAGATCTCTTCAGTCTCACAAAACCCTGCCCACATCGCGCATTCAAGGTCGGTAACCAGGGACCGAACTGTTGGTCCAGACCATCGGAACCAATAGGGACCGACTTTATGCCGTTTAGTAAAACTTTTCTGGCGAATTTGACACTTTTTGAGCTTTTGGGGAACATGTGCATCGAATAGGGAAAGCGCACTGACTCCGCTGTGGTTCCGCAAAAAGTGAAAAGGAGGAGAAGGCCATAGAAAACAACAAGCAAGGAGAAGGGGGTTGATCAAATCATGGGAATGATGCGATCGGGGAGAAAACGACAGTGACGGCAGCAACCAGGAGCGCGGACGGAGGTGGGGAGCCAGGGCTGCCGAAGAGGCTTGTCCGGAGGAGGTGGGCAATTAGGAGGATGACGAGGACTCCAAGGCCGAGGAGGAGGCCGACTGGATCGACACCCTCGAGGGGCTGGCGCATGGGGACGGGGACCTGGGGCCGACCCGGTGGAGGACGAAAATGCCGACAAGGGCGCACTCGGGCGCTGCCGGCGAGGAAACAGCCGAATGAGATGCCCGAGGCAGTCGAGGAATTGTCTTTCGATGGTTGAACTCCAATCTGCGAATCAAAACGCCCACAAGCGCACAAATGAGCACATGACAGGGGTGAATCCCACGCAGAACAGCATCGGTCAAAAAGGGCACGGTGCTCGATTCCTGCACAGAGTGAGCTCGGGGCATCGGTCACCCAGAGAAAAATGAAAACGGAAATCCTTGTAAAGAGCCAATTTTCGGGCATCAAGTCAGTCGACCCTCTCCGTCCAGACGGACCTGCCCCATGTGCTGGCCTGCTCGAACCACTGCCCGCCGGGCCAGCTTCGTGTGGGTTGGTGGGCCCGCCAGGACTTGCGTCCAACAGAACAACGACCGAACACGAACGAGCGAGCCAATGAAGGGACCTACGGGGAGGAAGGCAAGGCAGGGTCCAGACCGGAAATCAACCGTCACGCGGTGAGATCAAAAAAGGGCACCGTAGAGGGTCGTGTCAATGGTTCAGGGCTTCCTCTACTTGGAGGAGGGAGAGAGCGAGCCAAATCTGACCTGTAAAAGCCGAGCAAAAGCGCGGGGACGGCCGCTCCATGGCGGGCAGTGGTGAGAACGGCCAGGCAGGCAGGCAGACCTCGTTCGTCATGTGCGCTGTGGCTGCTTGGAAATGGTCGTCATCTGAGTCGAAACCAGTGGGCAGGTCGCGGCTGAGGCCAATGAAAGAGCAACCCGACACACCAGACGAAGGCCCCTTCGGGGGAGGTGAGTTGGCCTCGGGTGGGTCGAAAACAACCTTCAAGTGGTCTGCTGCTCCCGATGATATGGGGTTTCAAAAAGACACGGGTGGTTCCCTATCCAACTCAAACGACGATAATCGGCGCACAAGTGGTGACCGGGAAAAAGGTCATCATGTCATGCGATATAGCGTTCAACCACCAACGCGCAGGATAGGGAACGACCCCAACGACCCATAATACAAGGTGCACATTGACGTGCGGTCCCTTGGGGGCTGAACAAAGTAACCCTCCGGCCAACAACAGTGTGGGAAAATCTGCCGGACAGGCGCGGGTCGAATTATTTCGTGACACCAGAAACAGGGTACTGTTTACTGCAGTACGGATTCATTCAGTGCCCTGCCAGGTTCATCAGTTTTCGGGTCGTTGGGGGCCTCTTCGTCGAGTCGGGTACATCGCTCGCTCTTTTTCACCAAATAATACAATCACTCCGGTCTCACGGAGCCATCTCCCAGGCCATCTTGGGTTCTGGGATTCCTCTCGCGCGGGCCACCAGCAAAACATCGCGTTTACTCTCCTTGTACTGCATCATGGCTGTGATAATTGTCGCGCCTTCCTGTCGGAGGGCTGCGGTGGCATCCTTCCGTTGGGTGAAGAGGATGAGATCTTCGAGCAGCCCGCTGTTTTTGTAGAGTTGCCGGGCAGGCGCTGTGGGAAGGGGAGAATGGCAACGTTGAGGGCGGTCCAAAGATAGAGTTAGCAACAGACCGAGCGGCGTGAAGCGGGAAATGGCCTGCAGGGTCATCGCGAGGGCCTCGGCCTCGTCGGGGGCCTGGCATGCGGCGAGCATGGCCCGCAGGACGGCCACGGCGTCTCGTTGGAGCAGCTTGACCCGGGCTTGTTCTGCAAGGAGGTGACAAAACACACGGGCAACGATGGGATCATGGCACATAAGGGAAGGAGGTGCGGGGTGCGGGGTGCGGGGTGCGGGGTGCGGGGTGCGGGTGCGGGGTGCGGGGTGCGGGGTGCGGGGTGCGGGTGCGGGGTGCGGGTGCGGGGTGCGGGGTGCGGGATGCGGGTGCGGGTGCGGGTGCGGGTGCGGGTGCGGGTGCGGGTGCGGGTGCGGGTGCGAACCGTCGGCGGCGAGGCCGGCCAAGAGCTTGGCGTAGTTCTTGCGGGCCTTCTTGGCGCCCATCAGAATCTGAGCCCCGTGGGGCCCGGCGACCCCCTCGGGGTCGGTGACCCGAGGCCCGAGCCCCATCACGACATCCACCCAGCTGGGGTCCTGGTAGGCGGCCCGGCTTTCGGGGCTCTGGGAGAGGTTGCTCAGGGCGTGCAGGCAGAGCGTCTCCAGCTCGCCCAGAGGCAGCCGCAGAGAGGGCTGCTGCACTGGGGCTGCCGGCTGGCCGCGTCGTCCGGAGGGGGTGGGGGCCAGAGGGGCCGGCCGGGGCAGCAGCGACAGCTCGTGCCGCAGCAGGCCAAACAGGGCCGGCAGGAGGCCCAGCTTGACAAACTCGCGTTCGTTTAGCTCTGCGGGAGCGGCGAAGGGGAAGAGGAGAGAAAAGGTGATTCTCAAAAAGGGGTGCCGGGTACCAGGGTGGGGGCGCCAGGGATGGAGCCGTCGCCACGGACCGGCGTAGGAGAGGTTGGCGATGGCGTGCACCACGTAGCGGAGCACCTCGCGGGCCTGGGCGGAAGCCCGCTGGTCGTCCTGCTGCTGCTGCTGCTGCTGGGCCCCGGGCGTCTCAGCGGCCTCGAGGCGGCCGACGGAATCCTGGAGCAGCCCGACGAGGGGCGGCAGGCCGCCCTGCTCGCGGATGAGGGCCTTGTTGGAGCCCGACAGGGCCAGGTTGATGAGCACCCCCAGGGCCCCCGTGCGCAGGTCGTGCTCCAGGGCCGGGGCGGCGATGAGCTCGACGATGGTGGGCAGGGCCTGGCCCTGGACGATCACCTGGCGGTTCTCGGCGGTGGCCGAGAGGACCGTCAGGCACCGCATGACGTACTTGATCGAGGCCGGGTCGGCCCGGGCCGTGCGGAGGCACTCCACCAGGGGCCCCACCCCGCCCCACTGGCGGATGTCCTCCCGGATGGGGGCCGAGGCCGTCGCCAGGGCCCGCAGCACGTGGAGCACCTCGCGGCGGGCGATGGGGTCCGTCTCGGAGCGCACCGACTTGATCAGGGCCCCCACCCCGTGGATCTGGGGGTCATGGAAGGCGTCCTGGGCCAGGGGGCCCGAGCAGGCGTTGGCCAGGGTGACTGAGGCCCGCCGGGCGGTCTCCCAGAGGACGTGCTGCATCTCGACGGGCTGCAGGGCCCGGGCGGGGCTGCCGACCGCGGTGAGCAGGTCCCAGATCAGGGTCCCCGGGGGCGTCAGGGTGCCCGGCAGGCCGGCCATCAGGGGCTGGTCGGGCGGCGGGGGCGGCAGCAGCTCGGCCGGGGCGGGGTGGGCCGCCCCGTAGGCGGCGCAGTCCGAGAGGAGGCCCAGGACGGGCTGCAGGACGGAGGGCATCAGCAGGGTCCGTTCGGCCTCGGGCAGCATGCTCAGCAGCTGCACCACCCGGATGGCCCCGCACCGGACCAGCGCCCCCAGGGCCGTCGGTTCGGCCGCCGTGCCCACCAGGGCCTGCAGGCTGCTGGGCCCGGCACCACCACCCGGAGCCGCAGCCGCGGCAGCACTGGCCGGTGACTCGGGGTTGCCGGCAGCCGAGGCGGGGCGGGCAGCGGGCGCGGGGGGCGCGGCGATGATGTCGGCCCCGAGGTCGGCCGGGGAAAGGTAGGGCAGCACGGCGGGCAGCAGGGCGGGCTGGGCCAGGGCCCGCTGGGCCATCGAGGGGCCCCGGGCCGCCAGGAAGTGGAGGCAGTTGAGGGCGCACAGGGCCAGGGGCAGGTCCCCCTCGGGGGCGGCCTGGGTGGGCTTGCCCGCGAAGAGGCAGCAGGCCAGGTCGGCCAGCAGGCCGCTCGAGAAGCCGGGCGGGGGCAGGGCCCGCTCGCGCTCCTCGATCTGGGCCAGCTCGCGGGTCGAGGCGGCCTCCTTCTCGCGGGCGAGGGCCTGCCGGAGGCGGTCGAACTCGGCCAGCAGCACCTCGTGGTGGCTCTCCTGCTGGGCCGCCTGGGCCGCGGCCATGGCCGCGATCTGGTCGCGCAGGGGCCCCGACTGGCGGCCCTCGTCGACCAGGATCAGGAAGCACTCGAGGGCGCTGCACCCGAGAACCGAAGGCGCGCCGACAATGAGGTCCAGAGGCGGCCGAGGGGCCGAGGTGCGTGTGGGGAGGGGCGCTGGCGGACCTGAGAACGATGTCCCGTTGTGGGGAGCGGGGGAGCATGGCCACGACCAAGGTCTGCTCGCCCCCGTCGGGCCCCGGGGCGCCGCCCGTCCGGCCGCGGACGTCCGGGGTGGGCGTCCGGATGCGGAGCAGCCCCATGCTGCTGGGCAGGCCCTCCCCGCGCAGGGCTGGAGGGCAGGAGAGATCGCATAATGATGAATGGATGCTGCTGGTGCGGGGGGCTGTTGGCTTCTGCCCTGAAGGGAATCCTCCATTCAGGATGGGATGGAGGGAGGGAGGGAGGGAGGGGCAGGGGCGGGTCGCGGGAGGGCGGACCGTCGGGGGGCGGCGTGTTGGGCATCGCCGGCCGGAGGGCGCCCGCGGGGCTCTCGGGACCCTCGGCGGGCTGCCGGGGGGCGGGCCCGCTCTGCAGGGCGACGAAGCGGCCGGCCAGGGCGTGGGTCGTGTCGAGGAGCAGCCGCACCAGGGCCTCCAGGTAGTTGGCGGGCGCCTTGGGGGAGGCCCCGGGCTCGGCGCGGCTCTCGCGCTGGAGCATGTCCGTGATGACGGCCACGTCGGGGTTGTGCTCGGGCGCCGCCGGGGTGGCCGCGCGGAGGGTCAGCGGGCTGGCCAGCAGGGCCCGCAGGGCCGCGAAGAGGCTCTGCAGGACGGTCAGCATCATGCCCACACGCTGCTGCTGCTTGGCCGCCCCGGCCCCGGCCCCGGCCCCCGATGCGGAGGCTGGTCCGGCGGCCGCGGCCGCAGCGGAGGCCGATTGGGGGCTGCCGGGGGGCTGCTGGGGCGCCGTCTCGGGGGCGGCGGCGCCGGGGGCCGACAGGGCGGTGACCTGCTCGAGGCACGTCTCCAGGACGCGCACCACGGGGGCCAGGGCCCGGGCCTGGTGCAGCTCGACGGCCTGCTCGGGCCGGGCGGCCAGCAGAGCCAGGGTGGTGGCGCAGTCGCGCAGGGACTCCAGCGGGATGGACTTGCCCAGCAGGCCCACCAGGCGGCCCGCCATGCCGCACTCGCCCAGGGCCTGCAGGCAGGCCGGCTGGGTGGCCAGGTAGGAGAGGGTCCGCAGGGCGTAGACGAAGATGGCGCTGTCCTCGTGGCCCAGGGCCCGCACCAGGACGGGCACGATGCCCAGCTGGGCGAACTCGAGCTTGTTCTCCTCGTTCAGGGCCAGGTTGCACAGGGTGCGCACCCCGTACCGGCGCAGCTCGGGGTCGGGGGTCTCCTGGAAGAGGGCCCCCACCAGCTGCAGCCCGCCCAGGGCCCGCAGCTCGGCCTTGTTCTTGGCGTTGACCGAGAGGTTGATCAGGGCCCCCATCGCCGCCCGCTGGGTCTCCAGGTCCTCGCTCGCCCGCAGGGTGCCCAGGATGGGGCCCAGCCCGTTGAGCACCCGGAGCTCGGCACGGTTGTCGGCTAGGGGGGGGGGGGGGGGGGGGGGGGGGGGGGGGGGGATGAGTGAGCAAGAAGAATTAGGGAAGTGGAAGTGACGACGATCGGCCTGCTGCTCACGGCAGCGGGGGGCGGGGGGCAAGCGGGGGGCGACAAGACGGGCAAGCGGGGCGGACGGTGGCTGGAGAGGAGCGAGATGGCCCGCATGGCCGCCCGGACGGTCTCCACGTCGGCCACGGCGAGGCAGTCGACGAGGGCCTTCAGGCCGCCCAGCTTGCGCATCTGCACCTTGGCCTCGGCGGGCCCGGCCAGGGCCTTGAGGAGCCCCACCGCAGCCCGGACGAGGCCCGTGTGCTTGGCGGCCTTCTGCTGCAGCTGCTGGATCTGCTGCTGGTACTGGGCCTGCAGGCTCTGCACCTCGGCCGGCCGGCGACCGGGCGCGGCGGCCGCGGCGAGGAGCTGTTGCTGCTGCTGGGCGCGGCTGTCGAGCTGGGCCAGGGTCTGCAGGTGCTGGTGCAGCAGCAGCACTAGGGGGGGCAGCGCGCCCGCGTGGAGCATGTCCGGGACGCTCTCGGGCCGGGCCAGGTGGAGCAGGGCCTGCAGGCTGTTGGCCCGGATGGCCTGCTCGGGGCTGCTGAGCAGCTCGGCCAGGGCCGGGTAGCCCTGGAAGGCCCGCACGTCCGCCTGCGAGAGCAGCATCCCGAGGGGTGGCGGAGTGTGGTGAGGGTGGCGGAGGCGGCGCGGCGGGGTGGGGTCCAGGTGGATCGGTCGCCCGGATGGAGGAGGGGTGGAGGGAGGGGGAACGGGCGAGGCAAGAGCCGCAGCAGACCTCGGTCTGGTCGTCCTGGGCGAGGGCCGCGAGGAGCTGGGTGGCCGCCTTGACGACGGGCACCTCGCCAAAGTGCAGCAGGTCCACCAGGTGCCGCACCCCGTCGCACCGGCGCACCGTCTGGCGGTTCTCGGGGGCCTGGGCGGCCCACTCGGCGAGGACCTCCAGGGCCGAGACGATCTCCGTGCCGGCCGTCCGGTCGGCCTTCAGGGTGCCCAGCTGGCGCACCAGGGGGCTCTGCGACCGGGCCGGCCCCGAGGCCGAGTGGACCTGCTGGTGGCGCTTGGCCTCCTCGAGCTGGGCCACGACCTGGATCTTCTGGGCGAGGCTGTCGCTCTGCTGGGCCAGCTCGCCCCGGAGCCGCTCCACCTCGGCCTGCAGGGCGCCCGCGGCCTGGGCGTGCTGGTCGGCCTCCTGCTGCAGGCGCCGGTCGTACTCCTGGCTGACGAGGCCCTTGACCCGGGCCACCTCGGCCGCGGCGTACTCGTTCTGGGCCCGGAGCTCGTTCTCCAGCTGGGCGATCTTCTCCAGGGCCGACTGGTGGTTGAAGGAGACCTGCAGGTCCAGCTCGTGCTTCAGCCGGTCCAGCTCGCGCGCGTGGCCGTCCCGCTCCTCGGCCAGCTGCTCCTGGGCGGCCTTCAGCGAGCCCGCGGTGGCCTCGAGGCGCGCCTGCAGGTCGCGGGTGGCCTCCCGGAGGGCGCCCAGCTCGGGGTCGGGGTTGGCGGCCCCCTGGGTGACCCGCTCGAGCTCCTGCTGCAGGGTGGCCACCTGGCTGGTGGCGGCCTTCTCGCTGTCCTGGGCCTGGCGGAGCCGCTCGAGGTTCTTGTGGGCGGCCCGCTCGTTGGCGGCCTGGATCTGCTTCACCTCGGCCAGGTGGGCCTTCTGCAGCTCGACAATCTGCCGCTCGGAGGCCTCGATCCGCTCCAGCAGGGCCGGGTCGGGCAGGGCCGCCAGGCGGGCCTCCTCGGCGTGGGCCTGGGCGGCCGTCTGGGCCTCGAGGACCTCGTTCTGCAGGCGGCCGATCTGGGCGGTGAGCTTGGCCGTGTCGGCCTCGAACTTGGCGGCCTGCTTGTCGAGCTCCTCCTGCAGCAGCAGGATCCGCTGCCCGCTGGCGGTCCCGTCGACGCTGACCGACCGCAGCTTCTGCTCGGCAGCCTGCAGACAGCCCGCAAAGGCACCCCGCCCCGGAGTGAGCGGTGCGTGAAGCTGGGGGAGGAGGAGGAGGAGGAGGAGGAGGAGGAGGAGGAGGAGGAGGAGGAGGAGGAGGAGGAGGAGGAGGAGGAGGAGGAGGAGGAGGGAGGAGGAGGAGGAGGAGGAGGAGGAGGAGGAGGAGGAGGAGGAGGAGGAGGAGGAGGAGGAGGAGGAGGAGGAGGAGGAGGAGGAGGAGGAGGAGGAGGAGGAGGAGGAGGAGGAGGAGGGGGGGTAATGGCCGGGAAACGTGAAGGGGGGACAGACGTCGGCGGCGGCCTGGAGGCGTGCGTTCTCCTCCTTGAGGCGGTCGACGGTGGCCGCGTCGACGGTCTGGTGGAGGCGCCCCAGCAGCCCGTCGACCTGCTCCTCCAGGTCGTGGACCTGGCGCTGGTGCTGGGCGCCCTCGGCCTTGGCGAACTCGAGCTGGTTGTGCAGCTCCTGCTCGAGGGTGGCGATCTTGTCCTGGCTGGTGCGCATGGCCTCGTGCAGCCGCTCGTCCATCTCGCCCACCTGCTGCTGCTGGGTCCGGGCCAGCTGGGCGATCTCCTCCTCGTAGTGCTTCATCTGCTCCCGGCAGGGCCCCAGCTCGGCCAGCTCGGCCCGGAGCCGCTCGGCCTCCTGGTGCAGCTGGGCGTTCTCGTTGTGCAGATACTCGCTGGTCTTGACGTGCTCCTGCTCCAGCACCGCCACCCGCTCCTCCGAGGCGGCCAGGCTGTGGCGGGCCACCTGCAGGGCCTCCCGCAGCTCGGCCAGGTCGCCGCTGTGCTGGGCCGAGGCCGACTCGTTGTTGACCCGGTACGCGTCCACCTCGGCCTGCAGCAGGCCCGCCTGGGCCTCGGCGGCGTCCTTCTCCTGGCCCAGCCGGGCCCGCTCGTCCTCCCAGTGGGCCTGCTGGGACTGCAGCTCGTGCTCCAGGGCGGCCAGCTTCTGCTCGGCGGCCGCGATCTGGGTCTGGTCGGCCCGCAGGGCGGCCAGCTGGTCCCGCAGGGCGGCCAGCTGGCGGTCCTTCTCGGCGAACTCGGCCTGCAGCAGGTCCCGCTCCCGACCCCGGGCCGCGTTGATGGGCTCCAGCCGGCCCACGAGCTCCTCCACCTAGGTGCACACAGACGCGCGCACACACCCCGACACGAAAGCAGAAGAGAGAGCCGAGATGAAGCAAAAGCAAGGGCAGAACGGGAGCAGAGTGGGGGGCGGGACGTGGCGGGGCGGGGCGGGACGTGGCGGGACGTGGCGGGACGGGACGTGGCGGGACGGAACGTGGCGGGACGGGACGTGGCGGGACGGGACGTGGCGGGACGGGACGTGGCGGGACGTGGCGGGACGGGACGTGGCGGGGCGGGACGTGGCGGGGCGGGACGTGGCGGGGCGGTGCGGGGCGGGGCGGGGGCCGGAGCGACCTGGGCCTGGTGGCGCTGCTTGAGCTGGAGCAGGTTGCGCTGCTCGGCCTCGGCGGCCTCAGCGATGCGGGTGTTGAGACGCTCGATCTCGGTGCGCAGCTCGTCCATCTTGGCCTCGCCCGCCCGGACCATGTCGCCCTTCTGCTGGCCCTGGCTCTGCAGCTCGGCCACCTGGGCCTGGGCGGCCGTGAGGGCCTCGGCCAGCTGGTCGTGGCGGGCGCTCATCTCCTGCAGGCTCAGCAGGGACTTCTCCCGGCCCGAGGTCACCTCGACGATCTTCTCCTCGAGGGCGATCTGGGCCGCCAGGGCCTGCTTGCCCTCCTCGCCCGCCTGGCGCAGGGCCTCGGTCAGCTCGGCCACCTGCTTCTGGTAGCCGTCGGTCTCCTGCTGGCCGTACTGGATCTGCGTGCGCAGCTCCTCCTGCAGGGCCCGGATCTTGGCCCGGGCCGCCTCGAGCTCCTGCTTGACGGCCCCAAGCTCGACCATCAGGTCGGCCGCGTGCGCCTCCTGGGCGACCCAACGCACACACACAGCCCGCACAGCAGGGAGAAGTCAAGCCAAGGTCATTGACCCCATCCACGAGTGCCGTCACCCTCAGTCTCCTTCCCGATCTTGATGCGGGGCAGCGGGGCAAGGACGGGCAGTGGGGGTGGGCAGCGGGGCAAGAGGTGCGGCCGACCTTGGCCAGCTGCTCGTGGCACTGGGCCAGCTCCTTGTCGAGGGCCTCGCAGCGCTGGGCGGCCTCCTGGCGGGCGGCCTGGGCGGCCTGGACCTTGGCCTCGGACTCGCGCAGCTCGCCCTGGGAGAAGCCGATCGTGGTGCGGAGCTCCTGGTTGAGCTGGTCGATCCGCTGGGCCGCGGTGGCCTGGTCGGCCTGGGCCTGCTTCAGTGCCTCCTCCAGCTCGCCCGTCCGCTTGGTCTGGGCCTCCAGGGCGGCCCGCAGCTCGGCCGTGGCGGCCTGCTGGGCCTCGAGGGTCCGGCGGGCCTCGTCAGTGGCCGCCTGGGTGGCCTCGGAGGCCTGGGCGGCCCCGGCGCGCGCCTGGGCGACCTCCTGCTCGGAGTACTTGGTCTGGCGGGCCACCTCCTCCTCGAGGGCCCCGATCTTGGCCTTCGAGCTGACCTGCAGCTCCTGCAGCTGGCCCTGGGCGGCCACGAGCTGGTCCTGGCGCTCGTGCAGGGTGGCCGTCAGCTGGGCCACCTGGGCGAGGAGCCGCTCGTTGGCGCGCTCGTCGGCCTGGGCCAGCTGGCCCTTGAGCAGACCCACCTCGGCCTTGGCGGCCCGGCCCTCGGCCAGCTCCACCTCCCGGGCCTGGTCGGCGGCCGCCAGCCGGCCGATCTCGCGCTCGAGGGAGTCGATCTTGGCCCGGGCCGCGGCCTCGCCCTGGCGGAGGGCCTCGTACTGGCGTAGGTCGTCGCGGAGGGAGCCCACCTGGCCGGCCAGCTGGGTGGCCTCGGCCTGGGCTTGCTGGGCGGCCTGGCGGGCCTCCTCGAGGTCGCCCGTCAGCTGGGCCACCTGGGCCTCGACCTCCAGCTGGCGGCGGCTCTTGGCGGCCCCCTCGGCCGTCAGCCTGTCGACGTGCTGGTCGCGGATGCTCAGCTCCTGGCGCAGGGCGGCCATCACCACGGCCGCGTCCCGCTCGCGGGCGTCGGTCTCCTGCAAGGTGGCGTTGGTGTCCCCCAGGGTGGCCACCATGCGCTGGTAGCGCTCCTGCACCTCGGCCAGGGTCTGCTTGGTGCCCCGGTGGGCCTCGGCCTCCTGGGAGAGCTCCAGCTGGCCCTGGGCAAGCTGGGCCCGGGCCGCCTCGAGGTCCTGGGTCAGGGCAGCCCGGGTCTCGGTCAGCTGGCGCACCTCCTCCCGCAGGCGGGCCTCCCGCTCGGCCAGCTGGGCCGTCAGGGTGGCCGCCGACTCGCCCGCCGCGGAGCGCTGGCCCAGGACCGTGGCCAGCTCGTCCTGCAGCTCGGCGATCTTCCGGGTGGCGTCCTCCTCGCGGGCCGTCACGGCCGCCACCTCCTCGCGCAGCTTGTCGCAGCGGCCCTGGGCGGCCGCCTCGGCGGCGGCCTGCTCCTGGGCCTCCTTGCGGGCCTGGTCGCGCTCGGCCTGGGCGGCGCGGAGGGACTCCTCGGCTGCCTGCCGCTGGGCCTGGGCCTCGTCGGCCTGGCGCCGGGCGGCGGCCAACTGGGCGGTGGCCTCAGCCAGGCGACGCTGCCCCTCGGCGGCCGTCTGGCTGGTCTGGGCGTCGGAGCGCCCTTGGGTGGCCAGCTCCTCCTCGAGCAGCCCGATCCGGTGGGTGGCGTCCTTCTCGCGGCCCAGGGCCGCCTCCAGCTGGGCCTGCAGGTCGTGGGCGTCCTGCTCGAGCTGGGCGATGCGCTCCTCGGCCTGGGCCTTCTGGCCGGCGGCCAGGCGCTCCTGCAGGACCCGGGTCTCGGTCGCCTCGGAGGAGACCTGCACCAGGCGCCGCTCGGCTGCGGCCAGCTTGTCGCCGCTCTCGGCCAGCTGGCTGCGGAGCATTGTCAGAGCCTGCTCGGTGGGGGTGCCGGCCAGGGTCTGGTTGAGGACGGCCAGCTCGCCCTCGAGCTGCCCGCACTTGGCCACCCCCTGGCGCTCCCGCTCGGCCGTGGCGGCAAGCTCGTCCTTCATGGCGGCCAGGGCCTGGTGGCACTGGTCCACCTCGGCCCGCAGGGCCTCCGCCTGCCGGTCGGCGGCCAGGCGCTGCTCGGCCAGGCGCCGGTCGCGCTCCTCCAGGGCCGTCCGGGCCCCGTCGGCCTGGGCGCCGAGGGTCTGGGCCCGGGCCTCCGACTGGCGCAGCTGCTCCCGCACCAGGGCCAGCTGGGGCTCCCCGGGGGTGGCCGCCAGGGTCTCCTGGAGGCTGCTCACCTCGCGCAGCAGCGTCTCGACCTTGCCGACGCCCTGCCCAGCCAAACCGCCGCCCCGGAGATTGTTCGGGAAGAGCGTGACGAGGGGCACAAGGGGCGGCGCAAAGGCCAGGACGGGGGGTGATCCGGGGTGGGGGGGTGGGGGGGTGGCGGGGGGCCGGCGGACCTCCCGCTCGCGTTCGGTGGTCTGTGCGAGCTGCTCCTGGGCGGCGGCCAGCTGGGCGCGGACGTCCTGCAGCTGGCCCTCGAGGGCCCCCACGGTGCGGCGGGCCTTGTCGAGGTCGGCCTGGTAGCCGGCGATGGCCCGTTGGCCCTCGTCGATGGCGCCCTTCTTCTCGGCGGCCACCTGGGCGATGGCCTTCTCCTGGGAGGCCACCTGGCCCTGCACCTCGGTCAGCGCGGCCGTCAGCTGGGCGGCGCGGAGAGGCAGAAAGGCGGTGAGTTGAGTGGGAGCCGAGAGCCCAAGGGGAGCAAGGAGGGGAGCCCAAGAGGCAGAAAGGGGGAGCCCAAGAGGCAGAAAGGGAGGGGAGCCCAAGAGGCAGAAAGGGAGGGGAGCCCAAGAGGCAGAAAGGGAGGGGAGCCCAAGAGGCAGAAAGGGAGGGGAGCCCAAGAGGCAGAAGGGAGGAGCCCAAGAGGCAGAAGGGAAGGGGAGCCCAAGAGGCAGAAGGGAGGGGAGCCCAAGAGGCAGAAAGGGAGGGGAGCCCAAGAGGCAGAAAGGGAGGGGAGCCCAAGAGGCAGAAAGGGAGGGGAGCCCAAGAGGCAGAAAGGGAGGGGAGCCCAAGAGGCAGAAAGGGAGGGGAGCCCAAGAGGCAGAAAGGGAGGGGAGGGCAGGGGAGGGGAGGCGAGGAGATGGCGGAGGGAGGGGGAGGGCGAGGGAGGAGAACACCTCGGCTTCGAGCTGGCCGATCTTGGCCACGCCCTGTGCCGGCCAGCAGAGCAGGCGGGTGAGCGACCGCATCTCCAGGTCCACCCCCAGGCCCGCTACCATCCGTTCCAAAGGCGGCCTCTGCCCGGGACCCACCGCCCATCCACCACCCCAACAGCAGCAGAAACGGACCTCGGCCTCGCGGTCCCGTGTGGCGGCCAGGTCGGCCAGCAGCCCGCGGCGGTCCTCGTCCAGCTGGCGGATGCGGTCCTCGAGCTCCCCGGCCCGCCTCTGGTGCTCGCGGGACGCCGCATCGGCCGTCTGGGCCTCGGCGGCCCGGCGCTCCTCGGCGGCGGCGCAGATTTGCTCGTGCTCGGCCCGCTGGCGCTCCAGCTGGGCCTGCAGCTCGGCCACCTGCGAGGCGGGGCTGGTGGCCGCGAGGGTCTTGTGGAGGGCCTCCAGCTCCCGCTCGAGGGCCCCGATCTTCTCCGTGGCCTGGCGCTCGCGCTCCTGGGTGGCGGCCAGCTCGGCCTGGGTCTGGGCCTGGGCCCCGTGAAGGTCCTGCAACTGATGCTCCAGCCCCACCTGCCGGGCAGCCGCCGCGGCCAGCTGGGCATCGCCCTCGGCCTGCTCGTGGGCAGCCCGGGCCTCGGCATCGCCCAGGGCGGCCTGGTGGGCGCGCTGGGCCTCCTCCAGCTGGGCCCGCAGGGCCACCAGCTCCGCCCCGGGCGCGCTGGCGGAGAGGGTGGCGTTGAGGCTGGCCACCTCGGCCTCCAGCTGGCCGATCTTGAGGGCCGCCTCGGCCTCGCGCCCCTCGGCCGCGGCCAAGTCGCCCTCGGCCTGGCGGGCCTGGGCCTCCCAGTGGCTGGCCGTCTGTGCGGCCGCCTGGAGGCGGGCCTGGGCCAGCTCCTCGGCGGTCTGCTGGTCGTTGCGGAGCTGCATGCCGGCCCGCTGGGCCTCGACCAGCTGGTCCTGCAGCCGCTCGGCCTGCGCCTGGGCGGCGGCCAGTTGGGTACGCAGGTCGGCCAGGGCGGCCTCAGTGGGCTGCTGCTGCAGGGCGGCCACCTCACGCAGGAGGGCCGCAATCTTGCGGGTGGCCTCGTCCTCGCGCTCCTGGGCCGAGTGGAGCTGGGCCTGTAGGTCGGCGAGCTGGGCCGCCCGCTCGGCCAGGGCCGCCTGGTTGGCCACGGCCACGGCCTCGGCCGCATCGGCGGCGGACTTGTGGGCCTGTGCCTCGGCGGCCCGGCGCTCCTCGGCGGCAGTGCAGATTTGCTCGTGCTCGGCCCGCTGGCGCTCCAGCTGGGCCTGCAGCTCGGCCACCTGCGAGGCGGGGCTGGTGGCCGCGAGGGTCTTGTGGAGGGCCTCCAGCTCCCGCTCGAGGGCCCCGATCTTGTCCGTGGCCTGGCGCTCGCGCTCCTGGGTGGCGGTCAGCTCCTCCCGCAGGGTGCCCGCGGTCTGGGCGGACTTCTCGAAGGCGGCCCGCTCCTGGGCAGCGAGGGCGGTGGCCTGGGTGAGGTCGCGGCCCAGCTGCTCAACACGCTGCTGGAGGCGGAGCTGCTCGGCCATGTCGCTCTGGTGGACCAGGTCGGCCTCCTTCAGGCGCTGCCCCAGCAGCTGGTCGTCCTGCGCGGCCGCCTGCAGGGTGTGCCGCTCCTGCTCCAGCACGGCGACCTTGCCCACACCCTGCCCTCGGCCGAGTCCAGGCACCCCCCGGGTCGGACGAAGGGTCATGCCGCTGCGATGGAATGGTCCCACACACACCCGCGCCCTCCCACCCCAACCGCTGGCCCCGGGGTCGGGCCGGCCCAGACCTCATGTTCGCGCTGGCTGGCGGCGGCGAGGTCCTGGCGGGCGTGGGCCAGGTCGCCCCTGAGCTGGTCCGCCTCGGCGGCGAGGCCCTCGAGTTGGGCCCGGAGCTCGTCGACTTGGGCCTGGCGCTCGTCCAGGGCCCGCTGGTGGGCCTCGCCGGGCACCCGGGTGGCCTCGAGGGTGGCGATCGAGGCCGCCTGGACCTCCACCTGCCGCTGGGCCGTGGCGTAGCGGTCCTCGGCCGCGGCCAGGGCCAGGGCGGCGCTGCGCTGCTGGCTGGCGAGCTCGGCCTCGAGCTGGCCCACCTTGGACCGAGCCGCCTCGGCCTCCTCGCCCAGGGCGCCGTGGCTGCCCTTGAGCTGCTCGTGGGCGGCCCGGAGCTGCTCCAGGTCGGCCCCCTGGCGCTTGAGGAGGGCCGTCTGGCCCTTGCGGGCCTGCTCCAGCTCGCGCACCTCGGCCTGCAGCGAGTCGCTCATGGCCCGGGCGTTCTCCAGCTGGGCCACAAGCGACTGCACGTCCATCGGCTCCCCCGCGGGCCCTGGGCGGCGCCGGACGGAAGGGCGCATCAATCGGGCCGGTCGGCATGCGGTCGGTGGCCTGTGGGCATGTGGGCATGTGGGACATGAGCAAGCGGACCGGCAACCTGCAGTTCGCTCCGGAGGCGAGCCACCTCCTCGCGCAGCTCGGCCAGCTCGGCCTTCGAGTCGGGGTACGCATGCTGCCCGGGGGGAATGGAATGGGGAGGGGGTGAGCGTCATCACGAGGCCATGGCGCGGCTTGGGCGGATGGGCTTCGCTTTGGGGTGCGGGCCCGGACCTGGGCGGCTTGGAGGGCCTCCAGGTCGCCTTTGGTGCGGGCGAGCTCGTCCTGGGCGGCCTTCAGGAGCCCCTCCAGCTCCGCTGCCACCGGGAGGAGAGGGTCGGGGGTCGGGGGTCGGGGGTCGGGGGTCGGGGATCGGGGATCGGGGGTCGGGGGTCGGGGGTCGGGGGATCGGGGGTCGGGGGTCGGGGGTCGGGGTGATGAAGCAGAGCAGCCGGCATGGCCACGCATGCCTCCCCTCCCTCCGCCCCGACAAAGAAAAGGGATCCTGGCGAGGTGGCGCGGACCATTGCGGGGGCGGGGCGACTGGCGGTCCTGCTGGCGGGCCTCCTGGAGCTGCTGGGCGAGGGCGGCCCGCTGGGCCTTGAGGTCCTGCACCTGGCGCTGGAGCTGGTTGATGGTCTCCCGGTACATCCGGTCCTCGTCGGGCCCCGCCCCGGGCGAGCCCGAGCCTATCGCACACGCCCACAGCGACACGTCAACCGATCGGGCCGATGAGGGGCGTCCAGTCGAGGGGCGGGTGCGGGGTGCGGGTGCGGCGACGGACTGGAAACGGGGGCCGGCCGTGGGCGGAGGGGCGTGCCCTCCTCGTCGGAGCGCAGCTGGGGCGATAGGCCGCTCCCGGCGGCGCTGGGGTGGGGCGGGGCCGAGCGGGGCGTCTCGGCCGGGTTGAAGGCCACGTCGGCGGGCTGCTGGGGGGCGCCCTCATGGTCCGAGGTGGGGCCCTGCTCGGGCTCGGCCTCGGGGGGCTGCTCCGCCTCGGCCTCGGCCTCGGCCTGCTGCTCCTGTAGGATGGCCTCGCGCAGGGCGGCCTGGGCCTGGCCCCGCTGGGCCTCCTCGTCCACGAAGAGGCTCTTGTACATGGGGGGCAGGCTCAGGTTGTCCCCGGTCACCATCGACCGCCACGCCTCTGCGGCCCCCAAACGACCCCAAATGAGACCCGCAAGAGCCGTGCCGTCAGGGGCCGGCGGGGGAGGGGCGGGGCGCGGACCGGTCTGGGAGAGGCGCAGGAAGATCTCGGCGGCGAGGTGCTTGGACTCGCTGTCGGGGCTGGTGCAGTAGGGGGCCACCAACTGGAAGGCGTTGTGCCGGTGCAGCTCGGCCACGAGGGCCTCGCTGTCCATCAGGTGCAGCACCGTCCGCACCGCGTGGCGTTGCCCCGTCAGGTCGTCCGTGGCCAGCTGGGCCACAATGTCCGGCACCCGCTGGCTCTGGAGCACCACCTGGCGGGCCTCCTCTGCAGGTCAGACAAAACCCCGCCGACCCGGGGGTGAGACCGCAGGCGGCGGGGTGGAGGTGGAGGGGAGGGGCTGGTGGGGAGGGGCTGGAGGGGGTTGCAGAAGCCGACCGTTGCTGCAGAGGACGGAGAGGGCCCCCAGGGCGCACCGCTGGGTGTCGGGGTCCTCGGCCCCGAGGTGGTCCAGCACGGCCGGCAGGACGCCCGCCCGGCAGATGGCGGTGTTGTTCTGCTCGTTGAGGGCCAGGTGCATCAGGGTGGCCAGCCCGTAGCACCGCAGCTCGCCGTCGTCGCTCTGCGAGCAGATCGCGCAGATGACGGGGATGCCGCCCAGCTCCCCGATGGCCACCTTGTTGGGCGCTGCGAGGGCGGCCAGGGAGAGAGCGGGGACACCCAGATGAGCAATGGGAGCGAGGATCGCGGGGGGGGGGGGGGCACTGCGGACGGCTGATGGAGAGGTTGCACAGCGAGCGCAGGGCAAACCGGCGGGCCTCGATGTCCTGCTCGCTGCACCGCTCCAGGATGGGGCCCAGCCCGTTCAGCTCGCGGATGACGTCCCCGCTCGACTCTGCACGGGTCAAGGGCAAGGGCAAGCAGGAACCGGCGACATGGGTCCGAGCGGAAAAGGGATGATCGTGGGAGATGAAGGGCGAGGGGGTGGGTGGCCCAGCGGGGGAGGCGGCCGGGCCGGACCGTCGGAGGAGAGGTTAATCAGCGAAGCCAGGGCGTACTTGCGCACCTCCACATCCCCGTGGGTCAGGCAGGAAATGACGGGCTGGAGGCCCCCGATCTGCACGATTTCCGCCTTGTTCTCGGCTGGGGTGGGCGCAGAAGAAGAGACGGGCCCAGAGGATGCCGGGGTGAATGAGGCCGGGCATCACGGGGGGGGGGGGGGGGGGGGGGGGGGCTGAGCAATCCCCGGCAAAAGGAGGACGGACGGTTAATCGAGAGATTGCAGAGGGTTCGGAGGGCGTCACGGCGCGTCTTGGTGTCGCTCGAGTCGAGGCAGGCCAAGATGGCGGGGATCCCACCCAGGGAGCGGATCTCGTCTTTGTTGGACTCGTTGATCGACAGGTTGCAGAGGGTCCGCAGGGCCGCGCGGGTGGTGTCAATATCGGTCGCCGGCTGGAGGCAGGAAAGGATCGGGCCCACTCCGTTGAGCGCTCGGATGACCACGTTGTTTTCATCTTGGGGGGAGAAATGCCAGCAGTGAGAAGGGCGAAATGAAAAATGATGTCCATGCATGCGAACCATCGAACGAAAGGTTGCATAAGATTCGCAGTGCGAGAACCTTCTCTTCTCGGGGAACGTTTTCGGCACACAGAATCTCCAGAATGGGTTCGATGCCACCAAGTTCGCGGAATTCCCGGCGAACATCGTCTACTCGCAAGTTAAACAATGCATTTTTCTCTCTTGGATTTCTGAAGAAACCGGACCTTGCTGTGTTGCCATCCAGAGAATTTTTAAGGGTTCGCTCCGTGTTTCGGGATTACTCATTGTGACAAGCAAAGCCTGCAGGGATACTGGCTGTTGTGCAGCCCCTTCCATGGCAATCAAGTGTTTCGAGGGAAGCGGCTCGGAAAAAAACTTGATGCTTTTGAATGGAACGGAGAGGCTGACGGCCCTGCGGATCGGTTTGCTTTGACAGGGATTTGACGGCCTGCCCTGCGTCGTCTCTTGTTGGGGGAAACGTGTTGGCCGGGGGACGATGGGAGAAGAAAGGTGGAAGGAAGAAGATCGGGGAAAAAGGGAATGATTCCGTTCCTTTAATGAGGGGGCATCATCACCACGGGGCGAGCACCAGGGGGCACCGGGACGCTGGGCTGGGCCATTCCCGGGGGCAGCAAAAACCCGCCACCCGGGGCGATGGCCGGAGGGCCACCGGCCAACCCGGGTGGCAATGGGGCAGCACCCGGGGGGCGGGGCGCCGCGCCAGGGGGCATGGCCATGGGGGAGGCCGGCATGAGGGGGGCCGCGCCCAGCGTGACGGGGCGCAGGCCGGCCGGAGGAGGGACGCCGGCGAGCCCAGCCGGGGGCGGTACCCCAGCGGCCAAAAAGTGGGGCTGGTAGAGGGGCCGCGGACCGCCCGGCAGGGCCTGAGGGGGGACCGCCCCGGGGGACATCATCTGGCCGGGGAGGGGCCCCATGGCCGGGTTGTACATGGGCGCCGGCGCAGGGAAGCCCCCCGGGCGGAAGGCGGCCTGGGGCTGGCCGGGGTAGTTGTACGGGAAGGCGGCCCGTGGAGGTTGCTGCTGGAGGGGCTCCTCGTCCTCCTCCTCGTCCTCCTCGTCCTCCTCGCCCCCGGCGGGCTGCAGCTGCGGCTGCAGAGGCGAGGGCCTCCACTGACCCGGAGCGGACATGGCGTACGGCTGCACCCCGCCAGGCGGCATCGAGGCGCCCGTGCGGACCTGCATCCCCCCCATGATGACGCCCCCCATGGGCGGCATGCCCCCCATCCCCGGCTGCTGGGACAGGGCCGGGAACTTGGGCCCCCCCACCCCCGGGCCCATCCGCTGCTGCTGCTGCTGCTGCTGCTGCTGCATGGCAAGCATCCGCATCTGCTGCTGGGCGAGTTGCTGCTGGGCGAGCTGTTGCTGCTGCTGCTGCTGCTGGGCGGGCTCCTCGTCCTCGTCCTCGTCCTCGTCCTCGTCGGGGGCCTCGTCGCTGTCCCCGTCGTCGTCGTCGACGATGACCTTCTTCTTCTGGCCCGGCAGAGCCACAGGGGGCCCGGCTTTCAGGGAGGCCGGCGAGGCCGGGGGAGCGACTGTTGCCGAGCCGGGCGCGGCCCGGACGGCCGTGGGGGCGGTCATGATCGGCACCACAGACATCCCCCGCTGCTGTGCGGGCTGTTGTGGTTGTGGTTGTTGCAGTGCGAATTGCTGCTGTGCGAATTGCTGCTGGAAGAGTTGCTGCTGCTGCTGCTGCTGGGGGGTGAGCATCTGCATCTGCGGGGCCGTCAGCTGGCCCATCAGCATCTGCTGCTGCTGAGCGGTCACGGCCTGGGCCTGGGCCTGGGGGGGCTGAGGCTGGCCCCATTGGGGTTGGGGCTTCTCCACCCGGGCGCGCTTACCGGAGCGCGGCGGGGAGCTTGATGGCTCGGCCTCGTTGATGGTGGGGTTGCGGGCGTGCCGGCCGATGCCCTCGAGGGCCAGGTTGAGGCTCTGGGTCATGGGCTCGACTGGGGGCGGCTTGGCGGGCTCGTTGACGGCCGCGGCCCGCTTCGCGGCCTCCTCGAGGGCCTTCGAGTTGAGCTGGAGCAGCTTTGGGGGGGCCGGGCGCGGCTTGGGCTGCGACGGGGGCGGCTGCTGGGGAGACGGGTGGGAGGGCGTGGGGGCGGGCGATTCCACGGCGGCCGCGCCGGCGGAGATGTCCGGGGGCTGGACGGGGGGCGCGAAGGGCGAGGGGCCGTCGTACGGGTTGTCGCCCCGGTACATGCTGCTCCGGCCGTCCTGCGGGCGGCCCTCCGTGGCCGGCGGGCCGGTCGAGGTGGCTGGCGGAGGGGGCCGTGCCGAGGGTGGCGGTGCGATGGCCGCCCTCTGGTTGCGGCGGAGGGGCTGCCGCAGTGTCCACGCCAAATGAACAAGAAAAAGACCATGTCAAGTCAGGTCGGGTCAGGTCAGGTCGGGTCAGGTCGGGTAGGGTCGGGTCGGGTCGGGTCGGGTCAGGTCAGGTCAGGTCAGGTCAGGTCAGGTCAGGTCAGGTCAGGTCAGGTCAGGTCAGGTCGGGCGATGGGGCCACGATCGGCAGGGAGGCAGAGAGGGGGTGGGGTGGCCTGCAGACGGGCAGGCCCCACATCTGGTAGCAGTCTTCCTGGATGGTCGCCTGCTGGACCGGCTGGAGCGTCCTGTGTCGCCACACGCATACACACATCCCGCAGCCAGCGGCAGCGTGGGGTCAAGTCGAACGTCCCGATGGGCGGGGCTCGGCGCCTGGCGGGCTGGGCGGGCGGGCGGGACGGACGGGTCGCGGATGTACTTGATGAGCTCCTCCAGGGCGGCCCGCTGCTGCTGGGCGATGCGGATGTTGGTCCGCCGGATGTACTCGAGGAAGCCGCCCCCGATGGCCTCCGGGGGGAACAGGTGCACGGGCTCCCTGCCCCGCGCCATCAGACCCCGCCACGGCAGCGATGGCCCCCGGATCCCAGTGAGCGATCCCGGCCGATGGCAGAGGGGTGGCGGCGGGGCGTGGCGGGACATGTGCGCCAGACCGTGGGGTGAGGCGGGCCGTGTCGACGTTTGCCCTGATGGCCGCCTGGAGGTCGTTGAAGATGCCATTGACGTGGCGCATGTAACCCACCACGGGCGGGCTCCGCCGCAGCAGGCCTTGCCCCACCAGGTACCTAAAAGGTGGCCAGCATCGCGCCCCGCGCCACCCAGGGGACATCAGGTGGTGGACGAACGGGGAGAGGCTCCCACAAAGCGCGTGGGTGGGGTGGAGAGAGGGGGAGGGGCCTGGCGGACCGCTCGGAGTTGGCGGGGCGACTGGTGAGGGGCTTCATGACGGTGACCGAGGCGAAGTGGAGCCCCATCATGAAGAGCAGCTCCACCGTGTAGGGCAGGTAGTTGTCGAAGATCTTGCACACGAAGCTGCCCCCTGTCCATCATCCGACCCGCCGAGGTCAGCCCAGTGGGGACGGGCTGGGCAGTGGCGGCGGACCCTGCCTGAGGACGCCCAGGCCGATGAGGAACTGGCAGAGGATGAGCTGGCGCATGACCAGCTCCTGGCGGTTCTCCTGGCCCTCCGTGCTGAAGCCCCCGTCGGCCACGAAGAGGTCCAGCCCCTGCGGCCGGTGCTGCTCGATCAGCCCCAGGAAGCCGCTCACGTTGTCGGGGTTGGTCACGTCGCCTGCCCCCGCCCGCCCGCCCGCCCGCCCGCCCGCCCGCCCGCCCGCCCGCATGCCAACAGACGCGCCACCCCGAAACCTGTGAGCAAGCAGAGCCGCCTGGAGGGCGAGAAGGGGCGAGGATGGGGGGGAGGGGCCGGAGGGCTGACCATCGTCGTGAGGGCCGTAGTAGGGGTGGAAGTTGTGGTGGGGCGACTGCTTGTTGAACTTCTCCAGCCTGCAGCCCCGCAAGGCCCCCCGCACAGACGTCAGCACGCCCACCACAGCCACGGCCACGGCCACGGCAGCTCCGCCCTCCAGCCCGATGGCACCGTCACGCCCGTCCTCTCGACCCAGCTCCCACCACCCCACAGCCCACCCGCGCGATGGGCACCATTTTGGGTGAGGGGGTGAGGGGGGGAGGGCACGCGAACTTGAAGTCGTTGGGGCCTCGGAGGGTGAAGCCCCACCCGACGGCCGACCCCTTGGTCCGCCAGCACAGGTACTCCGTGAACCCACCAGGACCTGCGCAGACATCCGCAAAATACAGCGGCTGCCGGGCAGCGGCGGGGAAAAGGGACGGGTGAGGTGAGGATGGGCCGTGGGTGTGAGAAGACTGGGCAGGCGGGGGTGAGGCGTGAGCGCGGACCTCGCCCGGGCATGGGAGGGTCTGGGTGAACTTGAAGATGGAGTCCAGGTTGGCCATCTTCAGGGCAGCCCGGTTCTGGAAGATGTGCTTGCCCACCCGCTCGTAGGGGTTCCTGCAGCAGCCCCGCCCCAACGGCCGTTAGAGCCACCGGGAAGGGGCAGGGGCAGGGGCAGGGGCAGGGGCAGGGGCAGGGGCAGGGCAGGGGCAGGGCAGGCAGGGGCAGGGGCAGGGGCAGGGGCAGGGGCAGGGCAGGGGCAGGGGCAGGGGCAGGGCAGGGGCAGGGGCAGGGCAGGCAGGGCAGGGGCAGGCAGGGCAGGGGCAGGGGCAGGGGCAGGGCAGGCAGGGCAGGGCAGGGGCAGGGGCAGGGGCAGGGCAGGGGCAGGCAGGGCAGGGGCAGGTACGGGGGGGGGGGGGGGGGGGGGGGGGCGGGGCAGGAGGCCGAGGCTGGCGGACGCCTTCATGCGGGCCTCCTTGAACTTCTCCGGGGGCACGTCATCGAACGCGCTCTGCAACGGGGGGGAAGAAGCCCCGCGTCAAACGCCCCCGCCGACCGACCCCCAGCGGTGAGGGAGGTGGAGCGGGAGGGCGGGTGGGAGCGGGGGGGGCGAGTGGGGGCGGCGTTGGCGGCGGCCGGGTGGGCGGGGACCTTGAACTGGAAGAGCTGGTTGACGAGCTCCTCCTCGCAGAAGCGCCCGTCGGGCATGGGCTCCTCCTGCGCCCCGGCAGCAGAACAGAGGGGCAGCCGGAGAGGGGTGGTCAGTGAGCGGCTCGAGTGGTGGCCGCGGGAGGCGGCTGGGCGTGTCTGCTGGGTGGCGGGTGTGGGGGGCGGGCGGACATTCTCCAGGACCAGGCCCCGGTGCCAGTCGTAGTCGGGGCTCAGGCAGGCCGGATCCGAGAGGCTGATCATCTCGTACTCGTCTTGCATGCGGATCTCCCGGTTCAAATCGACCTCGTCTTGCGAGAGAGCCACCTACAAAATCCGCGTGACGACACCCCCCGGCCGCCCGCCGCCCAGACGTCAATCCGGATGCCTTTCGTTGGGGCTGCCCCCTTGAACCCGAGCCCATGCTTCGACCCGATAAACTGCGCTGCCTGCTCGGCGGCTTCGATGGGATCGTCGTACTCCGAGGGGCGATCCCCTCGGCCGAGGGTCTCGCCGCGAACCCAACCTGATTTTTCCTGAAAAGTGGTGGTGGTCAAGAGTGTGCCCGCAGATGCGAGTTCGTACAAACCATCATGCGTTTTGCTTTGGGGTCCATCGCGAAGGAAGAAGTCTTTTCACGCGAGGGGCGAGCTGTCAGGTATTCTGTAAAGTTGAGTGGAATCCTCCCGAAATGTGGGCGCCCTCGTTTGTAAAACTGGTTTTCGTCATTGTAAAGTACATCGGGATCCTCGATGTCTTCAGCCATGCCGTGCGCCTGCACGGAGAGAGGTCTAGAGGAAATACCCTCGGGAGAATATTGCAAAGCCAAGCAGTTTGAATTTTTTTGATCTCCCGTGAGGGAGAACAATCGGCGAGTTACAGACGGAGAACTATCACGTTATATCACTGATTGGTGAAGGTTCTTTTGGGAAAGTTTACAAGGTCCGGTTTCCCCGACAACTTTATCCGACCTTCGTCCGCAGGGTCGAAGAAAAGGCTCGGGGCAGATTGTGGCAATGAAATACATCCCCAAAGCCAACAAAACTCCGAAGGAGCTGAAGAACCTGCGCACTGAAGTCGAGATTCTCCGTTCTCTCACCCATGAAAACATCATCCTGATGGTGGACTACTTTGAAACGCCCACCGATTTCGTTCTGGTCACCGAATTCGCGGAGGGCGATCTGTATGAAATTATCGAAGATGACAAAACGCTCCCTGAGGTTGAGGTCCAAAAGATTGCTAAACAGCTCATTCGAGCCCTGGTCTGCCCCCCCGGCCTTCGTCGTGGCCGCATCGCGTCTTTTTTGGGTCTTGTAGCAATATCTACACAACAACCGGATCATCCACCGCGATCTGAAGCCGCAGAATATTCTCATTGGGGCCGACGGGGTGGTCAAGGTCGGTCCGCCCCCAGGCTCCCGGGCTCTCGGCTCCCGGGCTCCTGGGTCCCTCGGTGGGCGGGGGTAGTGAGTGGGCGGGGTGATGAGACTGCCATGAGCTTCGTTCGACGGCCCTTCCTTCCACGCTGATGCACCCCCCACACACCCTCACACCCTCACCCCCTCGCCCACACCCCCGCCCGTCTGTCACCCTCATCACAGCTTGCGGACTTCGGGTTTGCGCGGACCCTCTCGGTGAGCACGGTCGTGCTGACCTCGGTCAAGGGTCCGCCCCGCCCCCCTCGCCCCCTCGGGCGCCCCTTCGGGCCCTTCCCGCCTCGGCATCGGCACATCCGTATCCCGGGGGGGGCCGATGCTTGGCTGGGCTGGGCTGGGCTGGGGCTGGGGCTGGCGGTGGCGGGGATGGCTTTGCGGGGCGCAGGGACGCCGCTGTACATGCCGCCCGAGCTTGTGCTGGAGCAGCCCTACGACCAGACGGCCGACCTGTGGTCGCTGGGGGTGGTCCTGTACGAGCTGTTCGTGGGCGAGCCGCCCTTCTACACGAACAACATCGTCTCGCTGGTCAAGCTGATCGTCCAGGACCCCGTCAAGTACCCGCCCAAGATGAGGTCGGCCCAGCCCCGGTCGCCATCCCCCCCCCCCCCCCCCCCCAGGCCGCCACACCGACTCACTCGCACGTGGCATCACGGGGCGGCCGGGGTGGTGCTGGGACCTGTGGGACCTGTGGGACCTGTGGGACCTGTGGGACCTGTGGGACCTGTGGGACCTGTCGGGACGGGCGGCGCGGGCAGCCAAACGTTCAAGAGCTTCCTGGAGGGGCTGCTGCGGAAGAAGCCCAACAAGCGGCTCAACTGGCCCCAGCTGGCCGAGCACCCCTTCGTCAAGGAGACCCCCATCGAGAAGTCCGCCCCGCCCCTGGCACGCATCCGCCCCCACCCTCCCTCCCTCCCTCCGCCCCCTCCATCCGCCATCCGCCATCCGCCATCCGCCGGGCCCTGTGCCCTGTGCCCTGTGCCGGCCCCGAGGGCGGTCGTCGGCACTCGGCTCACCGTCCCGCCTCCCTGGTCGGCGCTCGCTGTGCAGGGAGGCCCGCCGGCTGCGCTGCCCGCCCGAGCTGCTCCGGCAGCGGTACGAGCGGCCCGACGAGGTCATCCCCGTCGCTCACCGGCTGGTCCGCCCCCGCCCTCCACCACCACCACCACCACCACCACCACCCCGCCACTCCACCTACAGCCTCCACCGCCACCGCCGCCCACTGTCCGTGGGGTCTGACCGTTCCTCCGCCCCCTGCCCACTGCCCGTGGCGGTCCCTGGGGGTGGGCCGGCAGCACGAGCTGCGTTTGCCGCGCGAGGCGGAGCAGCAGCGGCCCGAACTGCAGGCCCGGGCGGCGCTCCTCCAGCAGCGGGTGGCCGCCCAGCGCGAGTACTACGGGGCCCTCCAGCGCAACCCGCGGGCCCCCTTCGGCCAGGCGCCCCTCCTCGCGGCCGCCCCCACGGCCACCGCCACGGCCACCGCCACCACGGGCAGCGGCCCCGCCCCATGCACTGCCATCGCGGCCGCCCAGGTCGGCCGCCCGCCCGTATGCATGCCCCGCCCGTATGCATGCCCCGCCCGTATGCATGCCCCGCCCGTATGCATGCCCCAGCGCCCCGCCCGTATGCATGCCCCAGCGCCCCGCCCGTATGCATGCCCCAGCGCCCCTTCGCCATGCCCCCCTTCGCCACCCTTCGCCCTTGGCCTTGGCTCCCCATGCTCAGCTCTCTGTCCCCGCCCTCATGCCCCATGCCCCGCCCCCATGCCCCATGCCCCATGCCTCATGCCCCATGCCCCTCGCCCCTCTGGTCGACCTTCCGCCAGGCCACGGAGGTTGCGGCCGCCCCGGCGGTCGCCTCGGCCCGTCCCTACGCCCCGCCGCCATCCCCCTCGGGGGCCCGGCAGGCCCCCTCGCCACCCTTCGACGACGCGCCCGGCTGGGGGGACGCCGCCTGGTGGGGGGCCATGGGGCTGGGCCTCTGCCCGGCCATCCTCACCCCACGCGAGGCCGCGGCGGCCCTGGCCTCCCTCCCCAACGGCCCGCCACGCAGCCACCCGCCCATCCCATCCCATCCCATCCCATCCCATCCCATCCCATCCCATCCCACCCCATCCACACCGTCATCATCTGGCCCTCCCATTGCCTCCCAATCGCACGGGGGCTGACGGGTTGCACCCCCCCTCCCTTCTCACCTTCCCTCCCCTCCCCTCCCCTTCCCCTCCCGCTTGCCCCTGTGCAGCCCGTGAGCTGCGTGCCTGCCTGGCACGGGTCATCCAGCGGTGGGGCGTCCGGCCGGGGGTGTCGCTGGGCCCGGGGGCAGGGGGCGCCTCGGCCAGCAACCTGCCGGGCGGGGCGGGGGTGGCCTACGGGGTGCACAGCGAGACGGCCCACGGGGAGCTCGGCGTGGCCCTGCGGGCTCTGCTCGAGGCCCTGCAGGCCCCCCAGCTGGGCGCGGCGGGGCTGCTCGTGGGCTGCCGGCTGCTGGTGTACCTGCTCTCCGAGACCGGCCTCACCCCCTTCCCGTGCTTCCTGGCCCCCGCCCCCGACGCCCCCCCCGGCGGCGCCCATGCAGGCCAGGGGGCGCCCCCCGAGGGCCAGCTGGGGGTGCTGGTCCAGGGCCAGAGCCCCTCGCCGGCCCTGCTGACGCACCCCTTCCTGATGCCCCCCGTGCCCCTCCTGGGCGGGGCCCTGAAGGTCGTCCGCCCCCCGACCGGCGGCCCCGCCCAGGGCGGTTCGGCTCGGCCCGTGTCTGTGCGCGCCGTCCATCCCTCCGCTCCCTCCCATTCGCCCCCCCACCCCCCACCCCCCCCCCCCCACCGCCCACGGCCCTCTGTGCCGTCGTCCCGCCCTCACCCTCGCCCGTTCCTTCCATCGCTTCTCTCGGCCCCCCGCAGCTCGGCGGCGGCCCCGGGCAGCCGGCCCCACTGCGGCACCCGCACCTGCGCCGGTGGTGCGCTCCGGATGGCCGCGAGCTTCCTGCTGCCCATCCAGTCGGCCCTGCTGCGCCACATGATGGTGGCCGCCCCCACCCGGCCGCTCGGGGTCCGCCGCCCCGCCCGCCACGCCGCTTTGCCCTCACACCCGCACGCATTCGCCGAGCTCTCTGCTGGGCCACCAGCGCACAGCCGCACACCGGCCGCCCCGCCCGAGGTTCATTGCTGTGTCTCCCTCCCCTCCCCCTCCCCTCCCCCCCCCCCCCCCCCCCGTCCCCCACTCGGCCGTCTGTGGCTGTGGCCGTGACTATGGCTGTGGCTGTGGCTGTGCAGGGGCGGCGACGACCATCCCCTGGGGCAGCTTCGCCGGGGGCGGCAGCGGGCCCCGCGAGGCGGCCTGCTGGCAGCGGGCCCTGGAGGGGGTCCTGGTGGCCCTGGCCGAGAGCACCCGGGCCGTGGCCGGCTGCGTGCTGGGGGCCCTCTGGGAGGGCAACCCGGGCCCGGCCCCCGCCAAGGGCCACGGCGAGAAGGCCGAGGCGGAGCCCGAGGGGGAGATGGTGGTCGGGGCCGTGGGCCGGATGGCCGTCGAGCTGGCCGGCCACCTCTGCGCCGCCCTGCAGGGCGACCCGCTCCCCGCCTGCCCGCTGGGCGTCATGGCCGCCGCCACGGGCGAGGGGCCCCACGCCCTCCTCGCCTTCATCGCCACCGCCGCCACGGTCCGTCTCCATCCCCCCGCCGCCGCTCGCGCCCCGCCGCCGCTGCCCCCGCCGCCGCTGCCCCCGCCGCCGCTGCCCCCGCCGCCTCCCGCTGACCGCCGGGGCCGGCACGGGGTGGGGCTGCTCGGGGGTGTGGGGGGGCGTGCAGACGCTGAGCGTGGTCCACGAGTGCCTGCAGCTGCACCCGCCCACGGCCCTGCACTTGGTGGGCGCCCTCCTGGCCGGCCACCAGCCCGACAGCAGCCAGCCCGGCCTGCTGTGCCTCCTCGCCAGGGCCGGCGCCCTCGCCACCCAGCGCAGTCCGTGGCCCCCATCGCCACCCCCCTGCCCCCACTGCCCATCCGTCCCCTCCGCGACCTGCTCGCCGACCCGCCCCACCCGCCCCACGGGCGCCTTCGCGGCCTCACTGTTGGCCGGCCTGGGCGGGTGTCTGGACTTTGGACTTTGGGGGGGGACCGGGTGCGTGCCCTGGGCAGGCCACGCGGGCGCGCTGATGGCCACGGCCCACTTCCTGGCGGCCCTGGTGCACCCGACCCTGGCCCCGCTGCCCTCGACCCTGCGGCCCATCGCCATGTTCCCCTTCTACCACATGGCCGCCCCGGCGGGGCGCCGTCCCGGCGACGCCCTCCTCGCTGCCGGGCACGGCGCCCCCCTGCCCGGTGGTGGACCAGATCCGGGCGCTGGTGGCCGAGGCCATCCTGGGCGCCCCGCCCCTGCTGGCCGGCCTGGTGGCCCTGATGGCGGGCTGCCTGGCCCTGGCCACCCCGCCCAGCCCCCGCCCCGGTCCCCCGGCCCCGGCCCGCCCCGGGACGGCCAACCTGGTGCTGCCCAGCCCCGGTCCGGCCGGCGGGGCGGCGGCCCAGCTGGCCCCCCACAGCCCGGCCGCCCACGGGTTCGGGCCCACGACCCACGCGCTGCTGGCCCTGGCCCAGCTCTTCCGCCAGTGCGCCCTGGCCAGCGGGCCCTTCCACGCCCAGCTGGCGGCAGCCTTCTCGGGCCCCTTCCCGCTCCACCTATTGGCTGGCGGGGGCCCCGCGGCCCCCGCCCCCGGCTGCCCGGAGGCGCCCCTCGCCCTGGCGCCCCTCAATCGCGACCCGCTGGCCGCCCCCGGGGGGCCGGCCCCCGAGGGCAAGGGGACCCTCCTTGGGGCCCTGCCCCCCGCCACCGTGGGCTCGTGCGGCGGGACGGCCGGGGTCGGGGGCTTGGCGGCCCCGGCCATCCCCGGTGGCCCGGCGGAGGAGCAGCAGCCCGGGGCGGGCGGTGGGGCGGGGGCGGGGAGCCGGTGCCACTTCTCCCTGGGCGAGGCCGTCCTGCTGGTGGCCACCCAGCTGCTGCCCCACCTGTGCCCGCCCCCGCCGCCCGGGCCTGGGGCCCTCTGCCACACGGGCCTCCACGCGGCCGCCATGCACACCCGCCTGGTGACGGCCCTGTACATGCTCATGGCCGCCCTGCTGACGCCCTGCCCGGCCCCGGTGGCCCCCGGGCCCACGCCCCTCCAGGCAGCCGGCATCGTGACCGGCGGCCCCGGGGCCCCCGACCTGGGCCAGCCCACCACCCCCCGGGCCGCGGCCCCCACGACGCCCTCGCCCACGGCCCACCTGCAGCTGCACTCGCTGCTCCGCCACCGGGCCCAATGCCGCAGCCCGGCCCCCGCCCCGGGCCACCCCGGCCGGCCGGGCGTGACGCCCGCGCCCCCGCCCCACCTGCGCTTCGCGGCCCACTACGAGGGACACCGGGCCTGCTTCCGGGCCCTGGCGGCCCTGCCCCCCGGGGGCCCGGCGCCCCCCGACCCCTCGGGCCCGCCTCCCGTGGCCAGCTGCCCCTGCGGGGTGGCCGCCGGCCTGCACGGGCTGCCCGCGCCCACCTGCCCGGCCCTGGCCAGCAGCCCCTCCTCGCCCAGCGCCAGCAGGCACCCCGCGGGCCGCCCGGGGGCTGGCTCGCCGCGCCACTGCAGCCACGAGGGCGACCTCTACGCGGCCGAGGTGGCGGCCCTGTGGTCCTTCGCGGCCGCCATGTGCGCCTGGTGGGACCCGCCGCCGCCCGCCCCCGGGGGACCAGCCCCACCCGCCGCCTCTGCCGCAGCCGCCCCTGCCGCTACCGCCCCGGGGACGGCCGTCTGGCGGGCGGAGGAGATCCTGGCCGGGCTGCCCCAGGGGGCCGTCGGGGCGGGGGCCGCCTCCGAGGGGGGCATCAGCGGCCTCGTCCGGGACATGGCCGTCCTGCTCCGCTCGTGCCACGCCATGGTCGGCACACGCCCCATCATCAGCAGTGTCAGCATCAGCATCATCAGCCTCAGCATCAGCATCAGCATCAGCATCAGCATCAGCAGTGTCAGCATCAGCATCAGCATCAGCATCAGCATCAGCATCAGCAGTGTCAGCATCGTCCCGCATCCGCATCCGCACCCGCCCCCTCCGTCCCTCACCCAAGCCATAGTCGGCCGCCCCCCTGCCCTGCGCACTCTGTTAACACCCTTCGATGTCCCGTCTGACGACGGCGGTGGTGGTGATGGGTGGGCGGTGGCGGTGGTGGGTGGGCGGGGGTGGGGGTGGGGGCGACAGCCCAAGGCGGTCTTCCTGTCGGGGACCTCGTACGCCCAGGGGTCCACCTGGGGGCCCCTCGAGGGCATGGCCGCCTTCCTGGGCCTCATCGCCCGCCGGATGGTCCGCCGCCCCGCCCGGCCCCCGCGGCCCCCCGCCCCGGCCCCCGCGGCCCCTGCTTTGTCCTGACCCCTTCCCCACCCATCCCCGCGCCCCTGCAGCCCTCGGCCGAGCTGAGCGAGTGCGCCCTGCGGCACGGCCTGTGGCAGGGGCTGGTCACCCTGCTGACGGCCCCGCCCGGCAGCCGCGAGTCGATCGCCCCGTCCCCATGCGCCGCCGCCTGCCCCTGCTACTGCGCAGCCCCCGGTCCGCCCCCCCACACACATCCATCGCCCCCTCCGCCTGCCTCCCCCTGCCCTCCCACCGGCTGGCCGGCGGGCTCACGCCAGCGGATCCTCACGGTGCAGGGGGCGCCCCATGCGGGACGAGCGGCTGCTGCGCGTGCGGCCTGCTGCCCCCCGTGGCGGCCTGGTGCGAGGACATGTGCCAGTGCAGCCCGCGGCTGGTGGGCTGCGCCCTGGGGGCCATGCGGGGCCTGCTGGAGCCCCACCTGCGGGCCCGGGGGGCCCTCGGGGCCGGCGAGATGCTCCTGCGGCGCTCCCTGGCGGGGGCCGTCCTGGCGGCCCTCTCGGCCCCGGCCCACATCCAGGCCCTGCTGCCCTGGTCCGCCCCCCAACCCCCCGACCCCCGCCCCCCCGTCCCTCGGACCCCCGACCCCTGCCCCCCTCGTCCCTCGGGCCCCGCCGCCGTGCCGTGGATCGCCCGTCCACGCCACTCACCCACCCTCTGCTGCTGCGGCCGCTGCTGCTGTCTGTGTGTGGGGGGGGGGGGGGGGGGGGGATAGGCCCCGAGCACGGGGGCGGCCCGGACGCGGTGGCGCACCTGATGGTGAGCCTGGCCGAGGCCGTGGACATCCCCCTGCAGCCCCACGCGGCCCCGACCCCCAGGGGGCGCCGCCCTCCGAGGAGTCCTCGGTCCGCCGCCCGCTCCGCCGTGGCCCCCCGATCCCCGACGCCCCCCCTGGCCCTCCCTCGCCCGGGCGGCGCGCCTGGGGGCTGGAATTGGAATGGGGTGAACTGACCCTCTGCTGGCGGCCGTGCGTTTCACTCTCTCTCCCCTCCCTCCCTCTCTCTCTCCCTTCTCGGGCGACGCGCTCGGGGCTGGCGGGGGCGGTTGGCGACTGGCTGGGGCAGCCGCAGCTGTCGCTCATCCGGCAGCTGCTCGAGGGGCGCTTCATGGGCCACATGGCGGGCTATCTGTGCTGCCCCATGCTGCCCGGCCTCAGGGGGGCCGGCATGCTGGCCCTCCTCAGCGCCCCCCACGTGCCCCTCGTCGCGGCCCCCATCGGTCCGCACCCCCCTCTTCCTCCCACCACCACATCACCACCACCCCACCTCGCTGCTACGGGCGGAATGAGGGCCGCGGCTGGACGAGAGGCGCGTGCGTGCGTGTGTGGCCTCTCGATGGCGCCTGCTCACCGCCTGTCGGCTGGGTCCTTGGCGGGCCCGGGGGGGGCCTGGGCTGGCGGGGCAGCGGTCATGTCGCGGCTCGTGCTGAGCTCGCAGTTCTTCGCCGAGCAGTTCGTGGCCGCCGACGGGGCGCCCCTGCTGCAGGGCCTGCTGGCCCACCATACCGCCGCCCCGCCCGGCGAGGGGCCGCTGCTGCCTGAGCTCCCGGCGGCCGGGGGCGGGGGCCCCTCGGAGGACGACGAGGCCGCCGGGGCGGGCGGGGGTGCCGGCGGCGCGGGGGCCCTGACGGGCACCTCGGCGGGGGTGCTGGTGGACTGCCTGCTGATCGCCTCCCAGCTGGCCCGCCTCAAGCGGGACTACTACCCCGCCCTCGAGCGCGCCCAGATCGGCGCCATGCTCCCCGTCCGCACGCACCCGCGCCCCCACGCCACCAGCCCCCCGCCACCAGCCCCCCGCCCCCCGCCCCTGGGCTGGGCGCCCCTCTTTGGCTGGTTTGCTGAGCGTGTGGGCCTCCGTTGGCGGCGGGCGGGTGTGCAGGCGCTGCTGGCGTACCCCGGGGCTGCGGCCGTGCGGGCCAAGGCCTGCAACCTGGTGGGCAACATGTGCCGCCACGACGCCACCTTCTACGCGCCTCTCAAGCGGTACCACGCCCTGCCGCCCCTCATCCGCTGCTGCGGGGACCCCGACCCGGCCACCCGGAAGTTCGCATGCTTCGCCGTGGGCAACGCCGGTCCGTCGCGCGGCGGCCACGGCCACTCCCCTCCTCCCCAAGCGCCGGCACCACCACCAGCACCGCCACCACCACCACCGTCACCGGCTCGGCCGCCCGCCATCGGCCGCCACCGCTCGCTCACCGGCATCTGGGCGGGCGCTGTGACGGGCGGGCAGGCTTCCACAACAGCACCCTGTACGACGCCCTGCGAGGCGCCATCCCGGTGCTGCTGGGCTGCCTCGACGACACCGACCCCAAGACATGCGCCAACGCCGCCGGTCCGCCCCCCGCCCGCGCCCTCCTCCTCCTCCTTCTTCTTCTTCTCCTCCCTCCTCCTGCCCCTTGCTGACTGGCCGGGCTGGGCGGCCTGGGCGGCCTGGGGCGGTGGCGGCGGTGGCTGTGGGGCCTGTGCAGGGGCGCTGGGCAACCTGGCCCGCAACTCGGACGAGCTGGCGGCGGACATGATCGAGGGCCGGGCCCCCCAGCGGCTCTTGCAGATCGTCTCGCCCAGCCCGCTGCCCGGCATGGCCCTCGTGATGGCCGGCGGCGGCCCGCCCCACTCCCCGCCCGCCTCGGCCCGGCCCGGCCGGCCCGGGTCGGCGGTCCCCGGGGGGCAGATGATCATGATCCCGCCCCGCCCCCCGCCCGCCACCCTGACGGGGGGCCTGGCCGCCAGCGGAGGCCTGGCCGGCTCCAAGGAGGCCACCCCGCGGCCCGTCCGGACGGGCAGCGGCAGCGGCAGCGGCCTCTCGGGGAGCGCCGCCTCGGACGGGTCGGCCGGCCTGCCCGCCCCACCGCCCGCCGGGGCTGCCCTGGTGGCCCTGCCGCCCTGGGCGCCCTCCCCGCTGGCCCTCCGCCGGATCGCCCTCTTCGCCCTGGGCAACATGGCCGCCCACGAGCCCTGCCGCCGGGCTCTGATGCAGGTCCGCCCCCCCCCCCGCACGGCCGCCGCCCACCCAACAGGCACACAGAGAGGCACAACACTGGCCCAGACACAGACACACCGCCCACCATCCTCACACGACCCCCTCCGGCCCGGATGCGGCTGCTTGGGGGGGTGGGCAGCTTGGGCTGGAGCAGGTCATGGGGGCCCTCGAGCAGGAGGGGGACAGCTTCATCCGCAAGTACCTGCAGCGCCTCCGCCAGAAGCTCGACGCCCCAGCCACGGGCACCCCCGGGGCCCCCGGGCCGGGCTCGCTCTCGGGGGCGCCCACCCGCAGCCACCTGGCCGCCTCGCCGGCCGCCTCCTCGTCGACCCTGCTCTACCACACCCCCCACGGCACCCCCGCCCCGGCCGGGGCCCTGGGCAGCCGCGGCGGCCTGGGCATGGGCATGGGCACGCCGGGGGGCGCCCAGGGCCCGCCGCCCATGTGGATCACGCCCGTGGTGGGGGGCCCCTACCGGCCTGGCTCGGCGGCCCGGGGCCTGTCGCCCTCGCCCCAGCCCTCGCCCCCCGCCTCGGCCGTCGGCCGGCCGGTCTTCGCTGGCGGGCCCCGGGTCATGTCGGCCGCGGGGGGCGACCGGGGCCACCTCCTCATGCCCGCAAGCGCCGGGGGCCACCCCGCCCCCACCCACCTGGGCGGCCTGCCCTCCCACGGGCCCTCGCCCAGGGCCCTGGCCTCGGCCCACCGAAGGTAGCCCAAGTGAGCCCAAGGGAGCCCAAGGGAGCCCAAGGGAGCCCAAGGTAGCCGCCCCCACGGCGCCAGCTCCTCGCTCGCGCTCCCCCTTCTCTCGCCCCCCCCTCCCCTCGTTCCCCTTGGCGCGCATCGGGCAGCCACCGAACTCGGGCCCCCGTTACGTCCCTTCCCGCCCGTTCCCCTCGCCGCCTCCCCCTGCCCTGGCCCTTCCCCTGCCCCCCTTCCGCCCTTCGCCAATCGGCTTTCAGTCGGGTCAGACAAATGCAAACGATCTTCGACATCAACAAAACCCTCTTCGGTCCAGCGATCTGCCTGCCCCAGAGCAGCAGCAGCAGCAACAGTGAGGGAGGGTGGGGGGGTGGGGGGGGGGGGGGAGGGGGCGTGCGCGGAGGGTGGGCGGGCGGCAGACTGACCCCGCTGAGGCTGGAGCGGGGCTGGAGACGGGGCTGGAGACGGGGCTGGAGACGGGGCTGGAGACGGGGCTGGAGACGGGGCTGGAGACGGGGCTGGAGACGGGGCTGGAGACGGGGCTGGAGACGGGGCTGGGGTGGGCATGCCAAGCAAGGCACGAGGCCCCTCATGACGAAGCAGCAGCCGCCGCGGGGGCCGGGGCGGGCGAGGAGGGGGCGGGGGACGGGCTGGCCGAGGCCGAGGCAGGCGGAGGGTGGCGGCGTCGGCTGTGCTGGTGGTGGTGGTAGAGGCAGGGGTGGTGGTGGTGGTGGTGGCGCTGTCTGTGGTGGCGCTGTCGGTGGTGGCCGTGGTAGCGGCAGGGGTGGTCGTGGCGGTGGTGGCGGTGGTGGCCGGGGGACGGGATGAGCCGGTAGTACTCGAGGTAGTCGAACTTCTCCTCGAGGCGGCTCTCCTGGGGCGCGTCCAGGTCCTCGTAGCGCGTCAGGCCCCGCGGGTCGTGCTCACGGTCGCCCGTCGGGGAGGCGAGGGCGGCGGGGGCGAGGGGCGCCGGGGGCGACCGGGACCGACGCCGCTCGGGGCTCCGCTCGCGGTGGGGCGGCGGGTTGGGGCCCCCCGTACGGGGGGGCGGAGGAGGCCGGGTTGCGTCCGAGGGCGCTGCTCCGAGGGGGCCAAGCAGACGGCACGCGGAAGTGAGCGTGAGTGTGAGTGTGAGTGTATGTGAGGGGGGTGGGCGGGCGGGCGGGCGGGCGGGCGGGCGGGCGGGCGCAAGGAGGCAGGCCGCGGACCGTCTGCGGGCAGGGTGGGCAGCAAGCTGACGCGGTGGCCCAGCACGGGGCCCACGATGTGGAAGGGGTCCGCCTGGTAGTTGCGCAGGGCCTGCTGGCTGAGGATCGCGGCGCCTCCTCTTGCAGCAAGTCCTCTGCAGGCACACCGGGAGGGAGGGAGGGGGGGGGGGGGAGGCGCCATCCGGCCGGCCCCCTCCACGGGTTCTGGGTGTGGCCCAAGGCCGCTGGGGTGTGGCGGGACGGACGGTGGCGGAGGAGGAAGTGCTTCTTGACGAAGTCGAACCCCTTGAAGAGCTTGCTGCAGTTCTTGGCCTTGCAGCGGAACTTTGCGGGCTCCTCCTCGACGATGTTGCGGGCCAGGTAGGCCTCGATCTCGCGCGCCTTGGCCTCCTCGCCCAGCCGGGGTCCCGGGCCGGGTCGAAGGCGAGCCGGGTTTGGATGCGCAGGTCGAGGAGCCGCTCCCACAGGGTGGAGACCTCGGGCGGGGTCGGCTGGGCGGTGGCCGTGGGGGTGCCCGGGGCGGCCGAGGGCGGCAGGGGCGGGCCGTCGATGACGCCCTCCTCGGCCTGCAGGGCGGGGGCCGCGGGGGCCACGCCGCGGTAGTGGACCGGCCCGCAGCGGTCGAACATCTCCTGGTGGTTGCCGAACTCGGCCCCGCAGTAGTAGCAGTAGCAGTGCACGTAGCGCAGGTAGGTCAGCAGCCGGTCCAGCCGCTGGGTGGCCTGGAGTCCCGAGCCCGGGGGGGGGGGGGGGGGGGGGGGGGGGGGGGGGGGGGCGAGGGACAGGTCAGCCGGGTGCTTGAGCTGCCGAGGGAGGGGCCGCCAGCCTGGGGTGGCTCCGAACGGACCGTCAGAGGGGCCCCCGAGGATGTGGAGGCGGCCTCTTGCTGCATGGGAGCGGCTGCGGGCTCCTCCCCCGTGGCGGCGGGAGCGGCGGGAGGCAGGAGGACCAGCTGTTCCATGAGGCCGTCGTGCGAGACGGGCTTCAGGGGCCGGGCCGGGTCGAGGAGGGCCTCCAGGCAGCTGGGCAGGCCGGCCTGGGCGTCGAGCGTCTCGACGAGCTGGGTCGCCTGGGCCACGTCCCGCTCCAACCGGGCCCCGGCGCTTTCCGGGGTGATGAAGAACCGGTTCTTGTACGAGGGCCGGTGCATGCAGATGTTGGTCAGCTCCTGGTGCTGGGCCCGGACGGCCCCCTCGGCCTTGGCGGCCTGGTCGGAGTCCCCGAAGACGGCCCACATGGACCGCGAGACCTGCGACAGGGCCGCCGGCTCCGCGTCGCCGATGACGACCCGCTTCAGACCCGCCTGGGCGCCCAAGATCTGGCCAGGCCAACCAGAGGGCACACCGATGAGCGGTGAGCGGTGAGCACGGTGGGCGAGGAGGACGGACCTCGTGGATGCGAGCTCGGGGCATGTCCAGCGGCAACTGGCGCAAGTACAGGGTCGAAGATTCTACTGGGGGGCGCACCCTGGGCGGCGAGCCGAGCAGAGTGATGGTGACGATCCCATCCCGGTCAGGAGGACGGGGGGGAACAGACTTGGGGACCCACTTCAGCAGGCGCCACTCGACCGGCAGGGCAGCCTCCCTCTTCTCCGCCTGGCCCTCGGGGCTGAACTCCTCGCGGTCTGCGGGAAGCGAACAGGAACAGCCATCAGCGGCATGCCCGGGCATGCAGGGAGGACCAAGACACGGACCGGCCGAGGTGACGGAGCGCTCCTCGACCTGGGCGATCAGCTTCCCCTGTTGAAGCAGAGAAAGCAGCTGCCGCTGGGCCGCCTTGACGCGCTCCTTTTTCTCGGCCAGCTGGGCCTCCAACGTGGCCGGGTCGTAGCGCTCCTTAAACCTGCCCAGCCACCCAGCGGGTGCCGGGGCGGCATGTGAAGGCGCCACCAGAGACGAGCCAAGAGGCAGACCATTCCTGGCCTTTGTGCATGTTCCAAAACTGCTCGGCCTGCTTTGCCTCGTATTTTTTCCGGTAGTCGGCGTACAGCTCGGCAGATCGCTCGGGGGTGACGCTCTCGTCTTGGTTGCGCATAAACTCTTTGTAGGTCTGCATGGGGCCGTCGAACGGCTCGCTGCGTGCTCCTCGCATCGGGCCACTGGAAGGAATTGGATATTACAAGAGTGGAACGACTCCGGCACAGACCGGCCACGAGTGTCCGAATCATACATCCAGGTGGGAGGGGGGGCACGCTCGGAGAATGAACCACGGCCACCACGGCCACGCCACCCACCCCGTCCACGTCCCCCACGGGGGCGGTCATGGTCGCCCCTACAACAACCGAAAGAAATATGACCAACAAGAAGATGAGAATGCAGCTGAGAGGGGTAATACGAACCAATCGTCTCTTCTTTCGCGAGGAGGCGGAGGACCACGACGTTCCGAATCGTCATAACGAGGACGTGGTGGACGGTCATCCTCACGGCGATCATCAAAATAACGGTCGGCGCGTCCATCGCGACCCGGATAAGGTCCACCGCTGCTACGAGGTGGAGAACGATACCGCTTCCGATCACCTGGTTCGGGACCGGCAGAGTCGCGATCGCGACTCGCGAGTTCTTTTTGTTGCTCCATCTCCGCTGGAGCTCAAGACTAAATTACGGATTGAACAATTTGATTTTGTGCCTCGTAGCTGAGGGAAATTCTGATGGAATCGGTCTGCCCGAACCCACTCAACAAGAAACAAGAAAGCGCAAAAATGAAAATATGCCGCCTTCAGCACGCAAAGATCCCTCTAATTACATGGTCCTTAGTGAACAGCGTTCAGGATCGCGAGAAGAACGATTGTGGCGCTCCAAAGAACCGCCTATGGAACAAGGTAAAATGGGGGCGCATGAGAAACAAAAACGGACCGGAACAACATCGGCCTTCTTGATGATCTTCCCAACCAGGGGAATGAGGCATTCATCGGGACCAGCAACACGCTTCTCGGCGGGGGCGCAGGCCGATGAGACGGCTTCTTGTGCGGGAGGAGGGGCGATGACAGAATGTTCTCCGTCCATATCCGTAGGGAACACGGGGTGGTGGACAGGGCGGTGGTTGACAGCGGGAGGGGGAAGTGGAGGCATCGGCGAGGTGGGGCACTCAGGAACCATCCTGCTGGCGTCTTGAGGCTGTGCGAATCGGGAAAGGAGACATTAAAAAAATGGCATTTGAAGGAAGGAGACAGACCAGACACAGGATCCGACGAGCCTCGGCCGTCTCCTCCTCGGTGAAAATAGGGTACTCGGTGGGAACTTCGATCCCGGTCGGCGTCAGGCCCTGGGTCTTGGAAGACTCGGCGAATTTGGTCAGGGAGGCCAACAATTTTTGCACGTCACTCCCGTTGAAAATGGCCATCGGGAGGAGGCAATCCTATGGTCGATGGTGCAGAAATATTCGAGTAAATGCCAGACATCATCGGTAAACCCGAAGAAGTGGCGGGCAATGTTGTTGAAGGCGTTGACATTGTGCACACATTGAGTCACTGACGTGGAATTTTGGTGGAACTGGAAAAAAGGACGTTTGTGCCGAAGCTGGAAAAAGGAGCCACAGACAACAGCAATAGAATTGGGCCGCACCTTGTTGACAAGCTGGCAAAGAAGAGTTCCAGAGGCGCAGGACTTGGCAAGAGTCTCCGGAATAATGCGCTCCATGGTCTTCTCCACCCAAGCCTTCACGCAATAAATACGTTGGAGGAGGCTCAGGACAGCCATATCCTGACGACGAATGGTAAAACCGGAATCGGGGGATTGCATTGAGGAGAGGAGCAGCCGGGAGAAGTGAACCTCTGGTTGAGTTGGTTCTTCTCAATCATTTCGGCGACACGCCCAGTCGCTATCATCTCGATGAAACTCCACACAGAATGTGTCCCCTGCTTTTTTCGGGCCCTCCAAGTAATTTGTGCGAGATTGAAGGTCTGTCCTGCGTTTTCCGATACGCCGTTTGATATCATCGCTCGTTAGGTGCCCCGTGCCACCACAGAGCAAATTATGCGCGATGTTATGCAATTTATTTCAACTGCATCTTGGGACAGGAGCCCCATCGCCTTAGCACATCATATGCATCGGATCCTCCGGGATCACCTCGGTTATGACCCGTATCTCGCTGCCAAGGAACAAAGCAACCAAGTCATGATGTCGCACCTCGTACAACTTCAAAAGTTGGTCCGGAGCCAGACTGACCCCTTGGAAAGCGCCATGCGGCTCGCTGCCGCCGCGAATGCGATCGACTTTGGGCTAGTCGAGCACTTGCCGGATCCGAATACCATCATCCGTGAAGGGCTCACGAATGAAATTAGCATTAATCATATCGACCAATTTAAGAAGGATCTCACCAAGGTCGCCTCCACCCTTGTTCCGATTGCCCCACACGCGTGCCTCCTCGCATCCCCCAGGCTCGAAGGCTGCTGTGGTTCTGTGATAATGCGGGCGAGATCGTATTTGACCGAGTTGCCCTGGAGCTGATCGGGGAGCTCTATCCGGGTCTGGAGACCATCGAAATCTGCCTCAAAGGCGGGCCCATCATCAACGATGCCCAGCTGGCCGATGCCGAGGCCTGCGGTCTCGATCGGGTCCCACGGGTCTGCAGCCGCGCATCACCCAGACGGGAGGGCTCACTGCTCACGTCCGGCGGTGTCTGGCGGCGCTCAGGCTCGGCTGGTGACCATCGGCAACGGGACCCCCGGGACTGGCCCCGACCGAGACTCGGACGAGGTGGCCCAATGGGTGGGCCGGCCCGACCAGGTGGTGGTCTCCAAGGGGCAGGCTAACTTCGAGGGCCTCAGCGAGTACACGGGCATCTACTACTGCCTCAAACTCAAGTGCCCCCCCGTGGCCGCTGCCGCCAATGGGCCCCTCAACGGCCTCGTGCTCCTCTACCGCTGAGCGCATCTGGGGCCGGCTGGCCGGTCGCCATCACCAGGGGACAGACCGACCCGCCCTGCCACCGCCACCGAGCTGGACGAGCCGCCCCCGGGGCTGGTTGCCCGTAGGGGCGGCCCGATCGATGTGGGCGAAGAAGCGTCCATCCCTCGGGGCAGAAGCGGCCCTACCGAGAGGGGGCGTCGCAGGATTCGCGGGGCATCTGTTCGTGGGATCTCATCCCAAACGGACCAACCAGAGACCAGAGTTTTCCCCAAAGAACAGAGCGCCCACGAGGGAGGGGGCTGCAGAGGAGGCACACCGCTCGGCGATCTCAAAATCAAAGGAAACACGCCGGCCGCAGCCAGGCGGCCGGTCGCAGGGGCAGGCGGCGCAAAGAAGGGCACGACCGGACGCGGTCGGCCGAGACGCCGCACTGGCACCCGGGGAGGTTGCGGAGGGCAGGTGAAGGAGAAAGAGGGAGGAAGAGGAAGAGGAGGAAGGTGGAGAGGAAGAGGGAGGGAAGGGGTGGAGCGGGGAGAGGGAGAGGGGCGAAATGTACAGCATGGACAAAGGCCATTGACAAACGGGGGACAGAACAGGAGGAGGCGAGATGATATACAGAGTGTCTGTGTTATTCGCATGTCCACAGGACAGGGGGCGGAGCGTCCTCTCGGAGGCAGCCAGCCCAATCGAGCTGCTCACCGAAGCCCCGAGCGGCCGCTGAGCAAGGGCAGCTTCTCGTTCTTGGTCACCAGCCGCGCGTCCCCGCCGGCCGCCTTGGCGCGGTGGTGGGGGGCAGGCTCGGGGGCAAAGGCGATCCCCTCGTCCCCGCGCTCGTCGGCCTCGGCCTCGAGGGCCTTCAGCCGGGCCGCCCGATCGGGGTCGACCGACTCGGCGTGGGGTTGCTTGAGGGTCCGCTTGGACACAGCCGCCGGGGGGGCCGGAGGGGGGGCCGAGGAGCCGGCCACCACCGCGGCGGCCGTTGCCGGGGCCAGGGCCGCCGAGAGGGTGGGCGAGGGGGTCGGCGTCACCACGGTGGCTCCCGCCGTGCTGGGGCTCCCCGGGGCCACCAATGCGTTGGGTGAGGGCACGTCTTCCCACCCATCCACCTCCGGCACTGGGAGCGGGAGACATGTCAGGGTCCGCCCCGCCAAAGGGTCGGCAGACCTGGAGGGAAGGTGAACGGATCGATCTGCCCAAAATTGGAGACAACGGTCGTGCCCTTGTACTTGAGCGAGCATGAAGGCCTGTAGTATCCCGGGGGGAGCCCGTCAAAGGCAATCCCCAGGGGGGAACCGTCGCAGAAGAAGGAGATTCGCGGAGAGGAGCCTTCAAACTCAATTAAGGCACCGATTGTCATGCCTGGCTTGAGCTTCATGCGGTGATAGGGCTTCCACTGGCCCCCAGTGCCCACAGCGCCCATGGCATCGATGGCCCAACTGCGGTCAGCAGATTATGGAAAACAACGCTAAAAAAATGCAGAACAAACCTTTCGTTAACAAGCCCCAGTCCAGCGCTCCCGCGAGTTGTGAAAGAGCCCCCAATTTTGCTGAACCCAGCAAAAATTCCACCGCGATTTTTCTCGACACGAACCTCGAAATAATGGCGGCCGCGGGAAGCGCAGCAATTCGCGCCGCACGTACCAAGAGCCGCTTCCGTTTGGCAACAGGTGAAACCATCAATCGCAATGGACGAATCGGAATCTTCAGGAGAGAACCGATACATGACGAGTTGTCGGCTCCCTAAACGAAGGTGGGCAAAAACAAAGAAAGAATATGGAAACGAACACGGGAAAAATCGGTGGAGATAATCGAGATAACCAAGTCTATAGAAATTTGAGATCTCTGTCTTTCAACTGAAACCCCCGAACAAACATGTGCGAGCACGGGCAGGCAATGGTGCCCGAGCCCGGGTCCTTACATTATATTCCAGCTTTCCCGGGTCATGAAGCTCCTCTCCCGATTGAGTCTGCTCGGTTTTTCCCGATCGAGCGGCGCCCCTACGGCTATATCCAGCAGGCATCTTTCAGTCATCCAGACCTTTGCGATGAAAATTTGGTTGAACTTGAATCCCCGTTTTCGATTTTTTTTGCCGCGGGAACAGCCATCTTCACTATCTTTCTGATGGGGGAGCAGAACGCGGGGAAGTCGACTTTGATCCACTCTTTTTGTCAGCAAACAAATCATCTCACATTTTTGGAGCTCTCGAGTGCTTTCCCTTCCCTTTCATCGTCATTTTGCAATGTTCGCTTTTTGACCTCCGACGCCTCGCGTTATGCCGACGAGCCCCCATTCCTCGGTCTGCGGCTGGCGGTGTTGTCTGGGGTCCTCACGTCTCCCAAAGACACTGACCTATGCCGAGGGGTTGTCCTCCAGACCTTGGAGGACTTTGCCTTCTTCCTTGAGGAGCACAACCTGCCCGTGCCCCAGTTCCCGGGCTTTCGGGCGGCCCCTGCCCCTGCTGCCCCTGCTGCCTCCCTCGGAGCGGATCAACCCCGGAGTATCTGGCAGCGCATGCAAGAAAGCGGCTTTCCGAGCGATATCCGCTATGTGGCCCTGCAATTTGTGGAGGTTGGCGGCGACCACCTGGACGCCCTCATGGCCCTCGAGGCCGCCGAGCGCCCATGCCCGGGCACCCGGGACCCTCAGCACGGGCACCCTTCGCCGCAACCTCAACGGCCCGACGGCGCATCCGCATCGATCCTGCATCACTCGCAGCAGCTCCTCCAGCGGGTGGGCTCGGTGCTATTCTTCATCAACGGCGCCCAGCTGTGGGCCGACCTGAGCAGCCCCCAGCCGACCGGCTACTGGGGCCGCCTGATGGGCCGCCTCCGCTACCTGGGCTCGCTCGGGCCAAGGGCAGCTTCGCCGCTCCGAGTGGTGCACTTCGTGGTGACCCGGCTGCCCCCGGAATGCCCCATGGGCGGGGCCCTCGAGGGGCGCCTTCTCGCCCGCGCCGGCCTGGATCCGGCCTTGTTGACCCAGTGGGAGCCCCAGTTGGTCATCTCTCCGGAGCTGGCAGACCCCGAGGGCCACCCGCCGAGCCGGCTGGAACGACTTCTTGAGCTGCTGCTGGGGCAGACCCTCGGGACGGACCCCCAGCTGGGCCCGGCCAGGCTGCGGGTGGGCGGCGTCCGGGTGTGCAACCACGTCCGGCCGGACGGCACACTGGATGCCGAGGAGGTGGCCCGCACCCTGGCGCATGCCCTGCGACTGGGAGCAGTCGAGGTGACGGACGCCACGGAGATGACGGCCGAGCACATCCTCCAGGCGGACCCGCTGCCGCTTGGGGTGGTCACCCGGGAGGCATTCCTCGTCTGCGGTCCCTCGTCCGGCTCGGTTCCCACCTGACCGCGCTGCTGCCCTAGGAGCATCTCATCCGCCTGGAGGACGGCGCCGCCATTGGCAATCGGGAGGAGGCAGACCCGTTGGCGGCCACGGCGGCCCTCCCCACGCCGCTGATGGCCCAGCAGTACGGCCCGACGGCCCTCCGCCTGGTGGACTGGGGCCTCGCGGCCCCCGCTCGCGGCCCCCGGGTCTTCCTCAGGCAGCGCAGTAGCAATGCAGCCGATCGCTGGACATGTCGGTACTGCCGCCACCACTCCCACCACCACGCGCCCTCCTTCATGCCCACGCGGGGAGCAAGAGATCGATCCCCCCCCCCCCCCCCCCCCCCCCCCCCCCAGACTGGGAGCTCGTCCGGCCGCCTTGCGCAACCGACCTCGCCGATCCCACGGCCATCCGCCTGCCCACCAGTCCGGCCGCTCGCGGGGTCATCCTGCACTTTGCCCAGGTCTGCGATCGGAGGGCGGGACGGAGGATGACCACTTGCCACTCCTTCCCCAGGGCCACGTCCCCACCCATGTCTGGCTCCGGCCCGGCTGGGCCGGCGACCTGTCCGAGGAGGCCCAGCGAGCCTCGGCCGCCCTCGAGGGGGACCTGCTTCGGCCCCAGTGGGCCCACATCCTTGGCGGGGGCGGGGACGAGGCCGCCGGCCCTTGGAGCCGGCTGTGGGCGGGCCTGCTGGACTGGTTCCACCTGCGCTGGGTGCTGCCCACTCGGGCCGTCCAGCCCCCAGTGAGCCCGGCCCTGCTGGAGGACGTGGGGCATCCCGCTGTTCGCTGGCTCGAGGGGCCCCCGCCCCCCGCCGGGCTGGACGTGGAGGCTCTCCTGCGGGCCGGGCGGCTCCGACCGCGGGCGGTCGAGGGGGAGCCCGAGTCCGGGCCGCGCCTCCTGCTGACCCTGCCCGAGCCCCATGACCCGCCCCCGGGCAGCAGCAGCCCCCAGCAGGCCGGGTGACGCGAGCTTGTCCTTGTCGTTGTCGGATGATTTTGTGACACAGAAGAACGAGTCGCGCCATGGAGATGGAACGACAACACGGACGCTCGTCCAGGGGGGGGGGGGGGGGGGGGGGGCGGGGAGGGGGAGAGCACGGCAGGTATCCAAATTATTACGCCCAACAAGTGGAAGATGGCGGAGAAGGAGGGAGGAGGAGGCGAGGACAGTGCAAGGATGCGAGGAGGCCCGGGTGCGAGCCAGCCGCCAAGCAGCGAGGTCCGCATCGGCCCAGACGAACCGAGGCGGGCCGACAAGAAAGACGAGACGACGGACCCAAAAAAAAGGAAAACAGCAATCGCCAGACGAAAGGCGAAAACCCAACAGACAGACGGGCAACCAGACACAGACACAGACAGACACTGGCCCATCACGTCCTGTCTTCGGGTTGGATCTCGACCCCATGCGCAAAAAAAAAAATGGGGCGAGGAGGGGGAGGAGAGGATATGCATGCGAGAAGCAGGACAGAAGGGCAGGCAGTCGTGGCAGCCGGGCAGGCAGCCGTGGCAGCAGAGGGCAGCAGAGGACGAAGATGTCCCACGGCGGCAGACACAGACAGACACAGACACAGACCAACACAGACGAACGCAACCCACCGGCCGAAAGCCGGATGGGGCGAACGGAACGCCGCGACGGAGAGAAAACACAACATCAAGTACGCGTGTCGACAGTCCATGGACAGCAGCGACCTCGCCCTCCATGGCCGGGCCATTCCATCCCTCCTGGTGTCCTTTTGTTCGGGGCCGTCGGCCAACGGCCGGGGCGAGTCCCGAAGGACGAGAGGACGGAGAGTGGGGCTGGGGGTCGGCCCATAGGCGAGACACACCTCAAACGAGGAGCGGGTGGTTGTAGTACAGGGGGTGGTGTGGGGTGTTGGGGGATGGGGGCCGGCGGGCGTCTAGAAGCCGCCCTGGTTGCCGAAGAGGGCCTCGATGCGGGCGTTGTTGGGGTTGACCGGGCCGAAGATCTCCGGGTGCAGCTCCAGCAGCCGGTCGAAGTAGAACCGGCCGATGTGGGCGTTGGCGGTGGGGCTGGGGTGGAACCCGTCCACGTGGTCGACGGCCGTGACGGGCTCGCCGGGCCAGGTGCGGATGATGTTGGCCAGCTGGATGTCCAGCAGCACCGGCACGATCCGGGCGAAGGTGTGGGTCTGCAGGATGGCCTGGTACTGCTGGTTGAGCTGCTCCGCCAGGGCCGAGGCCTCGTTGCGGCTGGTCTCGTTGTCGGTCATCCAGGGGTAGCACGGGTTGACGTCCAGGCAGGAGAACCACCGGTACGCGTCCTGGGGGGGGGGGGGGGGGGGGGGGGGGGGGGGGGGGCGGCAGAACAGGCCAAAAGGTGCGCCGATGGGTCAGACGAGGGCGGCGCATCCATGATGGACGGGCGGGCTGGCGGGCGGGCTGGCGGGCGGGCTGGCGGGCGGGCTGGCGGGCGGGCTGGCGAGCGGGGATGGCGGCGCGGGGCGGACCGCGAAGGTGACGCCGCGGCCGACGGGGTAGGGGGCGTCGTGCATGGTGTTCCAGAGGACCCGCCCGTCGACCACCTTCTGCATGACCACGTGCGACCCGTTGGGCAGCACCGAGTCCAGGTACTCCAGCACGCCCTGCGAGGAGGAAAGGGTGGTGATGCCGATTGGGTGATGAAGACGGATGCCGATGCCGCTGATGAGGGCGGGAGAGGGTCCGCCGCGGACCAGGATGTTGTCGTGGAACTGCTGGGGGGTGGTCATGGGCACCCCGTGGCTGGGCCAGAAGCGGCAGATGTCGTTGCCCAGCATGCCGAAGAAGACCACCGCCGGCCGCATGTCAGGGCTGTAGCGGAGGCCCTTCTTGATGTCGGCCAGGGTCAGGAAGCTGTCGGCGCTGTTCACGCCCAGGTTCTGGTAGTTCCGGTGGATGCAGTGGTCCCGCTGCCACATCAGGGTGTACATCGACTCGATCGTATCGGGCGTCTCGCGGGAGGCGGTCCGGTAGCCGGTGACCCAGCTCTCCTGGGGCCAGTCGGCCTCGTCCATCAGGACCGAGATGAGGTCGCGGGCGTCGAACTCGGTCGCGTTGAGCCACCGGGTCGGGATGTGCATGTGCGCCGTGCCCGAGTCCCCCAGGGCAATGATGCCCCGGTGCGTCCGCGGGTCCGAGCAGAACAGTTCCTGCGGTGCGCGGCGTGACGATGGTGGGGTTCCAACGATAACGATGAGGCGTTCGTTGCTCCAAACACTACTGTCAATCAACCCCCCTGGCCAACCACGGACCTTGTAGGGCTTTTTGGTGGCAGGGTCGACTCCCTTGATACCATTGCAATCATAGTCCACGTTGGGGTCGGGATTGGTGATGAGCGAGCCCGGGTAGACGTGAGGATCACGATCGTTGCAATCTCGGCCGCGCCAGTGGGTTCCGCGCATTGTCTCCATTTCAGCTGAGAACAAATCGCCGTCATGGTCGGAGGCAGGCTGTCGATTGGTGAAGGTCTTGGTGATGGCCTCGACGACCCAGTCCCACGGGGTCCAACTCAAGTTAGGAAGAACCACAGTGGCCTTGTTTGGCATAGGAATCTTCGAAGGGAAGAGCTGGCATTTCGGATTTGTGCAAAGGCCAAGTTTGAGGCAGATTGCATCGGGATTCAGCTCTAATGAAAATAAAGGACAAGGATTGGAAGGAAACGTTCGAACCCTTTTTGTTGAGCAATTCTGCAAGCTTTCCACCGGCAATCTTCACAAAGAGGTCGCATTGTTCACGAACATCAGAAGGGAGCCGTGAACAGAAATACGCAAGAGACTGTTGGGCAGAAATTGCCTTTTGTTCAGCAATTTGCTAAGTGTCGCCGTGAAAGAGTGAGAACTCCGCGAAAACACCTGGTAAAAAAAAGACGACCTCAAACAAATTGACCAGAAGGGTGCAAATCAAGCATTGGGGATGCGCTGGGTATGCTGCGACGAGAGAGAAAAGGGCAAATATGACAAAGAGGCAGCTGGGGCCTCTCATTTTCGTCAAGAAATGTACTGATGAATGTGGGTAACTCCCCGGAAATTGACCCGAAACGCACGATGGTCCTTTGATCCGTTTGCTCGAGGGGGGAAAATTCTCAATTCATAGAAAAACATTGAAATGATGAATCATTAAATTAATGGAGGGGCGATTGGGGCGTAGGCATCACGCAACTGTCCCAATAAAGCGCCCACTCGGGCCGCTGCGACGGAGAGAGGCGGCATGGGCGTCTCTGCCTGTTCGGGTCCGTTGACTCGGACCGTCGGGGAATGGGGCCGCACAGCAGGCGGACAGGATGCCTGTCGGAGCGTCACGCGGTGCTTCGCGCCACTCTGGTCGCGGACCACGACCGTTCTTGTGACGACTCGGTCGGAGCGCCGGGGCTGCGAGACCGACCGATGTGGGGAGGCGCGAGTGCGGCTGGGCGGGCACACCCTCACGGGGGATGCGGGCGACAGGGACCGCAGCAACGGGTCGTGGGCGGGCAGGGTCCACAGGCCCAGGGCCGGGGTCCCCAGCACGAAGCGTTCGTCTGTGTCACCGGGGGACGGCCAGCGTGGCTTGGGCGGGGATCTCCGGCTGGGCGAGCGGCCCCGCGCTGGCGTCGGCTGGGGCGTCGGTGCGCATGCGGGGCATCGGGCAGCCACGTGCAGGGCGGCAGTCGCGCTGTCGCATGGCGGCGGCGGCGGCAACGGCGGCGGCGGCGGCGGCTCGGTCAGCAAGGGAATCACGTCGGGCTGGGACCCGGGCGGGAAGAGCGGGAAGGGCATCTGGATGGCGGAGGGAGTCAACGGGGGCGGCGCCAGGTGGCCCGTAGAGGGGGACGGGCGCGGGGGGCCGCCGGCGAGCCCCACCGGTGGGGAGACGGGCGCCTCCTCGCCCATCAGCGAGACAAGCAGCTCTCGCAGCGGGGCCGGAAGCACCGGTGCCCCCGTGTGTGCGGCCGGGGAAGAAGGAGAGGAGGAGGATAAAGAGGCGCCGGCAGCGGTCGCCCGCTGGGGTGACGAAGCTGCAGCAGGGGCAGGGGCGATTGGGGACGTCGCCAGAGAGTCGGTCCCCCCGGTCCGGGGTGGGTTGCTGTCCAGACCGGGCAGGGCGGGGGGCAGGGGTGGCGGGGAGGGCGGCGAGGCCAGGACGCCCTGTGAGACGTGGCCGAAGGACAGCGCCCGCCTCTCCGTGTGGGGGGCCGTGGCGGCCACCGCCATGCCTGGGGCCAGGGTCACAGCGGAGTCCGAGTCGGGCCGGCCTGCAGGCGGGGCCGCGGTGGGGACGGCGGCGGGTCCGGCGGGTGCGGTCACAGGAGGGCGCGACGGAGCGTCGCCGCTCGGGGCATCTGCCGGGGCATTTCCCACAGGTGCGGGCGTCGGAGGTGCCGGGGCGGCGGCAGCGGCGGTGGCGGCGGCGATGCCGGCGGCGGGGCCCAGGGCGGCGGCGGCGAGCTGCTTGAGGCGGGTGATGCGGCCCCCCGACTGGCGGAGGAGCCGGGCGATCATGTGGCGCCGCCAGTACAGTCGCTCGGCCCCATCGCCCCCACGCGCCCCGCTGCCGGTTGGCTCGGGGCCCCCCAGGGCCCTCTCACGCTCCTGGGCGGGGACGACCGACGGGGCCGCTGGGTCGGCTGTCGGGGGGCGACGAGCGGCGGGGGAGCGCGGCCGGGGGGCGGCCGTCGCGCCGGTCGAGCGCGGGTACGGGGGCGGGGGCGGGGGCAGCCGCTCGTGCCCGTGGCGGATCGGACCCCGGGCGGCCGCTGCTGCCGGGCCAGGGCCAGCCGTCGAGAGGGAGAAGACCGAGGCCGGGAAGACCGAGGTCGGGAAGATGGTGAGGGGGGACCGCTGCTGCGGGTCGGCGGGAGGGGGGGCTGGGGCGAGGCCGGGGACTGGCGGCAGGGTGGGGGGGCGCCCGTCCCCCGAATGCTGAGGGGCGGTGGCGGCAGGGCCCGCCCAGCCGGCCGCTGGGGTGCCCGTGGTGCTCGTCAGCCGGCCGGCCAGCCAGGGGCCCGAGAAGCCGCCCGGCAGCCGCGCGGCGGCGGGGGTTCGGCCCAACAGCCGGGGGGCGCTGCGGGGCCGGGCGGGCCGGGGGGCCGAGGCGGCGCCGAGAGAGAGCGCCGATGCGACGACCGCGGCGGCGGCGGGTGCGGACCGGCCCGCGGCGGCGATGGTGGCCGGTGCCATGGAGGGCGGCACCCGCGAGGACGGCGTCACGGGCTCGGCGCGCCGGCCCACTGCGGGCGAGGGGAAGGGCCCAGGTCGGGGGGGGGCCGCGGCGGCGGGGGGCCGGGGTCGCACCCGGCCTGCCGAGTGGGCCCGAAATGCCGACAGGGTGTGCGCGGCGGGGCTGGTGATGCTCTCCAGGGGCAGCAGTGGGATGGCCGGGTGCCGCCGGGGCAGCCCACCCGCCGTGGGGGAACGTGGCAGCAGCCCCGAGGAGGCGGCCGAGGCGGCGGCGGGGCTCAACTGCATGGGGGCGGGTGGCGAGCGAGGCGGGGTGACGGCGCCCCGCTGCGGGGGCGAGACGACCGTGATCTGAAGCCGGGGCAGCGGGCGCCGCGGGGCGGAGACGGGGGCCGGGGCGGGGGCCGGCAGGGCGGGCGGGTCAACCGGCTGTGGCGGGCCGGGCGCCCAGAGGGGCGAGAGGGGCCGCGGTGGGGCGGCTGGGTCGGGGCCCGTGGGCGGGGTGGTGGCCGCCGGCCCGGCTGGCCACAGGGCCGGCGGGGGCGGGGGCAGGGGCAGGGGCAGGGGCAGGCTGGGCAGCTGGGCCGCGAGGGCCACGGGCCCGTCGGTGGGGGAGCGCGGCTCCTCGGGGGGCTGGTTGAGCGGCCCCTCGGGGCTTGCGGGGGGCGGGGGTGGCGGCCAGTCCGCCGCCGCGGGGCGGGGCTCCGAGGAGGGAGCCGGCATGGGCGGGCTGCCGTTGGGGGTGATGGTGGCCCGTGGGGGCGGGGCGGCGGGCGGGGGCGAGGTCAGCACCTCGGGCTGCCGAGTGAGCTTCCACCGAGACGGCGGCGGTGGGGGCGGCGAGGCCAGCGCGTCCACGGGGCCCGCCGGCGAGAGGCCATCCAGCAGCGAGGGTCCAACGGGCCGCCCCTGGGGGGTGGCGACCGGCATGGGAGACTGCAGGGGCCCCACCCCCGGCACCGAGCCCGCGGCGCCCAAGTGCAGCGCGTGGTGATGGTGCGGCTGCTGCTGGGCGCTGGCTGGGAGGTGGTGGCGCCTCTGCTGCTGGGGGGTGGCCGAGGCGGGGCCGAGGGCCGGCGGCGGCATGGCGGCGGGCGGGGGGTCGGACTCCTCGGGCCGGGCGGCGGGGCCGCGGATGAGGGCGTCCGTGAGGCGCTGCTGGTAGGCCGTGCGCAGGGTCACGAAGGCGGCCGCGTCGGGGGCCTGCTGGCCCGCCGTCCGGGCGAGGGCCTCCTGCAAGGCGGCCTCCCGCTCGGCCGCTCGGCTGCCGTGGCCCCCGCCGCTCCGGCTGACGCTCCGGCTTGCGCTCCGGCTGCTCGGGCCCTCGCTGGCGGGTGTGTGGATGTGCAGGCGCGGCTCGCGACCGGGGGTGGCCAGGGGGGACCCGCCGAGGGGCGCCCCCCAGGCGGCCGGTGGGCGGTCGGCCTCGGGGGCCGGCCGGGGCGACTGGCGGAGGGGCACCCGCAGCAGCGATGGCCGCGGGGCCGTCGCCGGGGCCGGGTGGGTGCCGAAGGTGCTGCCCGGCAGGGGCATCGCCAACCGGGGCCGCCGGGCCGACGTGGGCGGCGAGGCGAACAGGGGCGGCCGGAGCAGGGCCGCCACCGCGTCCAGGGAGGCCAGCAGCGAACCCAGCGGGGCCGGGGCCGCCCCTGCCCGCTTGCTGGTGGCCGGGGTCCTGACGGGCTGGGCGATGGGGCCCGGGGGCGTGAAAGGCGTGAAGGGCAGCGGGGAGGTCACATGGACGGGGGGGCTCGCGGTGGCCGCCCGGGTCTCGAACACCAGGGGCTCCGCCTCCGCCTCCTCGTCGTCCCCCTCCTCGGCCGCGGGGTGGTCCAGAGGACCGGCCCCTGTCGCGGTGTCGGCGGCGGAGGGGGCGGCGGTCGGGTCGTCCGGGGCGGGGGCTGGGGGGTCCTCCGGTTGGGGCGCCTCAGGGGCGGGGCCTTCGGGGGCGGGGTCCACGGCGGGTGTGCCGCCGGGCTCCGGGAGGGGTGTCGATGATGTCGGCGCCGCGGGAGGGGCCTGCCGGAGGGCCGCCGGGGTGGCCGGCGGCTGGCCGATGAGCTCCACCACCATCATCCCGTCGTCGTCGTCGTCGTCGTCGTCGTCGTCATCGTCAGCGCCCGGCTCCTCGTGGCCATCGGCGTGGTCCTCTTCCGCCGGCCAGCCGCCAGCAGCACCGCCGCCGACCGGCGCGTCGGCAGCTCGTGTCCGCGGGGTGGGTGCGGGCGGGGTGTGGGCGTGTGCGGGCGAGAGGGGCGCCACGGGGGATGCCGGCCGGCCGGGCGAGCGGGGCGTCGAGGTGGGCGAGGCGATCGGCCGCATGGGCAGCGGCGGCAGGGCGTCGGCCGGGAGGGGCGGCGGGGTCGAGACCCGAGCGGGGGCACTCGGGCGCTCATCCGACGGGCCGGCGGGGGCCGGGGCAGCGGCGCCAACCGGGGTCCGGTCCGAGGGGCCGCCAGGAGCGCAGGGGGCACCAGCGGCCGATTCTGGGGCGGGGGCCACAGCAAGGGCGCTCGTGTGGGACGGCGGGGACACGGGGGAAGTGGCGAGAGGCGCAGCAGCCCCCTCGTCGGCCGCTTCCTCCCCCGGGGCGACTTGAGGGGCCTCCGGGGCGCCGCGAGCATCCTCGTCGCCGCCGCCATCCTCGGGTGGCTGGAGGGGCAGGGGCTGCTCGCCCGGCGGAGGCGGCGGTCCCACGCGGGCCTTGAGCTCGCTGACGAGGGGCTGCAGGAGGCCCGGCTGGCGGGCGAGCAGGGCCTGCACCATCCCCACCAGGTCGCCGTGCTCGGCGGGGGGCAGGGCCGCCTCGCGCAGCAGGGTTTGCAGGGGCGAGGGCGGGCCGCCGCCCCGGGCGGGTGAGCGGACCCCCAGGCTTCCCTCGGCCGAGGCTGGGGCGGCCGCGGGCGGGGCCTCACTCGAGGGCAGCGGGGGCCGACCGGGAGGAGCGGCTTCGACACGGGCACCTGAGGATTGCAGGACCGCCCCGCCCCCTGGTTCTGCGGCCGGGTGCTGTGGCTGTGGCTGTGGCTGTGGCTGAGGCTGTGGCTGAGGCTGTGGCTGTGGCTGTGGCTGAGGCTGAGGCTGTGGCTGAGGCTGTGGCTGGGGTTGCTGGGCCCCGTTCGTGCTTGCATCATCGGGTGCCTCCTGGGTTCCGGCTTCGGCGTCCGCCCCGGCTTCGGCGTCCGCCCCGGCTTCGGCGGCAGCATCGGCAGAGGCGTTGGCGTCGGCATAGGCAGAGGCGTTGACATCGGCATCAGCACCGCCGTCAACATCAACGGCAACGGCAACGGCAACGGCATCCGCGCAGGCATCAACATCGGCATCCGCGTCGGCAACGGCATCCGCGCCGGCATCCGCGTCGGCAAGGTCATCGGCGTGCGGGGTCGTTGGCTGCTCCGGGGCCGGGGGCGAGGTGCCCTCTACGACACTGGTCGCCAGGGGGGGCAGCGCGAGCGCCGGCATCATCTCGCTGCCCGCGGTCGGGGCCTCAGCAGTGGCATCAGCAGGGGTCCGCGCAACCGCCGTGGAGGCGACCTCGGGCATGGCCTCTGCGGGGCCTGCTGGGGGCTGGGCAGTCGGGAGGGGCGGGGCCGCAGAGGGACCCGAGTCCTCCTCCGGGAGCGCCCCCCCGAGGGCCGCCTGATCATCGGCGCCGACTGTCGTCCCCTGGGGCGGCACGGCCCGGAAGGGGCGCAGCGAGGGTGGGGCTGGGGTCTCCAGGGGCCCCGGGGCGGGGGCAGGAGCAGGAGCAGGGGCAGGGGCAGGGACGGAACCAGATGTCGGGGCAGCGAGGGCGAGGGGCTGCCCCACGACCGGACGAGGCCCGGGGGTGGCCCCGCCTGTGAAGAAGACCGATGGGGATGGGCCCGGGGACCGGAGGGGCGACCGCGGGGCCGGGGCGGAGGGTACACGTGGCGACCGGGTGGGGCTGGTGCGGCGGGGCCGGGGCGGCGGTGGCTGAGCGGCCGGGATGGCGGCCAGCGGGTCCAGGGGCGGCCCCAGCACCACAGGGGCCACGCCGGGGGCCGGGGCAGGCAGCGGCAGCGAGGAGGAGGAGGTGGTGGGCTGGCGGGGGGGCGAGGGCGGCGGGATGAGGCCTGAGGACCGTCCCAGGGCAGGCGGGGCCAGCGCGGGGAGCCCTTGGCGGGGCGAGGGGTGCGGCACGAGGGCCGGCCGAGCGGCGAGGCTGCTGGACGGGCTCTGGGGGGGCGGCGGGGGCGGGGAGGCCCGCGGGGTGGGCTCCTGGAAGGGCAGGGGCAGAGGCGCGGGGGGCCGCACCCGCGGGAGGGGCGTCTGGCCCACGGGCAGCGGGGTCGCCGGCTCGAAGGGCCCCAGGCCGCCCCGCTGATGGGCGGCTGCGGTCGGGGTGGCTGCAGGGGCGGGGCTCCCGCCCACGAGGGCCGGGCGTGGGGGCGACATGGTGAAGTGGGTCAGGGTCAGCGCATAGGCGGCCGAGAGGTCCCGGCTCAGCAGCCCCGCCAGGGCCGCGTCCGTGGCCCCGTCCCCGCCGCCCCGATGGCGGTCGCGCCCAGGCGGGGCGGTGTCACCCTCGCCCTCGACCTCGCCATCTTCGTCCTCGTCCTCGTCCTCGTCTTCGTCTTCCTCACCTTCCTTCTCGCCCTCATCATCCGCGCCCTCGCCGGCGACTGGGGCAGGCCGCATGGAGTCGCCAGTGGGCGCATCGGTTGGGGAAGCGGCTGTGGCCGCGGGGGTTGGGGCCGAGGGCAGGGACCCCGGGTGGCCCGAGGGGGCGGGGCCGGGGCTGGGCAGGGGGACGCCCACCGGCCGGGCGGGCCGGGGGATGGGGGCCAGGCAGGTCAGCTCGGGCAGTCGCACTGGGGCAGGCGGCGGGGTCCGCCCCGCCCGCGCGTGGCCCGCAAGCAGGGCTGCAGGGGGGAAACCCAAAGCCACCAGGCGGGGAGGAGGGTGAGGCGGCCATCCCCCGGAGAAGACACACCCAGTTCGGCGGGCCGGCAAGGGAAGGCTGGGCCGGGGAGGGAAGGCTGGGCCGGGGAGGGAGGCGTGGAACGGGGAGGGAGGCGTGGAACAGGGATGGCGTCGGGGCTGGCGACGACCTCGGAGGCCCCCGTGCTGCAGCGGCGGGGAGGCCGACAGCAAGCCGGCCGCCGGGCTGCCGACTGGGGAAGATGGGCCAGGGGCTGCTCCAGCGGCCGTCACATCCGGTTGGAGCTGGGGCCCGGGCTCGGGCTGAGGTTGAGGTTGGGGTTGGGGCTGGGGTTGCGAGTCCCCTTGGGAGCGGGCGGCGGCGAGGTGTTCGCGGAAGGTGCGCTGGAGGGCGAGCGGCCAGCCGGGTGTGCCGGCGAGAAGGCGCGGGACGATGAGTCGTGCGAAGGCCGGCGCGATGGGCCGAGGGATGGCTGTGGGCAGGGATGGCTCTGGGGGCAGGGATGGCTCTGGCCAGGGCATGGACAGGGAGGGGCGGGGCAGGGAGGAGCGGGGCAGGGCCGACCTGGATGGAGGTGGCGGCCCACTGGCGGCACTCGGCCCGGACGGCCTCCAGCAGGGTCCCCTGCGCCCCCCAACCCCAACAAGGCATCATCAGTCCACCGGCCCAACCGGCCCCCCTCTTGGCAGCTGGGGTGGGGATGGGGATGGAGGACTAGGGGGTGCCGGGCCGGGGGGACGGACCATGCCCCGGCGCATGAGGACGTGGTAGCGGCCGACGTGCCACAGGGGCCCGCTGGCCTGCTCCTGGGGGGAGAGCAGCCCCACGGCCAGCCTGCAGACGGCTGCGCACCGGCCCCGGACCGCGGGCCCCGGGGAGGCGGGCCGGTCGGGGGCAGCGGACTCCGAGTCGACCGAAGCCAGGTCGCCGCCTGGCTCCCCATCGGCCTCGCTCGCCACGCAAGGGGCGGGCCTGGGCACAGGGGGGCAGTCGCCCGGCGCCAAACAGCCATAGCTGGGTGGAGGGGGGGTGGAAGGGAGATGAAGCACGCAGCCATAGCTGGGTGGAGGGGGGGTGGACGTGGGGTGGAGGGTGTGGACCGGCCACAGGGGTCAGACATGGAGCGGCGGCGACGGGGCGGGTGCGGACCGGTCGGCGAAGGCGGGGCAGGGGACCCACTCGGGGAAGCCGGCCGCCTCGAAGAGGCCCATCGCGGCCAGGATGCGCCCCAGCGAGGAGGGCCGCCCCAGGGTCGCCTCCAGATGGCCTTGCGCAAGCCGCTCTGCGCGCACGCACACAGACAGGCACGCAGGCACCGGTCCGGTCCGGGTTGGGTTGGGTTGGGTTGAGATGGGTTCGGTCGGGCGACCAGGCAGAGGGAGGAGAGGGGAGGGGAGGAGAGGGGAGGAGGGAGGAGCGAGGTGAGGAGGGGAGGGGCGAGGAGAGGAGGGGCGAGGGGAGGGATGGCCGACCGATGGGCAGGGGCAGCCCCTCGCGCCAGGGGCCCAGCGGGGAGCCGCCCAGGACGGGGGACGGCGAGGGGCAGGGCGGGCCGGCCCCCCGCTGGCGGAGGACGAGGTCCTTGGGCCGGAAGTGGGGCAGCTCGTAGTCCGGCCGCAGCCCCGTGTCCTAGCCGTGCCGCCCCCGATCGCCCACGTGGGCCGGGAAGCAGACGGTGAGCGACCGCAGGAGGCCCGCAAGCGAGCAAGCAAGCAGGGGGAGGGGAGGGGAGGGGAGAGCACAGACCGTGGGCGGGTCGCGGGCCCCTGGTGGGCGCGGGGGCGGTGGGTGGAAGCGGATGGGCGACGAGCAGGGCGGCAGGGCGGCCAGGCAGAGCACCACCTGGGGTGGCTCGGCCAGTCCCTCCAGCGGGCTCAGCAGTGCCCCCAGGGCCCGCTGGCAGCCGCCGCCAAGGCAAACCACCCAGCCGCCGCCAAGGCAAACCACCCAGCCGCCGCCAAGGCAAGCCACCCAGCAGCCCCCAGCCACCCCCAGACCGCAGCGTGGGGTGTGAACAACGGCCGGAGGGGGGACTTGGCGGCTGGCCCCAACCCCGAGGCGGCTGCCCTGTGAGGGGCGGGTGGGCGGGCGGTGGGCGGGTCGACGGACCCGCGGGTCGAACCAGCTGGCGACCAGCTGCCCCACGGTGCGCCCAGAGCCGGCAGCCTCGCGCAGGTCGCCCAGCAGCGGCCCGAAGGAGGACGCGGGCACGGGCGGCGGGGCCCAGCCGGCCTGGCCGAAGGGGGCCGGCCCGCCATCGCCGGGGGGCGGCTGCTGGGGGGCGGCCAGGCCCAGGATCTCCTGCAGCAGCGGGGCGAAGTGGGCCGCCCCGGGGGCCCACCCGCACGGGGGCAGCAGCTGGGTGGCCGGGTAGAAGACCTGCAGACCAGAGGCGGGCCCAAGGGGATGATCTCAGGTCCGGCCGTCCGCTCGGGGCCGGCGAGGGCGGATGGGGGTGGGCGGGTGGGCGCGGACCTCGCCGCCGGCGTGGCGGACGGTGATGCCGGCCTCGGTGGCCCCCAGCAGGGCGCCCGGGTCGCGGTCGGGGCCCCCCGGGGGCTGCCCCTCCTCGGCCCGCAGGTGGGCCACCAGGGCGGGCGAGAGCTGCGGGTACGAGATGGCCGAGGCCTCAAGCAGCGCCAGCAGCCCCGGACCCTCGGTCTGCGGGGCCCGCCACCCGCCACCGGCAACGGTGAGGCCAAAGGGCAAAGACCACCGGGGGCGGGTGGCAGGGGCGGGGCTGGGGCTGGGGCCAGAGCGGACCCCGAAGAGCAGGTCGAATGTGGCTTCCCCGTGGAGGCCCGGGGCGGGCGGGGCTTCAACCAACCGCTCGGCGACCACGAGGGGGATGCCCTCGCGCCGGTACTCCCGCAGGGGATGCTGCGCCAGAGGGCCGGCGAGGGTGAGGGTGAGGGCGAGGTTAGGGCGAGGATGAAGGCGAGGGCGAGGGCGAGGGCGAGGGCGAGGGCGAGGGCGAGGGCGAGGGCGAGGGCGAGGCATGGGCGGGACGGGGGCGGCGGACCAGCACCAGGAGCCGATAGACGGCCGCGTGGAGGGTGTCCTCGAAGGCCCGCGACCGGAGGGCCCCCATCGAGTGCTGGGCCGGGAAAGAGAACGGGGAGTGGGGAACATCCGATGTGGCGGCGCCCATCGACGATCGACGATCAGGGATCGGGGGGGGGGGCGAGCGCGAGCGGACCTGGTAGCGGTCGAAGCCGGGCCCATCGATGACGGTCACCGCGCGGAGGGGCGGCTGGGCGTCCTCCCCGGGGCGGTCGGGGCGGGGCTGCATGGCCCGGTTGAGGTGGGCCACCAGCCACTGGCAGAGCCCCGTGTAGAGGGCCCCGGCCAGCAGGTGCCGGGCGTGGGAGGCCTGCGACCCGAAACCCCACCCGGTCGCGGTGGTGGTCGCGGTGGTGGTTGTGAGCACCCAGGGGAAGCATCCGCCCCCCCATGTGCCGCGATGGGATGCTGCCAGAGCGGGGGCAGGCCGCTGCAAGGGACCCGGCGCCGACCTGGGTGGCCGAGAGGGGCCGCACCGCGTCCGCGTACGTGAGGGCCGTGAGGAGGCGACCCGGGGGCAGTCCCAGCAGGGCCTCCACCGCATCGACGATGGCCGGCTCGAGGGGCACCGCACGGGCGGCCACCGGGCCACGAGGGGCTGCCGGGCCGGCCGCGGGTGGGGGGAAGGGGGCGCCTGGTGGCCAACTGGACGAGCCCGGCGCGGTCCCTGGGGGCCCATCGGGGGACGGCGGAGGCGCGGGCAGGTCGAAGAAGGAGAGCTCACTGGCCCGGGAGCGGATGCGTGGAGAGGAAGAGGAAAATGAGGGCTGGGCAGATGCGCGGGGGCCGGGGACGGGCGTATGGAGCGGGGGCGGACCCGAGGAGCAGGATAGCCCCCAGCAGGTGGAAGAGGCAGGCCGACTGTTCGGTCGTCACGCCGGCCGCCCCCAGGAGCGCCTGCCAGCCAGCCAGCCACGGGACGAGACGGGACGGTCGGGGTGAGGAGGGCAGCCCGGGGCAGCCGCGCACGGGCGAGCGGGCGTGGGGAGGAGGGCACAGGAGGGAGGGCGGCTCGCGCGGGACGGACCATGAGGTTCCTCCAGAGGGGCCCGCCCTCGGCCTGGCTGTCATCCTGGGGCTCGCTCGCCAGCGGCTGCAGGGGGTCGGCGCCCAGGTAGCGGTACCGGTGGGGGGGCGGGTGCAGGCCAAGCGACTCGAGCATCGCCGCCGGGGCCTGGCGCAGGGCCCGCAGCAGCACCATGTGAATGGAGTCCTCGGGGCGGTCGGGCCGTGGGCAGGCGCAGGGGCACAGGTCGGCGCGCTCGTCCGAGAAGCACGACTGGCACGGGCAGGCAAGGCGGGGCGATGAGGGGCGATGAGGGGCGATGAGGGCGATGAGGGGCGATGAGGGGCGATGAGGGGCGATGAGGGGCGATGAGGGGCGACGAGGGACGATGAGGGACGATGAGGGACGATGAGGGACGATGAGGGACGATGAGGGGCGACGAGGGACGATGAGGGGCGATGAGGGACGATGAGGGACGATGAGGGACGATGAGGGGCGATGAGGGGCGAATGGATCGAAGCCGTTGGGATGGGGGAGGACAGTGAGTGGGGGTGGGAGAGGAGTGGATCGAGTGAGGGTGGTGGTGAAGAAGACGGAGGAGCAAAGTGTGTGTGTGGGGTGGAATGGAGCACGAAGGTGTGATACAGACGAAAAGGGGAAGAAGGCCCTGAAAAGACCGGGATTCTGAGGCGGAAGCATGAACAAGTCGCGGGCACTGGCGAAACAGACAGAGGATGTCTGCACCTGAGAAGAAACCAAAGCCTCGAGCACGAGGGATTTCCCCGATCCGGAAAGACCCAAGAGGACAATCACCCGAGAAGATGGAAAGGAATCAGGGTGAAGGAGGCCAGATATTTCTTCTGGAGTGAATTTTATTGGGCCCTCTGGAAACAGTTGGCGAGGGCGCACAAAAAAAATCGAGGAATGAGCGAGCGGAACCTAAATGGGTTGGTGAACAATCAATCAGCCAAGCTTCTCCGCACTGACAATGCATTTCGTTGAAAATAAGTTTAGTAAGAGAAAGCTCACAAGGTCCTTCTGTGAGTCCAGTCCGCCTACCGATCGTAACAAAATTCAAATCGGAAAACCAGCGGATTTGTGAGAAAAACCTCAGTGTACTACCGATACAACGCAATGTCCAAGTGTCGAACTCCGGGTTGCGGGTCTTATGAAAACGGCTCGGGTTTTTGTAATTCGTGTCTTAAAGCCTCCAGACAAGAGCCGGTTCGCCGACCTCTCTATGAGTTCCCGATTCGTGGCGCGACTCTCCAAATCTGGCTCACGGATGTTTGGGCAGAGCGGACTGCTGCCATTATTTCTTTACCCGGGAAAATCGAAGATGCAATTTTCGTCGGGGCAGGTCCCGAGATTCGGGACCAGTACCGGCGCGAGATCCAGGCTCATCCTCCAGTTTTCGGCACGGTGGCTTGCGGCACGGCCCCCGGCAAACTTTCTTGCAAGCATATCTTACACTGTGTCATTCCTGATTGGGCAGGCGGCCAGAACAACGAAGTGAGGGCGCTCCGAGTCTGGCCCTGCTCCCTTAACCTTCGTCATCGTGTGCAATTCTCCGGTTTCTAGGAGGCGCTGACGCAGGGTCTTGCTCGTGCCGATGATCTGCATTGTGATTCCATTGCGATTCCATCCGCAAGTGGTCTGCCCGCTCTTCTCTGACCGTCTCTCGACCCCTGTCAGAGGGGAACGGGTATCCCCAGGACCTCGACGCTGCGGTCACGCTCGACGCAGTCATCCAGTTCCTCAACTTGGACCGACCCTCTGGCATTCGGCATGTTCATTTCTCGCTCCACCATGTCTGTTCTGTTTGTTCTGTTCTGTTCTGTTCTGTTCTGTTCTGTTCTGTTCTGTTCTGTTCTGTTCTGTTCTGTTCTGTTCTGTTCTGTTCCCGTTCTGTTCTGTTCTGTTCTGTTCTGTTCTGTTCTGTTCTGTTCTGTTCTGTTCTGTTCTGTTCTGTTCTGTTCTGTTCTGTTCTGTTCTGTTCTGTTCTGTTCTGTTCTGTTCTGTTCTGTTCTGTTCTGTTCTGTTCTGTTCTGTTCCCGTTCTGTGTTTTGTTTCACCGTCCCGCCCGTCCCCGTTGCGCCAGGAGTTGACTGCGACCGCATTTGACGCAGAGGCCCGTCGGCGGGCCGCCGGGGCCCCGTTTGCCGAGCCTTCATTTGCGGCGCCTCCAGCTCCAGCTGTTGATGGCCTCCCTGCCGCTGCCGCTGCCCCTGTGCCTCCTGCCGCACTCGATGAGAGCCGGCTCGTCTTCTCGTTCCCGGTCGGAGGTCCGGACCGCCCCTTTCCCTGGTTGTGGCTCGTCTCTCCCCTTTCGTGGCCTTTCTCGATCGATCGGAGGGAGCCGTGCTCACCCGTGGCCGCACCGTCCTGCAGATGCGACGATCGAAGTTCGGCAGGGCGACCTGACCCGCGAGCGCACCGATGCCATTGTCAACCCGGCCAACGAATACCTGTCCCACGGCGCCGGAGTGGCCGTCTGTCTCCTCGTATCTTCGTTGCCCCCGGTCTCACGGCCTCTTCTTCTTCAGGGGGCCATCGCGAAAGCCGGCGGGCCCACCATCCAGGCCGAGTGCACGCAGTATGTCCGCGATTGCGGGGCGGTCGCGCCTGGCCAGGTGGCCATGTGCGCTGGGGCCGGACTGCTCCCTTGCAAATGGGTCATCCACGCGGTGGGGCCAACATGGGAAGATGGCCGCTCCGGCGAGGTCCTGATCCTTCGCGGCGCCGTTGAACATGCATTGGAATACGCCGCCTCTCTCCCCGGGTGTCGCTCCATTGCCATCCCCGCGATCTCGTCGGGTCTGGCCATTCCCGCACCTTGCCGGCCAATCTCGCCCCCAATGTCCAAAATAGGGATCTTCGGGTTCCCCAAGCCTCTTTGCGCTGCGGTGCTGATTGATGCCGCCATCCGCTTTCTCCAAAGCCCCGCTCGCACCCTGAAATGTGTCCGGTTTACCAACCTCGACGTCTGGCTCTTGCCTCCTTTTTTTGCCGCCGGCCTCATGCTTGCGATGACCCTAGGACCCAACTGTACAGATCTTCTGCTCAGAGGCTCGGAAACGGTCTCTTGGCGCTCCGTATGAGGAAATCGTCCCGACCTCGTCCTGGAGGTAGGGTTGATCTGGACTCCCCCACTCCCCCCCCCCCCCCCCCCCCCCCCCCCCCCCCCCCCAAAGTACGCACGAACCCCACGATGGGTTTTATTTTCCGCAAGGCTGCCCCATCTTTTAGATGTTTGAATCGTGTTGAGCGTAATAAGGAAATGAAAACATCTCATCGATTGGGAAACACCTCCACCACTTCCGTGTGGCCACCCCCCTTAATGTACCTCAGGATTGAAAAAAGCCCCTTCCGGTCCCCACCGCCTCCCACCGAAGGCCCAATACAATTAGCGTAGTCTGACGAGGCTGAGTGGGGCTACACAGTGGTATCTTGGGTTCCCTCCAGGGGGGGCCGGGGGGATGGTGACACCACACAGAAACATCGGGGGTCAAGTAGCGTGGACGCTACTTGGGTCAGGTCCGTCACCAGATGGGGATGCTGCCGTCGGGTCGACGGGGGCCGAGGGGCCAGAGGGAGGAGGTGTGGTGTGCCGAACGCAAGGCAAGTTGGATCTGCCGCTTGGCAGGATGTCGCGTTTCCAGTCGATTCACCCTGGGACCCCCCGGACGGCCACCTCGATGCGAACCTCTCGATGGGGGCGATCCGGAGCGGGCCGCCTCTTTCAACCGTCGCACTCGTGAGCCCCCAGCCCCGAGATCCTGCCGGAGGATCAATGGCAGATCCCACCATTCGCGAACCCGGACACTGTCGTGATGAGGGAGCACAGGGTGCGGAAAAGTTGACAGGGGAAGCGAGGCCCGGGCCAGCCAGGGGGCGCGGGCGGGGCGGCCGGGCTCCCCCGGGGCACCGAGGGGGGCTTCTAGCGAATGCGCCAACTTGGGGGCGTGGCGCTGGGCGCAGCGGGCCAAGAGGTGGGCCGAGTGATGACCGACACCCACCGGACGACCCAGCAGCATGACACCGGCGCAAACTGCGAGGGACCCGACAGCGGGGGCCGGAAGTCAATGGTCTTTTCTCGCAATAATGTAGCAAAGGTGCCTTCCCTCAATGCAACGGGTGTTTGGGCTCCCCTGCGACCGCTTCGCGGTCAAAACCTGATAACGGCCATCGATGTCTTGTGTGGTCGCGGGTCGGACTCAATCACTGGGGATCAATTTCACCTTATGTCCGTTCCAGAAGACCACGAGGACGTCCGAACGCCAAGAGAAATATCCTTTCCGGCCTGAACGGCGGACGCAACCCTGTCAAAATTTGGAATTTTTCAAAACCTTAGGTACATACGTAAGGGGACCGAACTCCCACCGCCTCACCCCGAGGCGCCCAAGTCCCCAGTCCCTAATCTCGCGTCAGCCCCGCATCAACCGAAGCCGCTCCTCCCAACTCCTCAGAAACCACTCCTTCAGACGCAATCCCGTCCTACTCGGAAATCGGCGCGAAAGCGCACTTGCCTCGGCATCATACCCAGTATTTTTGATAAAGAAAGGTTTGCTGCACGAGTCGGTTCGCTTGCATTTTTGCGTTGCTTTCTCCTAGATTGCCGGTTAGGATTTCGGGCACTTCTGCCCCCCCGATCCAATGCAAGCCTTCCGACGTCGCCTCAAACATTCACGAGATGATCTGAATGACAACCTCCACGTCAACAAACGCTTCCTTTCAGATGTCTGGGATCTTTTAGTGATTACCATGCGTAAACGTTCCCTTTTCAGCTGATGACTCAGAAGCTTGAGACCCTTTCGCTCCAGACTCATTCCAAAAAGCGGGGGGTTCCCTCCCCACCACCACCCCAGAAGTCTGCCTCCCTTCGTGCGCATTGGAACCTCACCTTTTCTGCTTCGTCAGATTGGGTTCGATCTTCGAACCGGACTTTGATTTCGACCGTTGCAACATCTCGTCGCCTCGCGTCCCCACCGCTCCAGGACCGGATGAACATCTCCGCTCCAGACCTCGGAACGCCTCCCCTCGTCTTGCCATCCCCAAGGCTGTGCCGCCTACAGAAGCCGGGGAGGTCAAAAGCTTGTCTGTCCGTCCCTCTTCCATGAGCCCCTCACCGCCACCCGCCGCCCTTCCAGCACGCCCCATTTCAACATTGAGGAGCTCCTCCGCGGGGGGAACATCGACATCCCCGAGTCTTTGCGTCTCCTCGCTTCGGGGCCTCTCCAGGATCTGTCCGTCGGGGGGGTCTTGGGCTCCGCGCCGCTCATTGTGGCATTCCCAGCAGGGCGCCCATCTTCCGGCGGCCTGCCGTCTGCCAGGACCTCATCCTCTACCGCGAGCCGCCATCGGTGCACGCCACGGCCCGCATGCGCAAAATAATTGTCTGTTCTCTGGTTCCCCACACCCCCTGATCGACTGGCTCTTGCCGATCATCTGCGCTCCCTGGCCGGCTGTCCGTGCCCTGCAGGAGGACATGAACGGGCAGCGGAGCGGAGCGGAGCCCATCGACCCGACTGGGATGACCGACCAGCAGCTGCACGCTGTGCTGGAGCATTTCTTTGTCACTTCGAGCAGCCGGACACCCTCGCCGCCGCCGCCGCCCCGCGTGCAGATTGTGGAGCTTCCCGAGGGCACCGTGCCGCCCGAGGGGACCGTCACGGCCAAGCCGACGACGATCACCTCGCCCGCCACCGGGCCCACACGGGAGAAGCCGGCTTCCCCGAACCCCTTCAAGTGGGCCGATGCGGCCCGGCTCCGGCGCAGCCCTCCTCCCCCGCGGGCTTCCTCCTCCCTCAGCCGCTCGGCCACTCTGCCCGCTCGGAGTCGGCTGGGCCAGGCGCCCTCTCAGACCGGCAGCGGTGACGATTCTCCGGCCGACTCGCCCGCCACCCACCGGGCCGCAGCCGCCATCTCGTCCCTGTTCGGGGTCGAGTCCCACCTGCCGCACGCCCAGGATCACCGCGCCCGCTGGGACGACGAGGCCGAGCGGGAGAAGCGGGTCATCCCCCGCCGCTCAAGACACGGGCCTCCGTGCAGACCCGGTTGGGACGACGACGACGACGACGACGACGAGGCCGGGGGCTCCTCCGGCCGGCCGGCCGACGACGAGGACCAGGAGGAGGGCGGCGTGGCCAGCAGCAGCAGCGACGACGACGACGATTTCCGGCGCACACAGGCCACCAAGCGGATGCCGCCGGCCCCTTCTTCTCTGACGGCCTTCTCGACGCCCTCCTCCCTCTTTCCCCGCTCGACCATCCCTCCCGGCATCCCGGTGGCCGCGCGACGGGCCGGGGCGGCAGGCAGCCCGCCCGACCAGATCTCGCCCGCCGCGACGGTGGTCTACTCGGCCGAGGAGATGGACCCCCTCGCCCCGCCCTCGACCTCCGCCCACCCCTTGCTCAGGCCCTCGCCCTCCACCGGGGGCGTCGGCGGACTCGCCCCTCGTGCCACCACCCCGAAATCCTCAGCAGGTGTCGCCGGCACTTCGACGAGTGCCACCGCGCTGACCTCCATCATCACAACCACCGCCACCACCGCCACCACGGGTGGTGGCGTCGGCAGCGGCAGCGGCGGCAGCACGACCCCCACCTCGCGGCTGCTGCGGCCCATCCCGACGGGGCCCTCGCCCGTGGACTCGCTGCGGCCCCGGGTGGAGGAGCCCGACGACGAGGACGAGGACGAGGACGAGGACGAGGACGGGGTCCTCTCGGAGATGCCCCTGTTGGGCGCCCCGCCCCGGACCGGGCCCACGGCCCGCCCCGCCAGCGTCTTCTGGGACGAAGAGAACGAGGAGCCCCTCACGGCCCCGCCGCCCCCCGAGGACGGGGAGATGATGGGCACCCCGCCCCACTCGGCCATGCCCTCGATACCCCCGCCGACCCCCTGGCGCTCGCCCTTCGTGCCCCCTCCCCGCCCGCCCGCCCCGCCCCCCTTCCAGCGCCCCTCCACCACCCCGCCGGGCAGCCCCAAGGCCACGGTCAGCCCCTCGCAGCCCCCGGCTGCCCCAACGCCCACCGCGCCGATCACCTTCCTCACCCCCCAGGCCCGGACGAGCATCCTCTCGCGCACCCAGACCGGGCGCACACCCCCCTCGGCCGAGCCCGCCCCGCGGCCCGCCCTGCGCAGCCACCACGCCAGCTTCACCTCCGCAGCGTCGCCCTCCAGCCCCGAGACGAGCCTGCCCGCCGGGCCGGCCTCCATCACCCTGACGGGGTCGGCCCAGCAGCAGGGGCAGCAGCAGGAGCTGGAGCAGCAGCCCTCGACCATCCTCGCCGCCGCCACGGAGCCCGGCTGGCCGGTGCCCGGGGCCTCGACCCCCACCACGACCTCGCCCCGGGTCGTGTCGACCCCGGCCCTGGCCATGTACTCCCCCCCGCCCGCCGCGGCCCTGACCCCGGCCTCGGCCGCCTCCCCCAGCCCCGAGCAGCCCCCGGCGCCCCCATTCCTGGGCCGCTCGGGCGCCCCCTACGGACCGTCGACCGCGACCCCCCTGGCCAGCCCGGTTGCCTCGGCGATGGGGGTGGGCCCCCCCTCGACCACCACCCCCAGGCACGGCGAGCACTCCCCCTGGGGCGGCCTGTCTGCCGCCGACCCCGACCCCGAAGACGGCAGCCGGCCGCTGGTGCCACCCCCCGCGCCGCGGCTCACCTTCAGGCCGCTGGGCCCCCTGGGCGGCGAGGAGGTCAGCCCCCGATGACCCGGCCTGGCTGCCGCAGGGCATAAACCCCGCCAGGCGCCAGGCGGCCCCCTCGGGCTCTGTGAATACGGCGCGCCCCCTCCCCCATCCCTCCATCCCCTCCCTCCATCCCCTCCCCCCCCCATATTAATTTTGGTGTATCCCTCGTCCTCGTTTGGCTTCCTGTCCGGCGCCCTGCTCCTGCTCCCTCTGGAGCCCCACGAACCCCGTGGAGCCTTTCCGTGCCGCCCCTCCTGCTCGACAACCCGAACAGCATCCTCTGGGACAATCGGTCTCTGTGCCGCTGTACATTCGGACGGGGGAGGATGGGAAGGGGTTGGGGTTGGGGTTGGGGGCGGGACGGGGTGTCGCCGCGGGCGGCCCGTCAGACGGCGTGGCAGCAGAGGGCGTACGAGCAGTAGCACCAGAAGCAGCACACCCGCGGGCAGGTCGAGTGGCGGTTGGTCTCGTAGATGGCCACCCCGAACAGCACCAGGGTCGTGATGAAGAGCACTGCCCCAGCCCGGGAAGGGGGAATAATGAGCGCTGCAGGGGGCAAGGGCGCGGAAGGCCTGACGGCGGCGGGTGCGGGTGCGGGGGTGCGGACCGACGAGGTAGATGTAGGGCGGGATGAGGATGAAGACGAAGCGGATCCCCCAGAGCCCGTCGAGGCGCAGGCAGAGCAGCACGGCCGTGACGGTGAGCGGGATCCAGAAGACGAACGACCACAGCACGAAGACCACCAGCCGGCACCGGCGGAACTCGGTCATCACGTACAGGGTCAGCACCACCAGCCCGAAGATGGTCACCCAGGTGGGCACCAGCAGCACGAACCAGCTGGCCGCCCCCAGCAAGCCGTCGCAGCGCAGCCCCACCAGCAGCGGCTGCACCAGGAACTCCAGGGCCACCGTCCCGTAGGGGATGCCCACAATGACCCACTGCACCCGCCCGCCCGCCCGCCCGCCCGCCCGCCCGCCCGCCCGCCCGCCCGCCCGCCCGCCCGCCCGCCCGCCCGCCCGACCAGCCGGAGAGGAATGGGGTGCGCCCGGTGAGCGGCGGGGCAGTGGGTCCCAGGGGACGTTGTGCCAAGCATCCTCCCCCGACCATCCCACGTCACATCAGAGCGAGGGCGGGTGCATGAAGCGGTGCATGAAGCGGTGCATGTGGCGGGTGCATGTGGCGGGTGCATGTGGCGGGGCGGGTGCACGAGCACGGACCTTCCTCAGCTCGCCCTCCTTGAGCAGGAACCACAGCAGCACCCCCAGGGCGTACAGGGCGTGCAGGTAGACGGGCACGAAGCACACCGTCACAGGCAGCCCAACCCACTCGGGGAACTACGGGGGCGCGGCGGGTGGGCGGGTATCGAGTGAAGGCGTCAGGCAAAAGGGGCGGCAGCCACCGTGCGGAGGCGACCCCGGCCGGCATGGGGCGGACCTGGGCCCGGAGGGCCACCAACAGGAAGGAAAGCGTCCCCGGGATGGGTAGAAAGATGCCCCCGATGATGAGCAGCCTGTCGTGGTCGGAGCCCCGGGCCAGGTCGACCGTCAGGTAGGTGCAGATGATCGACAGGCACCCCAGGCCAAACACCAGGAAGGAGATCACCCACCCCCACGAGAGCCCGTCCAGCCAGCCATCCGCCCTGAGGGTGCGGGGAAATCAGGGAAAAGCGTTTTGCCATTTGTGGAGTGAGACCGCGCAGACTTCATTGGGGCGAGGACGAAGAACGTGATGATGAGGGATGACATCAAGGGCATAAAGAAAAGTCCATGCGGGTAGGAGGCGTTACCAACATCTTGATATACGCGTTCTCGCTTTTGCGCATTCAGACTTCTGAGAGCTGCCAAACCAGCTTCTTTCCTTCGCTAGGCGAGGAATGACGAAGGGCGTGCACAAACGGTCGGACCTGCTTCTCGTTCAAAAATTTGTTTTTATAAGCATCGCGCCAAGTATTTACATACGTTGGCTCGTCCCACTGAGGTTTCAGGTGATACAAACGCTCCCAAAAGTAGTCGCTTTTGGCAAGCTCGTGCCAAGACCGACAAACGCAAGCGACGTTTGCCAGGTCACGAGCGTTGAGTGAACCGAAAATTATACCCACAACGTCGGGTGGGAGAGTGTGTTTTCGGTGTGTGCCCAACATAAAAGGATAGCCTCCTCTCCCCAGCGCCTTGAAGCAAATCCGCCGGCTCAGGCGTCGGGAGCAATGTTAGTGAATGCGGTTATATTTATCCTCTCTCTAAGTTTTTTCGCTTTTTTCTACTTTGTTTCGTTTCGTTTTTCGGAAAAGTCTGCCGTGTCCTTTGTAATTGAAATCAGCAGGTGATCCGCCCAGATTTTTCCCACAGTTTCGATTTACGTCGGAGACGATTCGTGCGGAATGGTGCACCCGTATCATCTCAACGTGTGTGGCCTTTGTAACGGCCATGATCTCCGCAATTGTTCTCCTCCAAACTCGGGCTCTCAATGATCCGGTCCATTATACTCATCCCTGGGTGGATCGCTTTTTTGTTATCCTATTGGCGTATTACGTCAAGTCGGCATCTCTGTGCAATCTCGATTTGATTCAACTTCCATTTTAGCGATTTGATTGTCATGCTTGCCCATCGCGGCACCCCACTTTGCTCGCATGGTGCTTTGATCCACCACATTGCGGCCATATACGGACTTTGCTGTTGCCTCTGGGGCCGCGTCCTCAGTGGCTACGCACTCCTGCTCTTGGTTCAAGACCTCTCGACACCCTTCGTCAACCAGCGGTGGTTCTTCAAAGTCCGATCGCACGACCCCAACTCCTCCGATTCCCTGTGTTGTTGTGGTTACAGGTCATGCGGGAGACGCACAAATCTCTTGAATTGCAGAGGGCCAGCTTCGCAGATGGGGCTGCCTCCCCCGCGTACTCTGCCATCCTCTCCTTCTCTCCGCGCACGGAGGCCATCAACGGGATTCTCATGTGGATCGTCTTTGGTGTGGTGCGGTCCACATCCATCTTTGAGGTCCGATCGTTGGGTGTTCCGCGTTAAATACTTCGGCTTCACAGTACGCCGTCCAAGTCCATCGCCATCGATATGCCTACTTCCATGCGTTGCCGCCACCGTACATCGCCGCAACATTCGGGACGGCACTGATTCTGGCGGGTCTGGACGTGTACTGGTTCGCTCTCATGACGCGTGGCGTCATCCGCGTCGCCAAGCGGATGGTGCAGACGCGCACAAAGGAGGAGTAACCGGGTCATGCCCTGCAGGGTAGTGCTCACCCCGGGGCCCAAAGATGCAGGTTGGTCGCGTACGACCGAGGTCCAAGATGCACCACTGAAATCACGATGGGGAAAACGGGGTTGAAGTGGTAGGCCACCGTGCGACTACAGGCAGGTCAGCCGAAAGAAAGTCGGTAAACCAACTGACCGTGAGGGGGCTTTCTCGTCCGGCTCGCCCCGATCCGGAGGTTGGATGAAGAGCTCGAAGGCCAGGGTCCCCTCGGGCAGATGCGAGAAGCGCACTCGGGTGGCGAAGGGCTTGGGCGCTTCCAGGGGCCCCGCCAGGTGGGGGTCGTACCCGAAGAGGGCCCGGTCAAGGTAGGGGCTGTGCATGGCCAGTTGCGCTGGGGCGGGCAGCCAGGCCAACTGCAGGCGGGTGAGCAGAGCCGGGTTTTCGCGGCACCTGGGGGGCACTCGGATCCATCCCACCCAAAGACGCACACCCATCCACCCACCGGCCCCCGAGAAACCGGAGAATGATGGGCACAACAACGAGCACAGAGAGGGCGCCCCGCCAGGGGGCAGATGCGAGGGCCGGGTGGGTGGGCGGGGCCGGAAGGGACGGCCGGGACCTGGCCGAGTCGGCCATGGCGCGGACGAGGCGCTCCTGGTGGCTGCGGGCCTGGTAGTCGTCGGCGGGCGAGGCCAGGGCCAGCGGGCGCCAGCAGCGCGGCAGGGCACTCGGCCCCACGGCCACCGGGCTGTCCACCCCGTACAGCTCGTCCGGGCTGCGCTCGGTCAGCCGCAAGAGCTCCTGCGCCCACAGACGAGCGGGAGGCCCGCCGGTGAGGACAGGCGCACCGTGTGTGCGCGTGTGTCGAGGGGGAAAAGGGCGCTGCGACAGACGGGCGAGAGATCCGAGTGGACGGCGACGAAGATGTGCTCGGCCAGATCGTAAACTGCAAGCAGGCAGCGCGTCTGGGGCAGGGTCTGGGTCAGCAGCAGCGGCACCTGCAGGCACCCCACAGACACACAGACACACAGACACACAGACACACAGACACACAGACACACAGACACACAGACACACAGACACACAGACACACAGACACACAGACACACAGACACACAGACACAGGCACAGACACACAGACACAGGCACAGACACACAGACACACAGACACACAGACACAGGCACAGACACACAGACATCGACACGCACACACACACGCAAGGAGACACAGACAGAAACAGACGACTCAAGATCGACACCGAGAGCGGTGCCTGGGCACCCTCGGGGGGGGGGGGGGGGGGGGGGGGGGGGGGGGGGAAGGCCGCGGTCGCTTCCCGAGACAAGATTGCGGGGGGCAGCGGACGGGAAGGTGGTCGGTGGGCATGGCGAACTTGACCAGCAGCCGGTCGGGGCCCAAGAACTGGAAGCGCACCAGGAGCATATTGGCCAGGAAGGGGTACATGGACGCGTAGAGGCCTCCCTGCGTGCTGCAGCCAGCCCCCACATCCATTGAGCAAAGGGGAGCTGAAGATGAGCAAAGGGGGGTTTTGGGCGGCGCGGCATCCGGCGGACGGGGAGGCTGCGGATTGGCGGGCGAAGTAGGCCAGCAGTCGGTGCTGCAGCGCCGCGAGGGGCCCTGGGCTGGGCGGCTACGCAGCACGCAACGAGAGGGAAGGGTGCCAGTGATTGTCTGCGGCGCTGTCATGCGGAGGGGAGGCAGGAGGGCGGGGAAAGGGGCACATGCGCGGGCCTCAGCGGGGGCAGCGGGGGCAGCGGGGGCCCCTCCCGGCGACCCTTCCGTGGTCGGCGGCGAGGCGGGCGCGGTCGCAACCCTCCGAGCGGCACCCTCCGCGGGTCGGGCTGTGGGCCCTAGCGGGGCCGGAGGCGTTGGGGGCGGGGGCGGGGGTGTCCGAATGAGGTCCGGATCGTCGACCAGATCCTCGTCGTCCAGCCCGCCCCGCAGCAGCTCCTCCAGGCTGCCCTCCGGGGTGCCCGGCGGCGGGGGTGGGGTCGGCAGGTGCCCCCGGGCCGCGATCGGAGCAGGTCCGGTGGGGCCTGCGGGAAGAGGGGCTGCACCAGGGAGGGCGGGGGGTGGCTGCGCGTCGTGCGGGGGACCTCCGGAGGCCGATGATGGGGCTGGGGCGGGAGCCGGCTGGCGGCGCCACAGGCAGCGGCTCTCGCGAGACCCGATGGCGCAGAGGGGCCCGCCGCCTTGCTGCCGCGGGTCGGGCGGGGAGTCCGGTTCGTCGTCCGGCTCGGGTACGAGGCCCGGCGAGTCGGGGCGGGCGGGCAGGGCAGTGCCAAGTCCAACGTGGCGGACGGCCCGGGGGCTGATCAGAATCGGGGGCAGAGCGGCCGGGGAGGAAGTCGGGGGCCCAGCCTCCGCGGGAGTACCCGATCCGGTCGGGCCGGTCGCTGCTGCCGTGGCCATGGCTGGAAGGGCCGCGGGTCCGCTGCCTGGGATCCGGGGGGCATGAAGGACCGAAGGCCGTCCGACGAGGGGGATAGCAGCAGGGCCCGGGCCCTGATGGGGGGGCGGGAGCTGGGCGAGTGGAAAGAGGTCGGGGCGGGCGTGCCTGCGTGGTGGGAGCACCAAGGGGTTCGGGTCCGTTGGCGGGGCGGCCGGGTGCCGGGCGAGAAGCAGCGCAGCCGATGGCGAGCCCCCGGCGGTGGGGCCGGGCAGCCCGGGGGAAGGTGGCGGCCTGGCCGTCGGGGGGACCGAGGGGGCCGGCCGAGGAGGCGGCAACGAGGCCTGCGGGGAGAGGTCGTGCGACGGGGATGGGGCCCGGGGACGGGTCGGGCGCGGCAGGACGGCGTCTTGCAGGGAGCCCCGCCGGAGGAGGGCGCTGGGCATGGAGAGACCCCGAGACAGCGGGACGGCCCGTCCCAGGGGCGCCGACGAAGGCCTCGGTTCGGAGGCCGGGGAAGACCCACTCCCAGCAGCGGCCGCAGCAGCAGGAGCAGCAGCCGGAGGAGGAGCAGCAGCAACAGGAGGAGGAGTGTGAGTCGGAGGAGGAGCACCAGCAGGGGGCGCCTCACGACCCTCGGGAGAGGTCTGGGTGGGCGCGATGGGCAGCGACCGGGGTGGCGTGGCCTCTCCTGTCGCAGGTCTGCGGCTCAGCGGTGGCCCCGTTGATAGGGCGGGTGAAGGCGGGGATCCGGAAGCAGCAACGGGAGGATGACCAGGCCGCGCGAAAAGGGACGCGGCAAGGGGCGCCGAGGAGGCCAAGGCCTGTGGGTCGGTCGCGGCTCGCCTCGGTAGTTGAGGGGGGCGCCCCCGAGCCGGGCCGGGCTGCCCAGAGCACACGGATGGTCTCGTGAGAAGGGGCATGCAGAGAGGTAATGAGGGACGGATCGGGGCGGGCGATGGGGCGGCTGCGGACGTCCTCTTGGGCCCGCCGGCCCTCGACATCATCGCTGTGCATCGGCCGGCCGGCGGCTGCGATCAGAGTGCGCTGCTCGGCGTACTGTTGGGTCGCCAGGACAAGCTCATCATCGTCTCGGCAATGCGCCCCAATGCGGGACACCCGCACGAACCGGCCCTCGTCCTGGGCGGCGGGTGGGGGGGGGGGGGGGGGGGGGGGGGGATGCCGTCATCCCGATGGCAAGGGGCCGGGGACGGACCGCCACCCAGTACATGTGGATGGTCTGGTGGCGGACGGAGAGGATCCCCAGCCGGGGCCCCAGCAGGGAGACCCCGCTGTGCCGGGCGAGGGCGATGAAGTCGTTGGGGAACCGCAGCTGGTCGACAACCTACCGCCCCCGCACAAAGGATGACCACACGGCGCACCAGTTTTGGTAATGACCTTGCCCTCGCTCAGACTGAGCAGGTGGAAGGTCACATCATAGGTCGGCATCTCCAGGGCCGATGCGTGCGGATCCGGAGGAGCCGCTCGGGTGGGAGCGGATTTCATGGATGATGCGACAAGAAGCTAACGAGGATGTGGTCGTGGAGTGATGCCGATCAATGAACGGACGAAGCCATTCTCAGTGAAGAGACAGAAATCGCGGAAGAGCATTTCGCGAGGATCCGTTGTCACGCGCAGATCGAACATGTTCTTGAAGTAAGTTTCGAAACGAAACGCCTGGTCAGGGAGGGAATCGTCATCCCCGTCCGTCGACGACACGGGGGGAGCGCCGCAGTATCGAAATGCCAGAACACGATCGTGCGTCCTGGCAAAGCAAATGAGCAACTGGCCGTCAGGGCTAAATTTTCGAATGTAAAGAGAGGACGGGAAATCTATTTCCGCCAGGGTGGTGGAAGGAACAACGGCCCGATAAAAGAGGCGTTCCTGTCGGGCCACCGCGCCCCCACCATGGGCAAATTGACGCAATCCGCACTCGCGTTGTAAAAGGAGTGTTTGAATATTTCGAAAACCTGCGTCCAGGAGGAACGATATCTGTCAGGGCTGTCGAGACGAGTCGACTGATCCCGAAAGTGTTATGTAGCCTTGACACATGACGACCTTGCCCTCGTAGCAGCCCCCGGAATTCGCCATTTTGCCTCTTGTTATCAGGAGTCTGAACTCTTGTCGCCGAGGTCATTCATTTCAAGTTTCCCTAGCAATGAGCAAGACGACCAAGCCTGCATCATCCTCGGCCTCTAAGGACTTTCCGCTCTGCTTCACTTTGAAAGACTGTCTGTCCACCAGTCTCAGCACAACCCGAATCCTCTCCTTTAGATATCAGAGCGCAACAACAACGTGAGTCGTATCCTCCCAATTCTGTGTTCGCCGACAATCGCAGCGCGAATGATGTACCGTCAGGTCCCGTTCCTGGCCTGCGCGAGGGAAGGGTGTTAGACGTTCCAGTTGAATGGAGCCCTGTTCCAACCATTTCAATTCGAGAGACAGATCTCAACTGGAGTGCCGGGTTTCGCTCTTCGTTTTATATTCATCACAACGAGCGCCCTCGGATGGCGCCTTCCTTCCACCCTTTTTATATTTCCTGACCTACTCTACGCAATGGGCGCAAATAACACACTTGCGTGCGTTCTCTCGTCTGGAGGGTTTTGTCGTTTATTTCGCTCTGGATGGTTTCTCTGTTCTTTTTCCGTACCGTGCAAAAAACACGAGAGCACTCCGATTAAGACGAAGGTGGGGCGACCTGGGCAAATGGGCATGCCATGCGGCTCCCAACAGCAGGGGTTGGGAAACACCGGTTGCATGAAATGCACGCGACGCGCTCGATTTGGAGCATTTCCCGATCCTTGACGAGGCTTGGCTGCCGGATGAAGGGGCGTGAAAGACTCACGAGATCGGCCACACCACCTTCCAGCAGCTCGGCAGCCATCCCAAAGGATCGAATCCCGCCCACCAAGATGAGGGGCACCGTCACGCCGGATTGCTTCACGGCGCGTGCGTAATCCTTGTGGTAGGCCTCCTTGGCCAGGGTGAGGCCGGTCCGAGCCAAAAGGCCCCGCTCAATCCCTCCACTAACGGCAGGTGATGACAGTGCAGCGTGAGCGTGGCAGACCTGAGCTCGATGGCATCGACTCCGGCCTCTTGAAGAAGCCGAGCCACCACGCAGGTGTCAGCGATCGTCTGGCCCACTGATGGCTGCTCCGGGGTCGGTTCAATGAAATCCTGGCTGTTCATCTTGACTAAGATGGCCATCTAAGAGCGAAAGAGACCATGAAAGCATCGCGAACACGGCGGACTGACCTCGGGGCCAACAACGTTCCTCACTGCACGCACAACCTCGAGGGCAATGGTGGCCCGAGATGCAGCGTCACCCCCATATCGGTCGGTGCGGTGGTTGAAGGCGGGCGAGAGGGTTTGCGAAAGGAAGTACCCGTGGGCACAGTGAATCTGCACTGCATCAGCACCAGCCGCTTTGGCCCGACGGGCCCCTTCGGCAAAGGCGGTTGTGACCTGGGCAATATCTTCATTGGTCAAGGTATCCACAACTAGGTTACCTAAGCCAGTCAGCTCGGCCTGCTTGGCTTTGGCACCACCGTGAGCAAGTTGAATGGCGATACGAGCGCCAAAATGGTGGCACACATCAACCAATTCCTTGAAACCGGAGATAGCTTCATCAGATTCGATCAGGAGCTGGCGCGGGCCAACCTGGCCTTGGCTGGTCACCGCTGCGTGAGAAGAAATGATCAAGCCCACATCTCCTTCAGCTAATGCTTTGTAGAGATTCACCAACTCAGGAGTCATTCTTCCCGTCCCTTGGGTGGCCATAGCTTCGTGAGTGGCTGATCTGAGATGATGCAAGTCGTACACAAATTTATCGTCAGTTTGGGCAGACCGAACAAAACGATTTTTGAGGAGCATGTTACGAATTTTGAACTCGGTGAAGAGGATCGTTGCGTTGGTCGCCATTGTCAAAAAAGATGGAAAATCGCGAAGGAAGAGTCTCCACTGCCAGAAGGGGAGGAGAACTACCTCAGACGTTGGAGGGAAAAATTACTCGAGCTACGCAGGACTCGAACCTACAGTCTCCTGATCCGTAGTCAGGTGCCTTATCCAATTTGGCCAGTAGCCCACTTGAAAATCAAGCCGTCACCTGAGCTTGATATCGACCCTTCTGTTCAAGATGTGGGCCAACTTTTGCAGATGGGTGAAGGCTTTTTGGGTGATTGCGCTCTTGGGCCCCAATTCCTTCAAGTACGTCTTGACGGTTTGGTAGCAAATCGGATAGGCAGCCTCCACGATCTGGATGTGGACCGCGCGGGGCAACTTGGGGAGCGGAGAGGAGAAGGGTGTGAAGGTTTGGCGCGCCTGACCGCACAGACCTCGGTGACACCCCGCTCGTGGTTGGCCTCGGTCATCATTTGATATTTCCGTTCCTAGAGGCGGGAGATGGCTGATCAGCAACACAGGTGGCGGCGGGGGTGGCCTGGCCAGCAACACAGGGGCGGCGGCACGGACCCGGTCGGTGGCCTGGCGGAGCTGGCGGTTCTTGAGGCGCTTCGAGAGGGCCGTGTTCGGGAACCGGGCCAAATCTGCCCGGCCCCAAACGGGTCAGCTCTGCGGCAGCGGGCGAATGGAGCGTGGCCACAGACCGGCGAGTCCCCCAGAACCGATCGGCGGCGAGCTCATGATGGCTGCGTTGTTGGGGATGGGTGGGTGGGTGGGGTTTCATGAACCTGTGGGAAGGGGCGGGTGGCTGCGGGGGGCCGACAGACGGCTGGCGACGGTCCCAAAGGGCACCTCGGCCCCTGGCGGGGGCGAGCCGGCGGGCATCATGGGCGATCCGGTGCCCAGGGGCGGCGAGGAGGGGGCGATGTGGCTCAGGCTGGTCGCGCCCCGCTCCGAGCCGGCATCACCCGAGTCCATCCCCGCAGCCGAGGGCGCCCGGGAGATCTCTGCCCGCCCCAGCAGGGCCAACCGGGGCCAGTCAGAGCATCGGTCAGCCAGAGTCCCCTCCCTCCCCCTCCCTCCCCTCCCTCCCTCCCCTCCCTCCCTCCCCCCTCCCCCTCCCTCCCCTCCCTCCCTCCCCTCCCTCCTCCCTCCCCTCCCCTCCTCCCCCCCCCGCTGAAGGAGCGGACCCGACATGGGCCTGGAGCTCCCTGGATGACCTGGGGGCCCGCCTGGCCTGTACATTCACAGGGAAGGGGCCGAAGCGGGGGCTGGGGGCGGACCCAGGAAGCGCGGGACCTCGTCCGCCCTCAGGAAGCGGGGGCCTCGCTCCTTGGGGGGAGCCGCGAGGGCGCCCCCCGTGGGCGGGTGCAGCGAGCGGGCAAGCTCCATCGTCTGCGGCCACACCCAGCCATGCGCCCCGGTCAGGTCCGCCAAAGTCGGACATCGTCAGCCGGGAAGGGGGCCGGGAAGGGGGGGCCAGAAAGAGGGCCAGAAAGAGGGCCGGGAAGGGGGCCAGAAAGAGGGCTCGGGGTCGGGCGGGGGCAGGGCGGGGGCACGGGGCACGCAGGGCGTGAGGGGCAGGAGCGGGGGCGGCTGCGGACCGAGACGGGCTCGATGACCAGCACCGTGGCGCCCTCCTTCCTGCGCGGCCAACGGGGGCATGTGGCGGGGGGCGCGTGAGGCCCACGGGGAGATGGTGGCGGGGAGGGGCATGCGGCGGGACGGGGAGGCGGACGTGGTCACCTGGCGGTCGGGGGCTCGGGGCGCCACAGCGGCGGGCACGGGGACGTCGATGGGGCTGGGCCGGGGTGGCTTGACCCCCCCAGAGACTGCACAAGGCGGAAAAGGCGAAGAGGATGCGCATGGTGAGACAACCTCCCTGGTCCGGGGGCGTGGGTATGATCATCAACCTGCGCATGGCCATGCAACGGGCATGGGCATGGGCATGGGCATGGGCATGGGCATGGGCATGGGCATGGGCATGGGCATGGGCATGGGCATGGGCATGGGCATGGGCATGGGCACGGGGTGGCAGGCGGACCCTCGCTCAGGATGCGGGAGCTGCCGGCTGTGGGCGAGCTGCCGCTGCCGTGGCTGCTGCCGTGGCGGAGGGGGGTCCCCGTGGCGGCGGGCGCCTCGGTGAGGGCGGTGCCCTCGGGGGCCGCGGCGGGGGCCTCGGGGGCGCCCGGCTTGAGCTCGGTCGAGACGTTCAGCGAGCTCTGCACGGCGGCCAGCTCGTCGTCGTAGCTGCGGGGCGTGGGCACGGCCAGCGAGCGGGTCGGACCCTCGGCCTCCGGGGCCCCCTCGTCGCCCTGGGGGCTCATCAGGGGCGCGTCCTCCAGGCTCGGCGCCGACCTGCAGCCCTCCGGACCACCAGGACCCGCAGCCGGTCAGTGGGGCAGGACGGAGAGGCAACCCAGACGGGGGGGATGGGGGGGTCAGGCGGACCGCATGTCGGCAGGGCCGCCGCCGGGGGGCTGGGTGGCGATGAAGGGCCGCAGGAGCGCATCGAGGGCCTGCAGCGGCTCCGCCTCGGCCCCCTCGGCGCTCCTGCAACGGGGCAACCGGGTCAGGACAACACGAGAAAAGGGGTGGCCAAGGCCCTCATGGTGTGGGCGTGAGCGTGGGAGGCGGGGGCGTCTGGCGGACCGGAAGCCGAAGTCGGGGAGGCCGAGGGCCGCGAAGAGGGCCTCGTCGCCCCCGCCGGCCGCCTCGCCGATCAGGTCGGGTGATGGGGCGTCCCGCGGGCGTCGGGCGGCCTTGCGACTGGGGGCCCCGGCGGTCGGGGTGGCGCTCAGGTCGGGCCGGCCCGAGTGGGGCCGCGAGCGGGACCGAGAGTGCGAGCGGGAATGCGAGGGCGAGTGGCGCCGGTGGTGGGACCGGGAATGCGAGGGCCGGGTGCGCGCGTGCCGGTGGCCGGGGGAGCCCCGTGGCGATGGCGAGCCCGTTGGGGAACCCGAGCGGCCCCCTGCCGGCTGTGGGATATCGGCATTGGGGCCGGCCGCGGCCGGAGGGGGCGGCGCTGAGGAGGAGGAGGTGGGCCGAGCCCGATGATGGTGGGGGGCTTGGCCCATGGGCGCCGGCGGTCGGGTGGGGCGGGGCATCCGCCGCCGCTGTCGGCGGGAGGGGCGGCCGCCCGGGAGCTCCCGTTGAGATGATGGTGGGGGGGGGGGGGGGGGGGGGGTAGTGGCAGGGAGGACCGGGCGAGGCGGGGGAGTGCTGCGGACCGGTGGAAGGTACGAGGCGGCTGGGGCCTGGAAGAAAGGAAAGGGGCAGGGGCAGGGGCAGGGGCAGGGGCAGGGGCAGGGCAGGGGCAGGGGCAGGGGCAGGGGCAGGGGCAGGGGCAGGGGCAGGGCTCAAGGGCTCAAGGGCGGACTGGAGGGCGGCTGGGGTTTCCTCGATGACCATCGCCGCCCCGACCCGGGCGGGGGTCGCCAGGGCAGCCGCTGCGGCACCTGCCCCACCCACCGTGATGCGCGCCCATCACCACCATGAGCGGATGAGGTGCGTGCCCTCCTCGCAGGCAGGGGCCTCCCAATGCCGCTGGTTGGTGCCCTGGGAGGGGGGAGGGGGGTGGCGGACCGGGCTGCTGGTCGGTGGGGCGCGGGGTGCCCGTGGCTACCAGGGCCCCGCTGGAGGAGCGGCGCCAGGCGGCCTGCTCGATGGTGGGGGCGTCCCCGGGGGTGCCGGGGGCCGTGCAGGACGCGGGCTCGGGGGCCTCCTCGACGGCGGTCAGCAGCATGTCGCCCAGCTGGGAGGCCGACTGGCCCAGCGGCCGCCACGAGGTGGGCCCGCTGGGGCGGGACCGGAGGCTGGGGGCCGGCAGGGCGGTCAGGTCGGCCACCTCTTGGACGAGCAGGTCCGCCTCGGAGGCTCCCCCGTGCCCCAGGCCCAGCCCCAGGCCCAGCCCCGCCGACCGGCCGGCCCGGGGCAGGGGGCCCTGGTCGCCCTCGACCGAGGCGGAGGTCGTCAGCGGGAGCAGCAGCTCGGTCGAGGCCAGCAGGTGGGCCTCCGTGTCGGGGGTGGCCAGCCCGCTCCGGTCGGCCGAGGGGGCGCCCGATGTGGTCGTGTCGGCCGTCGAGGGCAGCCGCAGCAGCGGCGTCCGGTCCGCCTCTGGGGGCGACCCCTGGGGCCCGGGGCTGGCGGCCGGGGTGGGCATCAGGAGCGGCTCGGTGGCGCTGTCCATGCCGGGGCTGGGTGCAGTTGTGCCCGTCAGGGGCCCTTCCGCCTCCGGGGCCGCTGGAGGGTGGGGTTCGCCGCCTCCGGGGGAGGCGGCGGAGGGAGGTGGGGCGCCCGTTGGCGGGGTGGCCGCCGGGCCGCTCATGATGAGCAGCTGGGTGAGGGTCACGCCCGGCTCGTGGGGCCGCGTTGGCTGGGAAGGGTCGCCCGTCGTGGGGAGAGGGGGAGGCGAGTACAGGCGCGGGGGCTGGGCCGGGGGCAGCACCCGGTCGGGGGGGGCAGACGAGGCCGGGGCCGGGGACGCGTCGGCGGGGGCGGGAGCGGGCGGGAGGATGGACACGTCGGGGGGCGCGGGTGAGGGCACCAGGGGGGCTGGGGAAGCAGGCGCCGGCACGAGGGCGAGGGGCGGCGGGGAGGGGGTCCGCCCGACCAGGGCCACGGGGGGCGGGCTGCCGACCAGGGGCAGGGTCCCCGGCTGACGGAAGGAGATCGGCGCGGCTGGCCCCAGGGGCAGCGAGACGGGGGGCAGCTTCGCACCGCCCTCGGTGAGCGGCGGCAGCAGCCCCCCGCTGGGCCGGGCCGGGCTCGCCCCCGGGGTGGCCGCGAGGTCGGCGGGCTTGGTGACGACCGGGGGCAGGACGGGCTTCTCGCGCAGGGTGGGCAGCCGCTTGGGGGGCGAGACCGGCTCGGGGATGTCCGGCGATCGGGACCCTGGGCGTCCGGGGTGGCGTGAGTGAGGGGCCCCACGCCCAGCCGCAGCCCACAGACCGTCGGGGATGTCGGCCGGGTTGATCAGGGAGATCACGTCCATCCCGCTCGGGGGACGAGCCGGGGTCGGGGAGGCAGCCGTATTTGGGAGGGGAGGGAGATGTGCCGGGGCCAGATAGGCCTGACCGTGTGACGAGGTCTCCGAGGAGATGCTGTCGTTGGAGGAGCGTAACTGCCGGGGGAGATGATGAGATAACTCCGATGAGACAGACAGCGTCAACGCTTCCACGATGTCGTGCTGCAGAGTTCATGATGGCGCCATCAGAAACTGTGAAAGAAAGGGAACAGACCGGCCCGAGGGCTTCCAGTACCAGATCCCTATCCCGGAAGGGGCGCAGAAAAATGGTTGGTGGACATGGGCGATGAATCAACAGACTGCTGCAGGTAACTGGTCCTGACGACGGCTATATATACATGAGAACCTCAGAGTTGTGAGAAGGGAAAGAAGGCCGACCCGAGAAGACGAGCTTTGGAAGAGGTCCCGGGACGGGCTGTCGATCCCGGTAGTGAAGATCTATTGCTCAGTTGACTTTAATGAAATAAAAACCTAAAATGGGCTCGGAATTGGCAGAGCAAAAAAGTGCCCAAACCTCCTGGAATAGTCTACAAAACACTTCAGGTTGATCTAACATACCGCATCCTGATCTCGAAACGACGACTGCGAGTGAACAATCAATTTTTGAACGATCATGATTTACAGGATATCCTTATCTTCGCAAGGGGTTTGGCCACCTGCGATATTTCAGTGAGATCCACCTACATGGAAATGAGTGTGTGATGAATTGGGGCCAACGAGACAGACCCACTCGTTAAAGTCGGCATCGAAATATTCCACCGCTTCGTCCATTGTCCCCCATCCGAGTGGCTCTGAAATTTGGTGGAGCCTGGCGCGGAGGGCCTCCATCGTGTCGAAAGTTCCGTCGACGCGCTGCTTTCGCTCCTTGTTGGAGGATGTCTGTCGGATGGTCACGAGGAGGGCGGGGCTGGCGGGTGGCGTCGGGGTGGGCGAGGAAGGCGGGGTGTCCACCCTCTTGAGGGTGGGCACCGCGAGCGAGGGGAGAGGCAGGCCGGTGAGGGGCGGCCGACCGGCGAGGAGCGGCGGGAGGTGGGGAAGGGCCGAGGGTGGGGAGGGGGATGGCACGATTGGCTTGGTCGTCACCAAGCCCGGGGGCGGGGGCACCCCCGAGGCCGGAGCAGCGGGGGCGGGGGCGGGGCGACCGCGGCGAGGGCCGAGGCCGAGGCCGAGCGGACCAGGAGGCCCGCAGGGGGCGGAACCCCCGAGGCCGTGGGGTGGAGGGGCATGGGAGGGGTGGGAGGGTCCCGCTCGGGCGCGGGCCAGGTTCCACTGCAGCTCCAGTTGCACCCGCAGCTGCCCGGCAGCCCACCAACCCACGAAAATCATCAGCGGGGCAAGGGCGAGTGTAAGGGAGGGGCTGGAGTGCGGCGTGGCAGTGCGGCGTGGCAGTGCGGCGTGGCAGTGCGGCGTGGCAGTGCGGCGTGGCAGTGCCAGTGCCAGTGCCAGTCAGTGCATCCGGTGTGTGTGCCGACCTGGGTCCGGTAGGCGATCTGCATGGGGGCGGGCATGGCCTTCATGGCGGGGTAGGCCAGACAGCGGCCCCAGTACTGGGCGAAGAACTGGTCGAAGGTGCCCCCCAGCAGCGTCTTCATGGCCGCCCCGGCGCCCGCCAGAGCAGCCGAACCGGGCGGGGGCGAGGGACACTTCTGCAGGGAGCCCACCGCATCCCCATCCCCACGCACCGGCCCAGTGAGAACGACGCCCACGAGGATGTGCCACGATGGGGACACGCCAGTCGGGGCAGGGGCGGACCGGCGCCGGGGGTCCCGGGGCGGCGGCGGGCTTGGCCGGGGCGGGGCTGGGGGCCTGGGCGGGGGCCTTCTTGGTCTTCTTCTTCCTGGGGCGGGACTTCTTGGCCCGTCCGGCCGACGAGCTCGACTCGCCCTCGCCCTCGTCCTCGTCCTCGTCATCCTCGCCCTCCGAGCCAGCCACAGCCGCAGCCGCCGCCGCCGCAGTGGAGGCCGGTCGCTTGGTGGGTCGCCTGCGCCGCCTGCCGCCGAAGGGGACGTCCGCTCGTCTGCTGGCGCTCCAGCTGCGGTCCTCGGCTGCGTCCCACTCGTCGTCGTCCTCGTCCTCGGCGTCCTCGGGGTTCTCCTTGGTCAGGAAGCGCCGCCGGGGGCGCGCCTTGGCCGGCTTGGCCTCGTCATCCTCGGTCGCCTCCTCCTCCTCCTCGGCCGCCGCGCCCTCGCCCTCGCCCTCGCCCCCCGACCCGCTGCCGGCCTCGTCGCCCGCCCCGGTGGGAGTTTGGGGCTGCAGCTCGGACTCGGCGTCGCCCAGGGCCTCGGCGTTCTCCTCGGCCACGGCCACCAGGGCGGCGGCCGCGTCGTCCATCTCCGAGGGCCGGTCCCCCTCGGCTCCCTCGGCAGCAGCGGGGTCCTCGCCCACGGCCGGGGCGGGGGCAGACTCGCCGTCCCCCGGGGGCCCGGCCCGCTCGGCGGTCGCTGTGGTCTCGGTGATCGTGGGGCCGGCCCGCTGCGGTTCGGGCGCCTTGGGCTCGGCGTCACCCACCACAGCCGCCGCCGGTGCCGTGGGGGCGGCGGCGGGGCCCTCGGCTATTGATGAGCCCTGGGCGGCATCGGCGGGGGCTGCGGGGGACGGGTCCCCACTCGGGGCGCCATCCGCACCCCTGCCCGGGGCATCCCGCTCGGTGCGGGCTCGGGCGCGCTTGGCCTCCTCGGCACACGCCTGGGGGCCCTCGGGGCCCTGGCGGTCCCGCTTGGGGCGGGGGGCCGGCCGGGGGAGGTCGCCCCCGGGCCCGGTGTCGCTCTCGATGATGACCCCGGGGGGCCCCCCCTCCACCACCGACTCGGAGGGGGCCGTCGCCGAACCCCCGGGCGCAGCGGTGGCGGCGGGGGGCGGGCCCGGGTCGTTGTCCAAGCCCAGGAAGACGTCAGGGGCGGCCTCGTCCCCCATCGATGCGGTGGCCGGGGCCGCAGGAGAGGCGGGCGGAGAAGAGGAGAGGGGCCCGCTCGGGGGGCGGAGGGGTGGCGCTGGTGGAGACGAGCGAGGCGAGGGCGCCGAGCGGGATGGGCGGCAGCCTGGGCAGGGGGGGAAGCTTGGGCAGGGGAGGGAGGGGCGAGCTGGCGGGGAGGGGCGGCAGCGGCAGGGAAGGGGGGGGGGCCGGGGGGGTGGGGGCCAGGAGGCCGCCAGCATGGCCGTGTTGCTGCGCAGGAGGGCGTCCACGTCACGCAGCCCCAGCAGGGCGTCGACCTCGCTCAGCAGCGGGTCCTCCTGCGAGCCCCGCGGAATCGAAATGTCAGTCTTCGCGCGCTGCATGTGGGGTTGCGTGTCTGCGCCGAACGAACGGGGTCCGAGTGGGGTGCCCCTGTGGGCTGACCGCGTGGGGTGGCCCTGGCCGTGTGGGGAGGCCCGTGTGCGGGTTTACTTGGTGCGGACCTCGGCCGGCTGTGGGGCGGGGCTCTCGCGGACGATGGCGCCCCCGGAGGCCACCAGGAGGCTCTCCTGGCGGGCCAGCTCGTCGGCCGTGAGGGGCGCGTGGGTGGCGGTCCACTGCTGGGCCTGGTACAGGGTCACCTTGGGCTCCTCCTCGTCCTCGGGGACCGTCGGGCCGGGCGGGGGCGCCCCCTCGGCCGGGGGCAGCATCTGGGCGGCCCGGATGGCGGCGGCCAGCCAGACGAGGCGCTCGGTGAGCAGCTCGATGAGGGTGGGCAGGGAGCACGTCTGGGCCCGGAAGAAGCTGTGGTCCGTGGAGGCGTCGAGGTCCTTGGGCCGCTGGAAGAGCCGCATCTGGCCGTCCATGAGGGTGGGCAGGATGGGCCCCATGGCCGCCGAGGCGGCCGGGTCGGCCACGGCCACGTAGTTCAGCGGCTGGGGCAGCTCGGGCACGATGAGCCGCATCGAGGGGGGCACCATTTTGCGCAGCTGCTCGGCCAGGGGCCCCGGGGCGGGCGGGACGGTGAAGTTGATGGCCATGCTGCGGGGCAGGGGCCAGTCGGCGGGCGGCTCGGCCGTGGGCAGGATGGGGTCGACGGGCTGCCCGTTGAGGCACATCACGGGCGAGCCCGTCAGGGCGGCCCGGTTGACCAGGTACCGGTAGAAGAGCAGCGACAGGGGCGGCTTGAGCTCGGCCGGGCCGGCCCCGGGGGCCGTGCAGGTGATCACCACCGAGCCCGTGGTCCGGGTGCCCCCCGCGGCGGTGGGCTGGCTGGTCATGCGCAGGTCCACCTTGACGTGCTCGGCGTTGACCTTGTTCAGGGTGGCCAGCTCGAGGCCCCAGGTGCGCTCGGCCAGGAAGAGCGCCGCCGAGAGGAGCCCCCGCGGGGCGGCCGTGTCGCAGAGGAGCAGCTGGTAGAGCACAATGTCGTCCAGCCGGCGGGCGATCTCGCTCTTCAGCTTGGGCATGATGTTGTTCCGCTGGGCGGGCGTGGCACGGACAGGAGGCGAGGAGCCCGCCGCGGAGCCCAGCCGGGCCGGGGGCGGGGGCGAGGCGGCCCCATCCGAGGCGGGGCCCACCTGCAGGCCCGCGGGCAGGGGGGGCAGGGCCAGAGCCGGGAAGCCGGGGGGCGGGAAGAAGCCCGGCTGGCCCAGGCTCAGAAACGAGGGCAGCGCGGGCCAAGCGCTGGGAAGGGCTCCCGTGGCGGCGGTGGGAGAACCAGGCGTCGGGGTTGTGGTCGCCGTGACCGCGGCGGGGGCCGCAGAAGCAGCAGCAGGGGCCCGACCTGCGGCACGGAGAGATTGAATGGGCTCAGGAAAAAAGGTCAGGGGAGTCTCTCACAGACTCGCAGGTGGAACAAGGGAGTTCATCCGCTTTTGGAGCTTCTCGACGGCGGACATGCACTCGTGGTCGTTGCAATGACGAAGATACACCGAGACGGAGATCCCCGTCTTCTCGGTGAACGATGCGCACTACCACACCCACAAAAAAAATCAATTAAACGGGTGTGATGAAGAGAACGGAGTGGGCAGAGGAAGGGGGTGAGGGGGATGCGGACAATCGAGGAAATCCCACCTCGAAAAGTGTCGCGCGAATAGTCGGATCGGCCATCAAGGGGGCGCAGATGTTCAATGTATACTTCCAGATCCGCGAGAAAATCCTTTTTGGAGTCGATCTCCTCCCAATGGCGCATCGGGGGGTGCTCGGAAGCAATCTTATTCCAGGCTCGGATCCAAAAGGCCCGGTCGTGACCTTTTCGTGGAGCGCTCATTAAAGTGCCGAAATGGCCACGAAAAGAGAGCTGGGGGGGAAGGTCCTTGAAGGGAACGGGAACTTGACCAGGGCAGGGCTGGCGTGGGGATTCTCGTGTGTCGAGGCGAAGCGAGGGTGACCTCGAGTTTCCAGAGGGGAACAAAGAGGAGCAAAATAATAAAATGCCGTGTTACGTAAAGTAGGCCCGTTCGAGTTGTTTTATTTTGAATTTGGCCTGGCACAAGGGGCATGCATGGTTGTGGGTGGTTTTCATCAGCATCACCCAGCATTTGTGGCATCCAATGTGGTGACAAGGTGCGCGAAGTGGCCGATCGACAACTTTGCCGCACATACCGCAGATCGTCTCACCCTCCTGGTTGATCATGTTGCCGTAGGCGTCCTTGGTCAACCCATCCACCACACCACCGCTGTCGATGCCTCCGACAGCTCCGGCTCTGTGAGGAGGTGTTGCCGTCGGTTTCTTCGGGGGGGGATTGGCATCTTGAGGCGGCTTGACCCCGGCAACCACCTCGCCCAGCCCCGTCGCCTCATCAAGCTCGTCAGCATTGCCCCCACCTGCGGCAGCCGAAATGGGGGCTGCATGCTCGGATGGACCAACCACCTCCAAGGGCTCGAGGTCGGGGGGCGATGGCGACGCCAAGTCAACGACGACCGTGGCCGCCGGGGGCTGGTCGAGGCGCTCGCGCTTGCTGGTCAGGAGCCCCGGGATCATGTCCTCCTGGCGGGGCAGCGGGTGCTTGCGGGGCTTATCGGCGGTCGCCATCATGGTGCCCGCAACGAGGTTATAGTCAAAGGGGCTCACCAAGCGCCTCTGCTGCTGTGCGGCCCGGTGTTGGTGGGCCAGCTGCGCGTAGCGGTCCTGCTTGGAGCGGGGCAAGAACATGGCAAAGCTGCTCAGCAAGCCGTCGCCCTCGGGCGTGTCCCCGAAGATCTGGATGGCCTCCTCGAAGAGGGGCGCCAACCCCAGGTCGCCGTTCCTGTGGCGATGCGGCGGGTGGGAGAGGGTGAGATGATGAGGTCTTCGTGGTCGCAAGATGTTTCCCTCGGGGTCGGCGGCGAGTTCCGGGACGCAGACTTGCAGCGGCTGAGGAGCTGGGTAAATCTCTTGTAAGAGGCTGGGGCCAGAGTCCGCCTGGCCGTGGCCAAGAAGGCCTTAGCCTGGTCCTGCTTGCTGGGCCCCTCGGCCCCAGGGGGCGCGGCGGCCAGCTTTTGGTCGGCCAGCGGCTCCGGCGGGTTGGACGGCTGCGCTCGCGGCTGCTGAACCACCGCATCATCCTGAAGAGAGGCGTCTCGAGGCGGCGAGAGGGATGTACGGCGGGGGGCAGAGGCCGGGGCAGCGGCGGGGCCATCAAGCTGGGCGTCTGTCGGTGGGGCGGCACCCACGAACGGAGGTCGAGGCGCTGCTTCCTGCTGGGGCTCTTGGGAGGCCGGCTGGGCGGGCTGGGTCTGGGAGCGGGCGCTAAGGTGCTGGTAGAGCGAGAGGCGTTTGCCGCCGATGGGGACCGCCTGATGCTGCGGGGGCGAAGAGCCTCGGTCTGGCTCGGCCTCGGAGGCCCCCTCGAGCAGCGCGCCAGGCTGGGGCAGTCGCCGCAGGGCGATTGTGTACCGCGATCGTGCTGGGGCTGGGGCAGGCTGCGCGGCTGCGACTGTGGCCGCAACGTTCGATTCGACGCCATCGACGAGGGCGCCCAAGTGGAGTTCGGCCGCGTGTGGCGGTGGTGGCGGTGGCAGCGGCGGCCGGGAGTCATCGGATGCCCGAGGTGGCTGAGGGGGGGCCACAGGTGGGGCCGCCCTCAGCCTGAGCTTCTGACCGGAAGCGAGCTGGGGCCGGCCGCCAGTCCCGGCGCCCCCGATTTGGAAGAGCCCGCCCCCCTGGGACGGGGTCTGATCGGTGGGGCGCGAGCCGGTGGCGGCGAGGCCGGCCAGGGCATGGAAGAAGCCGCCCAGGGACTGCATGGCCTGGCCGAAGTCGTCGAAGGGGCGCACGTAGGGCCGCAGCCAGAGGGAGAGCTGGCTGGTCGTCGTCCGGAAGCGGTCGTCCAGAAGGATGATCGACCCGTAGTCGTCCTGACCCCAGCCAACCACGCGGTATGAGCTTCGGCGGCCGGAGAAGAAGCCGAATACCCCGCTCTCAGTCGGTGGGGCGGGTCGAGGGAGCGAGAGGACATGAGACGGACCTTGTGGCGGATGACACGGCCGATGGCCTGGTTGACGGCGCGGACGGCCTGCTGGGTGTACCAGGTCTGACCCGAGAAGTTCGGCAGGCGCCGCTCGTCGATGAAGTCCCGCTTCAGCTGAACCCAGGGGTCCTGCCACCCAAGGCCAGACATTGCGCAGATGCGAGGTTGGCGAGGCTGGAGGTCGGTGGGCAGCAGCCGAGACCGACCTTGACCTGGGCGTAGGGGAGCCCGGTGATGACGGCCGCACGGCAGTTCCGGTCGGCGAAGTCCAGCCCTGCCCGTCCCCGGACAAGCCGCCCAGACGTGCAACGGAAGGAATTTGTGATGGGGCAGTGGAGCGGGGGACCAGACCTTCGCTGAGCTTGCCACGGCAAACGGCGAAGAAGACGGCCCCCCGGCCCGCAGCCACAGCCGAGAGGTACGTCTGCAGGGCAAAGAGAACGAACCGACACCGGCGGTGAGCAGACGGAGGCGAGGCGCCACGCCAAGCCAAGCAAGCCTTTCGCATCAACAGGGAGGGAAGACCTGGATTGCGGGGTTGAGCTGGGAGGACTGCTTGGGTTCAACGAGGGCCACTTTCTGCTCGCCGATTCGGTCCCACAGCGGGGGGCCCCCGTGGCTGCCGTGCCACGTCTGCATGCACTGATCCATGAACCCGTAGCTCGGGAAGAAGACGAGAACCTGCGCCCCGCCCACGCCCACCGCCCACGCCCAGCGCCCATCCCACCACACCGTTCGATCGACAGCACCACCACAAGGAAGCGGGCAAAGGGGCGGTGGTGGTGTCGCGGCGGCGGGCAGAGGGTACAACGGACGCCATCCGGGACGGTGCGAACGATCTGGAGGATGGCCTGGCCCAGCTCCTGCTGGTACTCGGTCGAGCCGCGCGACTGGTAGCTGCTGTTCAGGGGCCGGTGGGACGGTCCGTAGCTGAGCAGCCCCACCCAAACCTGTCCACATCCAACATCACACAGCCATGAGCGTGGGAGTCTCCCACCCTCCACCACCCGGGACAAACGACGACTCCAGGGTGAAAGACCTGATGGGGTTGGATGACGTGGGGGTTCTCGAGGCGGATGGGGAAGGGCAGGTCGAGCTCGAGGGCGAACGAGTCCATCGGGGACAGCGTCCCTGAGGTCAGCACCACGCATCGCACTCCGTTCGAAATCAGCTCCTGGGAGACCACCGGAGATGAGGACCCAGAAGGGGATCTTCATGAGCCACTCGCACTCCGAATGACGATGAGGATGGGGGGGGGGGGGGGGGGGGGACCTTCATGGCGACACCGGCTTGGAAGCACCAGAAGCTGATCGTTCGCATGGCCCGTTTGCCGGGGCCGCCGCCACCACCGCCGCCGCCGCCATTGTTGCCGCCGCCGCTCTGGCCGGGCCCGCCTTCACGGATGTGGACCTTGTAGGAGCCATGCGAGCTGACGTCGAACAACAGTCGGAGGCTGTCCGAGAGGGTCTGCACGGCCCCCTTGACGCCTCGGCCTCCGCCGCCCCCCCCACCGGTGGGGTCCTGGCTCGCCTCGATCAGAGCGAGCGCCCTGTGCGTCCCCACCAGCCGGGTAGGTCATGTGGCGAGCCGCCGGACGGGCAGAGGGGCGCGCGGACCCGGTGAACTTGTCAATGAACGACTGGAAGACGGTGTACGTGTCCTTCTTGAGGTTTACCGAGGCCAGCAGGTCGTACAGAAAGGACGGCGGACGGGTCAGCCCGCTGGGCTCGAGTCTGATGCCGTCGATGGCGTCCTCCAGCCGGAGCAGCAGCGACTGGCCCGCCGAACACGCCGCAACTCCCCATGAGCACAGTGATGCGTCCCCGCCCACGCTCCAGCTCGTCTCCACTCAACCCGGGGAAAGGGAGGGCAGCGTGCGGGAGATGCGAACCTTGAGGGCGGCGAGATCGTCGAGGCTGATCTGCTTCTCGACTGCGGCCGCGTTGGGTCCGTCGAAGGCCCGGACGCAGGTCTGGACCTCGTCGATACATGAAGCGATGTCGGCCGTGCTGAGGTCGAACGAAGACGCGTCACAGCATACCGACTCGATGTTATGCGCCTGGGGGGGGGGGGGGGGGGGGGGGGGTAGCCATTCAAAATGCGACAGGCTGGAGGGACCTCATCGAAAATCACCACGGCGCCACTCAGCTCGAGGCCCATGGCTCGACGGGCATGCTGATCGACGGTATAGTTGTAGGGCAGCAGGATCAGCTGGGCGTGCTCCTGCATCTCGCGGGACAGGAAGTACGGGCACACATGTCGGGCCCGCCCGTGGGCTAACAGATCCTCGAGGTCATACGGGCGGGGGAGACCTGCAACAGATAGTGCGATGGCGGTGTCAGCGGGGCGTGTGGCTGTGGTCGACGAAACCTTCCTTGGCGTTCTCCCCGGCGGCCTGCAGTCCACGGTAGAAGCCGCACTGGCCCTGCTTGCACAGCGCCTTGCACACGGCCTGCTGCATCTTCCCTCGCAATGGGGAAACCTACTCCGTGGGCTCGGTGAGTGCCTGAGCGGGCTGAGGTCCGTCGGCAGACCCGTGGGTGGATGCAGAGCTGCTCGCGGGACCCGAGCAGCGCCATCGAGATGTTGTACTCGGTGCGCTTCAGCTCCCGGGCCACCTGCTGCAGTTGGCTGTGCGTTCGTGAGCAATAAATGATCCGGGCTGGGATCGTTTTGGGAGGGGGCGCCTTTTCCTGGCGACCGGCACCGGGGGTCGGGGGAGGACGAGCCTGCTGGATAGTGATGGGGGCGGGCGCTCGGGTCGTCAACCAGGCAAGTGACGAACAAAGCAAACAAAGGGTCTTACCTGTTATATAAAGAAAATGGCGTCGAGAAGGTCGAAATTCGGCTGCCGACCTGTGCCGGTTGGTGATTCAAGGAGAGCATTCTGGGCCGTATCTAAGGCTTCGACCATCTTCTCCATGAATCGAACCTGGACAGGGTATGGCGGAAATGGGAATTTCACGACACAGTCTCCGATGGAAACCTGTGCCATTCTTTCCGGCACCCAAACAGGGGGGACTCAAACCCGGGGCTCTGCCGGATCATCCCGCCGGATCCATCCCGCCAGGAGGCTAACTAAAATGTCGCAATCGAGAAGAGTTCAAAGGGCGAAAACCCCGGGAAACTAAGAGCCGAGGCGAGGACGAATGAGGGAGGAGCCATAATTGTTGAGTTACAACGAACAACAAAAAAGATCAGAGAGAGAGAAAGAGCGCGAGTGAGTGAGTGAGTGTTTATCACCGGAGAAAAGGAATCCGAAGAATGCGACAACCGGAGCCCCGACCGCATTACTGCTTAGAGTCCGCGGATTCGGTCTCGTCCTCCTCCTCCCACAAGTCCTCGTCATCTGCGTCCTCCATGTCCTCGCCCGAACCGGTGAGGGCGTGGGAGAGCCACTGGAGATACTCCCCATCGAACTGCCGCCTCCGGGTGGCGCCGGGCCGCCGGGTGGATGAGGTCACAAAAAAAGCCCCCAGGGCATGTCCGATGGCCCCCAGCCTGTCCATTGGGCCCTGGGTGTTGGTGGGGGCCGTGGCCGCCGCATAGGCCCGGTGCAGGGTGGCCGCCAGATCGGGGGTTTCCTTGCCAGCGGGCGGGGTGGTCAGGGAAAACGACCGCATGATGGCGGGCTGGGTGGCCAGGGCCTGGGGGGGCCCGCTGCCCAGGATCCACTGCCAGGCCTTCATCAGGAAGTAGATGACGGCCCCCGTCCAGAACAAGTTCCACAGGACCCGCACCACGCGAAGGCCGCCCCAGAGCTGCGCCCCCGCCACGCGCCAACACCGGATCGGTGGATGAGTACAGCGGGATGGGGTGGGCTGGGAGTGGAGCATCAGAAGGGAGGAGCGGGGGTTCCGGACCCCGAACAGGAGGGCCACGATGAGCACCAGGCGGCGCACGATGGGGCTCTTGATGATCCGGTCGACCCCGCGCCAGAAGGCGCTCTTCTTCAGCACGCCCTGGCTCTCCGTCTCCACAGGGACGGGTGGAGGCAGCTGGTGGACGGTCTGCCGTCGGCCCCCTGGAGAGGACGACCAGGACGGTGAGGACGGTGAGGCAAAGTCGGGTGGGAACGGGGTGACGGACCCATGGACTTGCGGCTGTTCGGGCCGACGCTGAGGCGCACCGAGCGGCGCCTCTGGATTGGGTTGGCGGCCCCATCCTCGCCGCTGCCGCTGGGGCTGCTCTCGCCTGCCCCGGGCATGGGCGAGGGGAACTGCTCCGAGACGGACTCCCCCGCGCCCCGGCTTTGCTGGCTGAGGGCCGTGCGGAGAAGCCGCTCCAGTTCTGGGGGCAGCTGGTACTGCTCCAGGCCGACCGGGGGGCTGGGTGAGGCCCCAAGCGGAGCGGGGGCAGGGGCAGGGGGGATTGGGACAAGGGGCGCCGAGGGGGCGTGCCCTGCGCTGGCAGGCTGCTTGGGGGCGGGGGAGTTCGCGGCAGCGGGCGGGGTGGGGACCTTGGGCGGCCGGGCGGCCGAGGCTGGCACCGGTGCCAGTGGGGGAGGAGGAGGGGCCGAAGGGGCCGGATCGGGGACCGCAGGAGCGGCAGCAGACTTGGGGGCCGGCGGGGGTTTGGGAGCTCCCGTTGGGGGGACCTTGGGGGGTGGTGGCGGCGGCGCGCACACCGCCGGAGGATGTGGAGCGGGAGACATTGGTGGGGCTGGGGCGGGAGCTGGGAGCGGAGCAGGGACGGGGAACGCCAGCGGGGGGCGATGAGCGGACGGCTTGGGGAAGGCGGCCTCGGCCTCGTTGGGGTGCACAAAAGGCAGCGGGGCAATGGGCGAACTGACGACCGAGTCATTGTCGGGAGTGGCGGGACTCGGGCTCACCTTGGAGCTCGATGGGGTGCTCCAAAACTCAGTGGCGGTATCAGCCACATTGCGCATGATCCCGAGAGCCCGGGCGGGAGGGGTGGATGGGGACGGGGTCGTTGAGGTGGGAGTAGAGGGAGAAGGGGGATGCGGGAGCGGCCGACTGGGTGGTTTGGAGCCTGATAGTTGAGAAGGAAGCCGCGTGGGAGTGCCTGAGAGAGGCGAAGTGAGCGCGGCGGTGCCAGTCGGAGCCGGTGATTGCTGGGCCAGCCACCGCTGCCGGAGATCCACGAAATTTTCTGAACGTTCACCCGTTGGAGACACAGGGACTGGAGGTGGTGCCAACGGTGAAGTCTCCAAAGTGTGCACGTAAGAGAGCGGCGATGGTGATGATTCTACAGAAGGAAGAGTGAAGGCTCAAAATAGCATGCGCAATCTCGGACTTCGGCTCCGGAGAGCGTATCTATGCGCCGGATCCGCTGGAGCGGTTGGGTTTCCCACGACGTGTCCTTTTGCGGGATCAGTCATTTCGCCGGGGGTCTAGAAATTGAACGCATCATGTTGCGCTGTCTTTTAGTGGCGTCCATCTTTTCGTTGACTTTCCTTTTTATCTTCGTTCTTCGCAACGCACTTGATGTCCCCACGCCACATGATGTCGTCTTCTCTGAGGGCGAGAAGGTGATTGCTGTCTGGCTCGACTCTTCTCCTCTTCCACACCAGGATTGTATGTAGCACGCTGCCCGTCTCATTGACATCGGAAACTCAGATGATGCCTACGAGCCATCCCGGGCACGAGCACGGGAGTACATCCGTGATAATCTCACTGCGGCAGGTTTCTCTCCGGGTCTGCCGCACATCTCGAAGGAGCCGCCAACCATGCCCCGCTTCAGACCAAGTCATTTGGAACTACTTCGAATGGAAGGAACAGAGGGTCGAGGGCCGGGAGGTTATAACGACCCGGTGGACTGGGATCAACATCCAGGTGTGGACCAATAGCACCCCCATTGCCGGGCAAAAGGTCTGTTTCCGGATACCCCATGACCTTCAGCACCCCTTGCCTAGGTTCGGGTCTTCTCCACACACTACGACACATACAGCTGGGGCCGGAATCGGTCTGTCCCCCCGGTGGTGTGATCGCTGACGGCCGCGGTGGCGTGACGGTTTGTAGGACATACGGGGCCCAGTCGAGCCTTGCCGGGACGGGGTTGCTGATGGAGCTGGCCAAGCGGTACCGGGCCGCCCAGCAGCGGCACGCCCCCGTGCGGGAGGGCGCCCCGGTCGACCCGGAGGACCCCTTCGACCCGCGCATCCCCTACCTGTTCTTCTTCTTCGACCACAGCGAGGCCGGGGTCTGCTTGCATGGCCCAACCCTGCCCAGCTGCTCACCGTGGCCCCTCTGCTGGCTGGGCCCGCAGGGGCTGGGGAGCCGGGCATACGCGGCCGACCACTTCGACCGGCGGGCCGCCGAGTACGCATACCTGCTCAACCTGGCCGGAGTCGGGGCCGAGGGCTCTGGTCCGCTGGCCCGGTCCTCCCCTGGGGGATGTTGGCTCACCCCACCACGCGACCGCTTCGTTCGGGCTGTCAGCCCCCTTCGTGCAGTCCTTCCCGTACGAGGTCGACGGGCGGCGGGTGTACTCCCCCGAGCCGCTGACCAGGCTGCTCCTCCAGGGTCTGGCAGCCGTTCCTCCACCGCCCCCCAGCCGCTGCTGACCTTTTTATTTCGTTTTTGTTTGATAGCGGGCGGTGACCCGACCGACCCAAGCGAGGAGTACCTCAACATCGGCCATCCCGACCCGCTGCGCTCCCTCGTCTTCCAGGCCTGCCGCACCCTCCGCCTCCGTCCCCCTCACCGACCGTCCCTCGCTTTGCGGGCCGTCTCCCCTTCCCACCGGGCAGGCGTTCCGGTACCATCTCTTCTCGGTGCCCTTCTGCGCGGACGAGGCGCCCTTCATGTGGCACGGCGTGCCCGCCCTCCACATGACCGATCTGGACGTCTGCCCCCGGCCCGCCCCCAAACAGCCGCACGCTCACCATTCTCCGCGCTCCCTTGGCCTCTGACGTCAGCCTGTCTTCTCCTCGCGGACCCTGTGGCACACCCCGAACGACCTGCCCGGGCGCCTGAGCCCGGCCCTGCTCTCGCGCGAAGGGCGCATCCTGCTCCGATTCACGGCCATCGCGCACGCGCGGCTCTACGACAAGGTCGGTCGCTCCCTCCTGGGACAGCCGACAACACCTCTGGATGGTCCTTTTCTCCTCGGGAGCAGTCGTTTACCGGGGGCTGGCGCGGACCCCGCAACCCGCTGCTGCGGCTGGGCTGGCGGCTGGGCGAAGTCGCAGTCAATGCCGTCTTTGGGGGCCATACCCAGGTCCGTCCCCCCAGACGAGACACGGCAGGCGGGGTACTCAGATAGGGTACGCTTCCTTGTGCATGGGGGGTGCAGTACCTGGCGGTTGGCCACCTCATCGTCGGCTACCCCGAGATGGTCGTCGTGGGCGTGGGCCTGCTCCTCCTCGTGTCTGTCCAGGGCGCAGCCGAGCTCCTGTGGTGGGGCTCATCCGAGTTTCCTGGCTCCGCAGATACCGGGTTTCCTTCGTGCCCCTGCGGCGCCTGGTCCGCCGGTGCGGTGACGCGGGCCTCCGGTCGATGTACTCCCACCGAATCCTCTTCTTCCACCTGGTCTGGCCGCGCATCGAAAGGCCAGCCGGTTCAACCTCGGTCGGTCTCTCTTCTTCTTCTCCAGGTCCTCTACGTTGTGCCCCTCTTGGCGGATCCAGTCTACGCCCTCCTGATGCTGAGCATTAATTTGCCGGCTCTTCTTCTTGTCCCTCTTGGCCTGGCCAGCGTTGGGGCGGGCTTCGCCTCGGGGCTCCTCGCTTTCAACATGATGGTCTGCCTGCCTGCCTTGTCCTGCTTGGGGCGCCATCTTGCCCTTTTCTTCTAGCTGGGCGATGCAAATTCCATGCGCAGATTTGGTCGACGTGGGTCGGGCCATGCCGAACTCCAGTTGGGCGTCCTGGTTGTGAGGTTTGTGATGACTCTGTCCCGATCAATATCGATTCTTCCGGCCCTGTAGTTATCTCGTTCACACACTCCTTTCGGCCAGTTATGGCTTCGACTTTTTTCTCAAAGCACGAGCAGAACGAACGTATTCGTCCAGAAGGCAGCGGAAGGAGGCCCGGGAAGCAGCTGTTGCCCTGTTGTCGGGGACTGGAGCCTCCTCGGATCTTCGTGGCGAAGACTCTTCGACCTCTCTTGACACGCGCGACGAATGATGAAAATTTCGTTTTTTGAGTGTTTCTTTTTTTTCCTTGTCAAATGTCATCGTGTTATGTAACTGCTTCCCCGTCTTTCGTTTCAATCTCCGGACGATTTGAATTTCAACGTCTGCCCCTGCGTGTTTCTCGGCATTCACGAACAGGTCTCCCAGTAGAATGGAGTATAATCCAGAAGAAGATGGAGGCGAGGAACAGGAACAGGCCCCCATTCCGACCCGACCCTCTGTATGTCCTCCAGCGAATTCTCGAGTTGCATCCTTCCTCGGGCAGACTTCTGAATGTCCCAATAAATATGTACATTTTCGCCCGTTGGTTGGCCTCGATGGCCATATGACCTTACCACCCCCAACAACCACGACCGAGATCAGTCTGCCTCGGCAGACTTTGTACTACCGGATGTTCCACGGGGACAGTCTTTTGGTTCGGGCAATGCTCGAAGCTCATGTCTGTTGTCCCAGTTATAACTTTCTTCGCCGTCGGGTGACTTAGCGATTTTGATTGATAGGGGTTCAAAGAAACAACCCAGGACACCGGGAAATGGACGATTCTCTGGGCTGGCATCCACTTGAAACCGTACATGATGGGCATCCTCGCGCCGTCTGCTCCACCGTAGTCTCGTTCTTGGCAAATCCTTTCTCAGGCACCAGCGGATCAACCACTTCCCTCGCACATACGAGATCACCAACAAGGCGCGCCTCTGTAAGAGCGTCCAGGCCATGGCCAAGAAGTTCGGCCAGCGGGTCTGCGCTCCTTTTCTTCCCCCGATGGCTTATGCGAGGGGGGACGGGCCAGCACTTCGACTTCCTGCCGGCGACCTTCATCCTACCCGAAGAGTACGCTCTCTTCGAGGGTCCGTCGGCTCGGGAACCTTGGTTGTGGACCTCCGCTGTGCCATTTTCCTTTTGGATGCCTCCGTAGCGGATAGCCGCAAGGGCACCATTACCCAGGGCGGAGTGGCATGCGCACCCTGGTACATCATTAAGCCGCAGACCCTCTCCCGGGGTCGTGGCATCTTCCTCACCTCCAACCCCAAGTCCGCAGCGTTTGCACCCCGTCTCTCCCCACCCTTTCCGCCACGTTTCCTCCGCCCCGCGGACCTTCCTCTTCCCTCTTCAACTGGGTCGTTTTGGGCCGGGGGTGCAGGGTGGTGCCCTCCGACGAGCCCTGCGTGGCCTCGCGGTACCTGCGCAACCCGCTGCTGGTGGACGGGTACAAGTTCGACCTGCGCATTTATGTCTCCATGACCTCGGTCGACCCGCTCGTCATCTACCGCCACGAGTACGGCCTGGCCCGCTTCGCCACTGAAAAGTCTGCCCCTGGCCCCCTCTCTGTCGGCTGCGAACTCGACTAACATCGCCGTCTGTTTGCCTCTGTCCTTGGCCTACCCCCACACAGGTACAGCCCCCAGGAACGGTACCAGGACAACCGGTTCATGCACCTGACCAACTACAGCGTCAACAAGAACAACAGCCTCTTCGTCGAGAACCGCGACGCGGACGTCGACGACTTCGGCAGCAAGTGGTCCGACCCCCTCCCTGCGCCCATCAGGCCTTGCTGCTGCGGCTCTGGCTCTGGGTGGCCCTGACGGCCGAACCGTGTGGCGCGCTGGTGTGCAGGTCGCTGCGGGCGCTGTGGGCCCACCTGCGGGCCAACCACATCGACGTGGACGGGCTGCTGGGGCGGATCGACGACCTCATCGTCAAGACCATCCTCTCGGCCGAGCACGAGATCTTCCCCGCATCCCAGCGCTACCTGCCCACACGGTCGGTCCCCACGCCACCTTGCCCTTCCCTCCGCCTTCCCGGCCGCGAAGCGGAGCCGAGCAGTCCTCCGGTGCTCGACACGGCCCTGATCGCTGTGGTGGATGTGACGGTGCGCAGGCACCACGCCTTTGAGCTGTTCGGGTTCGACATCCTGGTCGACGACCAGCTGAAGCCCTGGGTCCTCGAGGTCAACCTCTCGCCCTCCCTCGCGTGCGGCTCCCCGCTGGACAGCTTCATCAAGGTCGGCCGCCATCTTCCCCACCGCCCGTCGCCCGTCGCCCGTCGCCCGTCGACTCGGCACCGGCTTCACCACCCCGCTTGGCGGGGGTCTTCCCACCCAGAACGCGGTCGTCTCGGAGCTGCTCAACATGGCCGCCATCCCCGCCCAGGCCGACGAGAGCGCAAAGGGCACCCGAGGCTACGGCGCCCCGCCCCCTCGGTCCGTGCCGTATCTCTGGGCCTCCTCGCCAGCCGGGAGGCGTACCGATTGGGGTCCGACTCGGATGGTCCCTGCTGGCGGGCTGGCGTGCAGGAGCCTGCAGAAACAGCTCCGGAAGGGCGCCTTCAACCCGGAGACGCTGACGGTTGAGGAGCGGGCCATCATCCGGTCTGCCTCCGCCACGAACCCCGGCTCCGTCCCCCTGCCCCTGGAGACGCTGACCGGACGGCCACTCACGACTCCTCGTGCAGCGAGCTCGCCGAGGAGGACGCCCGTCGCGGCAGCTGGAGTCGGATTTACCCCACCCTCGGTCCGCTGTCCCCCCCGCTTGGCCCGGCTCCCGCCGCCTGCCCCACCCCTCGGCGGGAGGACGTGCTGGGCTGACCCTCCTGGGTGGTGGTGATGGGCATCGGGCGGTGGGGCTGCAGAATCGCACCAGTACGACGTCTTCTTCGAGAAGCCGCGGCCCCACAACCAGCTGGTCATCGACAGGTCCGTCGCCTTTCCGCTTCGGCACCGTCACTGCCCCGGATGCAGCCTCATTTACGAGGCCGGGCTCGCCGCCCCAGCGGCCCACCCCGCGACTGCCCCCGGGGGCCGGCCCTCGTCCCCGCTTGCCCCCTGGTCGGCTGGCCCCGGGCTGCCCCCACTGACCTCCGGAAAGAGCATTGGTCTGCAGCTGCAGGACTCCCGGCTTGCCCATCTCTCGGCACCGTTTCGCTCGGCTCACCCCCCGGGGTCGGGGTCTTCCGTCCAGTCTCCGCGGCCGCCCGGGCGGGACTGCCGTCGATCCACGCCATCCTGGGCCGGTCCGCGCCTCCCCTTCCCCGCACCCCAGACTGACCCCGCCCGGCTGTTCTGCAGTGGCCCCGCTGGGATGAGCCTGATGCAAGGGCGCGAGCTGTTCGCCGAGTATCTCCGCCGCCTCCGGCGACGCCTCCTCCGTCAGGGTCCGCCGCTCTCTCCCTCCCTCATCCTCCTCCCTCCCGCAAGGCCGCGGGTCTCCGGCTCTCACACCCACCCGCACATACTCAGCAACCCGCACATACTCACCCGCACATACTCGACAACCCGCGCAGCGGCCCAGGCTTCCTCGGGGGGCCCATCGGCCGACCTGGTCCGTTTCTCGCAGGCACACCTCCATCCCCCCCTCTCTCCCTCTCCCCTCCCGCTCTTTCTCTCCAAACATCGAGCCGCCGGGAGCCCATAACTGGAAAGACTACATATTTCGCACTGGCTCACGTCGTCTCTCCATGCCGCACTCGCCCTCCGGCGGTCCATCTCCAGGACCCGGGGGAAGTGGCCTTGGTGGACCAGTTCCTGGTCCAGCACGGCACGGCGGCCCACTCGGCCCCCTCCCACGTGGCCGTCACGCGGCACATCCGCGAGCACATGGACGACGCGGACCCCGCTGGGCACCCCACACCCACCGGCCCGGCCGAGGCCCAGGTGGCCCCGGGACACCCGCCGTTGCAGGAAGCCCCGGCCACGGCCCCGACCCCATCGGGTGCGGCCCCGCTCCCCATGCCCCGGCGCCCCTCGAGTGCCCTCCGGCGCGGAGCCCCCGGCGAGCCTGAGCAACTCGCCCACGGGACGCCGAGCCCAGCCGAGGTTGCCCGGGTGCTGCGGGCGGTGGGCCAGCTGGACGAGTTCATCGCCGCCTACAAGGGGGCCACCCAGCGCATGAAGGTCGGCCCGCCCCGCCTCGGCGCCTGCCCCCGATTGACCTGCCTGCGTCTCGTGTGCAGCTCGACGAAGACGGCCTCGACGGGGTCACCCACCGCCACTTCCGCCATCTGCTCGACACGGCCTCCGACGTGGACCTCGAGGGCATGCTCGTCCGGTCCGCCACCGGCCGCCACCCCGGCCCCCTCTCATCGACCCTGCTCTCCTGTTCGTCTGGCCAGCTACTTGGAGGGAGTTCGCACCCGGACCGGCGAGGCCGGGATTCCCGACACGCTCGTCCGGCTGCCCGAGTGGGAGGTTGTCCCCGAGGCTGCGCCCGACTTCACCGTCGAGATCAATGGCATCCCTGGTCCGGCGGGCCCTCCACCTGCCTTTCTTTCTCGCCCCTGGCCGCCTCATGCCTGATGACCGGTCCTCGTCTCGTGGATGGTGCAATAGTGTCAGACGGCGACGTGCCCGGTGCCGAAGCCTCCTCCACCGCCACCGCCACCGCCGACGCCTGCCGTGGCCCCCCGAGGACCAGCGCTTCGTCTTCTCCTTCTCCTTCTCCTTCCTCTTCTCCTTCCTCTTCCGCTTCTCCTGCCCCGGCCCACGATTCGGTCACCCGTTTGCTTCCTCCTCCCCCAACGATGCCCGCCACCGCAACGGCCGCCTCGGCTGCCGCCGCGATTGCGATGGCCGCACCGTCATGCATCGACTCGCGGCACCCCCAGCCCCCACCGCATGCCCCTGCACCATGCGCCCGGGCCTCCCCCGTCCCAACGCCCACACCCTCCGTGACCTCGGCCCTGGGCGAGCACCATGGTCTGTCGGCGGCAGTTTCTCCTTGTCGTCGCATGTCGTTTTCACCTTCTGGGGCAGGACGGGGCGGGCCCCAGCTCCACACAGCCCAGCGTAAGCTCGACAGGGTCTGCCGCCTCGCCCCATCCCCTGCGCTGACCGTGCGCCGCAGCTCTTCTCACGCAGCGTCGGTGCAGCCCCCCGGACCAACACGCGCGCCCTGGCAGCCATGGCTCCACTCTCGGCCCCCGCACCCGCCCCAGCCCCAGCCCCCGCTGCCGTTCCTGTGCTCCTCCCCAGTTTCTCTGGGGCATTCCGAAAGCCCCGTTTGTAACAGTATATAGCGAGCAGTCTTGTCAACATGACCAACCGAAATTCTGTGTGCCTTGGGGTAACAAAGGCCGCAGGGAACCGATGGCAGCACTCTTTCTTCCCAATCTCCGGGATAAACGCTCCATCGATGGAGTTTTACGAGGAACACGAGACCGATTGGTTGTTCTCCGATTTGGACGAGAGAGCGATCCCGAGTGCATGCTTCTCGATGACATCGTCTGACGCCCTCTTCTCACACGCTCATTCTGGACCTAAGCTCGGGAAAAGCGAGCGTCTTGTCGCAAATATGGCAGTGATCTATCTGATTGATGTTGATGCGGTCCCCGTATATACTCAATATTTCGACATCACCCGCACGCCCGCCGTTATTTTTTTCTTTAATGCTCAGCACATGAAAGTTGACTACGGGTTTGCTGTTTATTCGATCTGGATGCCGAACTCACCCTTCCCAGAACCCCTGATCATACCAAATGGATTGGTTCCTTTTCCACAAAGGACGATTTCATTGCTCTGATCGAGGTACTTTATCGTGGAGCCCTGCGAGGCAAGTATATTGTCGATTGCCCTATTGATCCGCGTCATATCCCCCAGTACCAACTTCTGTACAAAGGTTATTGAGGGGCCGTCCCTCAATCGTCATCATCCAACACCACGTGGCGTGCCACCTTGTTCGACCCAGCGCATGGCTGCGAGGCAAATCTGGCCGTGATCACGTCTTCGTCGTGTGAGTGCTTTGTCCCGACAAATCTGGCCAGAGTTTTCTCTGGCGAATCTCCAGGAGCCGGTCTCATTGCGACGGCGGGCTGGGGCGCCTTCATCATTGCGGGAACGACGAGGAAGGGCGGTTTCGCATCAGTGGCGGGCAGCTTTGCAGGCGGCTTTACGGGCGGCTTCGCAGGCGGCTTTGCGGGCGGCTTTGAAGCAGTGACGGGCTTTGCAGCAGACTTCGCCGCAGCAGCGGCAGGCTTCGCAGCAGCGGACTTCGCAGCAGCAGTGGCGGGCTTCGCAGCAGCAGTGGCGGACTTCGCAGCAGCAGTGGCGGGCTTCGCAGCAGCAGTGGCGGGCTTCGCAGCAGCAGTGGCGGGCTTCGCAGCAGCAGTGGCGGGCTTCGCAGCAGCAGCGGCGGGCTTCGCAGCAGCAGCGGCGGGCTTCGCAGCAGCAGCAGCGGCGGGCGGCTTCACTGGCGGTTTTGCGGGCGACTTCTCAGTCGGGTTGGGCGGCTCGCTCGCGGTAGGCGGCTTCACAATCGCCCCCGCGAGCCGCTTGATGCGTGACTTTGGTGGGCCCATGGCACTTTTGGACGCGTTGGGATTCTTTTGTTTTGGGGCGATCTTCTCCTTTCTTTTTCCTTTCGTCCACTGTGGCACATATGATGCTGCGCTTTCCTGGTGGCTCAACTCTTGCTGGGGTTTCTCCTGGGGCCGGCGGTCAAATTTGACGAAACGAGGAACATACGGCTCTGGGGAGGAAAAATTTTCTGGAAGTGGGTTCGTGGAGGCTTCCGCTAAGTTCGGCGTGGCGGGGATCACACCATCAGCCCAATACAGTGTGTTCGAAAACACGCGAGGGGCTTCCTCGATCTCGAAAAGATCCGTGCACACATCATGAAGTGGCGCAGGGCACCTCAAGTCAGAATTTCGCGGGGGGTAATCAATCGGTTGAGCACGCCAGACACATGCCCAAGGGTAGCAGCGAGGGGGCCCACCGCCAAATCGAACGGAGCAATAGTATCCACCCTGGGGGAGAGCGATTCCATATTTCGCCATCCAGAAGGACTGCAGCACGCTGGAAGTGACTCCGGTTTCCAAACACCCTGGAAGGGGGCGCGGAGTTGTGGCAACTGACTCAACCGACGCCAGCGAGAGTTCCGGAAGACAAAACACTGAGGTTGTGCCACCGGAGTCCGGGTCAACGGGAACGGCAAGCCCTCGCGTGAAGCGCTCGGATCCGTTGTTCAGGAGTGGGCCGAATGGAAGTATCTTTCGGCGGAGAGATTTAGTCAGAATCACTGCAGACAGTCCGTCATCGAGAATCCGGACAGTGGCAGAGAAACTGTCGACTGTGACCGTGGACATGTCCCCCTTCCCTTGAAGACACCCTGGTGCCGAGTAAACCCCCGAGATCTGGGCCCATCCTTTGTTTCCCAATCGTTGGCGAATTCTCCAGTTCAAACACTCCTTCTGTCGATGGGCGTAAAATTGACCAAAATGCAAATTGACCTGCAAAATCAAGGGAGTCAGGGCAAGCCGAGTAATTGTGGTTCCTCTCAATTTCTGATCGTTGAATTGCGGGACCTCGGATGAAGATAAGCAGAGGACAATGGTTGGTGGTTCTGGATAGAGAAGGAGGCAAATCTGAGCGAGCATGATGACGTATTCCCAATAATCGAACTCTGTAATTTGCTCATAGTCAAACGCAATGAGAACACCCTTTTTTTGGGAGAGATCAGGATCTCTCACTCGGGCATTTGTTACCACATCGCCCATCGGGAAAAAAAAACCGGCGAAAGGTGCGGTGTCCCTGGTCAACTTCGCTGGCCTCGGTGGTTTGTTTTTTTCGTCGTGGCCGCAGTTTTCCTCCTTTTGAAGGAGGAATCAGATGGAAAATGATTCAAAGGGGAATAATTTGGCCTCTTTCGGGACCCTGGACTCGCTTCTCGCATCGATTCGGCGCCCCTCTCAGGATCAATTGCGTCCTGCCCCTTCTCGTCCCCCACCACGACCGAGTCGACCGCCGGTGTTGACCAGCAGCGATGTTCCAACTGGTTTCCGGCCCGCACTCGGTCTTTCTGCCCTTTCAAGTGACCCGGGTTCGATCGATCTGCCTGACCTTCCCAAGTTCCCCGGCGCGGCAGTCTCTTCGTCCGCTGTAAATCTTCCAGAACTTCCCGCTCTCTCCTCTTTGTCCGCTTTGCCGAGCGGCTCTCTCCCCCGACCCCCCCTGGGCCCCGTCCCCCCCCGCCCCTCGCTCTCGTTCCTCTCGACTCCCCGCCGGGACGCCGGCTCGAGCGCGCTCCCCCCCGTCCTGGCCGATCCTTCTCCCGCAGCTGTCCCTCCGGCTAGTTCGCTCCCTCCCCCAGTGCCAGTGCCGGCGCCGGTACCAGAGCCTGTGCCGGAATCACCGCTCTCCACTCCCGCCCGCCTGGGGCCCGCCAGCAGCACCGCGGAGGAGCTCGAGGGGCGCGGAGCTGAGGCGTCCACACCCCTCGACGACCCGGTCGGCACGCTGGCCGACCATCCGCGGGCCACTTTGCCCGTCCCGTCACCGATGCCCGCCTGGGCCCCCGCGCCCGACGTGCCCTCGCCCTCAGACGCCCCACCCCGCCCTGCCCCTGCGCCAGCACCTTTTCAAGACGATGCCCAGGAGGGGGCGGAGGACGCCCTCGCCCACGATGGGGCCCCGAGTCCTTCCACGACGCCGGTCCCCGTCCCCATGCCGCCCGCCCCCGCCCCCGCCCCCGCGCCGGCGGTTCCCCAGGCCGCCGAGGATGGCCCCTTCCGCCCCTCGGCGATCAGGTCCCGCATCTACTCGGACCCGGTCCCCGCCCCCGCCCCCGCCCCGCCCCAACTGCAATCCGCCCCCGCGCCCCTTCTCCAAACAGAGCCCCCGCCGCCCGATCCCATACCCGCACCCGTGCCCATACCCGCACCCGAGCAGCCGGAGGACATCGACCCCCCACCCAGCCCCCGGGCCGCCGAACCGTCCACACCAACGGCTCCGAGCGCCCCAGCCCCTGCGAGCGCATTCAGCTGGGCCTCATTCATGTCTCGGGCCGCCGCGCCCTCGCCCCCCGGCGACGAGGGGCCCATCACACCACCGCCGTCCGCCCCAGCCGCCGAGGAGGACGTCCAGGCCTTCGACCCCAGCCCTCGGCCACCCCGAGCGGGTCCCTGCTCGGGATCCTTCCCAGCCAGCCACGCCAGCCACGCCCCGCCGCCCGCCACGCCGGAACCCGTTCGCACGCCGCCCCCAGCGGCCCGGCTGGTCAGTGCGGTGGCCCCCCCACCCCCAAGCAGCCGCCCCGACGGGCCCGAGATCGCCGCCCCAGGAGCCACAAGCGGCCCCCGCAGCAGGCCCGGCCGCCCCTCGGAGGCGCAGCCTCCCTCACCGCCCCCCGCGCCCCCCGCCGACATGATCGCCCACTCGCAGCCGCCATCCCGCCCCGCACCCACCACCGCCACCCCCGGGCGGGCTGGCTCGCCTCCCAGCGGCCCACGCCGACACGCCCCCTCACTGGCTGGGACCCGCGCCCGTGGACCCATCGAGGGCGCGACTGGCGATGCCGACGCAGAGTCTTCGCAGCCTCAGAGGTCGCCCCTGTCCGCAGACGACGAGGGCGGCGATGGTGGTGGTGGCGAGGAGCAGGAGCAGCAGGAGCAGGGCGGGGAGGGGGCCGATGATGGCGACCTTGCCGCGACCACTCAGCCTCCTCCTCGAGCCGACGGGCCTGCGACCCCGGGCCGCTCATCGCCGGCCCCCTCGCCCATCCCTGACCGCCTCCAGCAGGCCCTCACCCGGCCGGCCCCAGGAGCGGCAGACCGCCTGGCTGGCGGCCCGGCAGCCGATCCCCGCGGCCACCCCAAGCAGCCGCAGCCATCTTCCCGCCGTCCCCCGAGTGGCCACACGGAGGACCCGGCCCCCCAACAGGCGGCGGCCGGCCTCCCTGCGGCCATCGCCACCCCGCCCCGCACGGACCCCACCGCACCCGTCCAGGCTGGACGGCCTCGGGCGGCCCCCCTGACCGCCCTCGACCCGGCTCCCTCGAGCAGCCCGGGCGAGGCCTCCGGGGCGGGGGCACGGGCCCAGGCAGGGGCAGAGGCAGGAGCAGGGGCGGTGGGGGCAGCGCCGGGGTCTGCTGGGGCCGGTTGGGCGGCTGGCGCGTCCGAGCCGCCCGAGCGGCTGCTCACCCCAGGCGAGGCCGTGGCCCGGGCCCGGGCGCTGCTTGCCCGCAGGGCGACCCGGCGGCCCCCGGGTGGCGCCACCGCACCGCCGGCCGACCGGCCCCCAGCCCCGGCCAGCCCCCACAACGGCACGGAGGCCGCCAAGGCACCCGCCTCTCCGGCCGCCCCGGCCTCCCCGTCTGTCGGGCCGGCCCCCACGAACCCCCTGCGGGCCCCGGCTGGGACAGCAACCCCGCCTCCCAGCGGCAGCAGCCGGTACGGGGGCGCCCCGATCATCATCCCCGCCACAAGTCGGAACGCCCTCCTGCCCGCCCCTCCGCTCTCACCGTCCGGCCCCACCGCGACGCTCCACGATGGTCCGCCCGCCCGCCCGCCCGCCCGCCCGCCCTTGCCCCGGCCCCGGCCACTCCCCGTCCCCTTGGTGGCCGTCGTCACCCCTGACCCGATCCCCGTCGCCACCCCCTCTCTGGTGGTGCAGAAGCGGCCCCTTCGGGGCAGCCGCGCCTCCGGCCCAGCGGGGCCTCGGTCTTCGACGGGATGCCCGCCGAGGTCCTCTGGCGCATCGCTCAGGTCCGCCAGCCCCGCCCCGCCCCGCCCCGCCTGATCGCCCCCGCCCTGCCCGGGCCGCATCCCCACTCCGTCGTTTGAGCTGCCCACCGCCACTCGCTGCCCGTCCCTTCAGATCTCCCTCACCGCTGCATTGCCCCTGCCGCTGCTCCCCTCACCCCTCGCACCGATTCCCCCTCACCCCGATTCCCCTTCACCCCGATTCCCCCTCGCACCGATTCCGTCTCGGCCGGGGGCTGCCCTGGGGCGGGCCCAGTTCCTGCCGGTGGGGTCGATGCTGCTGCTGGCGCACATGTTCCGGGCCTGGCACCCCCTCACCGCCGGTCCGCCGCGCCTGCACTCCCCGCCCGCCCCGCCCCGCCCCGCCCCTGCCCCGCGGCTGACACGCCCCGCTTCCTGCGGCCCGCCCGCCATCCTCATCCCCACATACCCCGCATGCCCCACCCGGGCAGAGCTGCTCTCGGGGCTGCGCGAGCTGCCGCGGGGCCTGCTGCGAATGAGCCCCTCGGGGCCGTTGCTGGGCCCGGCCGCCCTGGCGGACCTGCTGCTGGAGTGCCACGACCCGGGGGCCCAGTTCCGGCCGCTGATGGAGCTGGACTTTGTCGACCTCATCCGGGCCCAGGCCCGGGCCCAGGACCCGGCCGCCGGCCCGCCGCCACCCGCCGGGGAGCCGGGCCACCGGCGCTCCTCGTCGACGGCCCTCGGCTGGGGGGGCGGTGGCGGCGCAGCCGGCCTGCGGCGGGGCCCCGACCGAGAGACGAGCCGGCTGCTGTCGCGCCTGCTGGCCGACGACCGGCTCAGGCGGTGGGCCCCCCTGACGGCCCCCATGCACCGGGCTCTGCTGCCCGCCCAGGCCATCCGGGCGGCCGAGCTCCTCCCAGACACGGCCGACTCCGAGGCCCTCGCGTCCGTGCCCCCCGGTCCCTCACCCGGCTGCCCGGCCGCACTTGGGCTCCTTTGGCCCACCACAATCCTTCCGCCGCTTTGCCCCTTCCGGCTGCTGCAGGACGGTCGGGGCCCTGCCCGCCCTGGAGTCCCTCTCGCTGGCCGGCGCGGCCTTGCTCAGCCCCCAGTGCCTCGGTCCGCGCCCCGCCCCAGTCCATCCGAACGCAAACCCACACGCGTGCACGCACACCCGCCACGGCTGCCGTGGGGGCCAGGGCTCCTCGTGGCGACGGCCCTCTTCCCGGCACTGCACGGGGTGCAGGCCTCGCCCCCAGCCGGGGCTCCGGCCTCGTCGGCCGCCGTGCCGCCCACGCCGCCCACGCCGTGCTCGGCAGCCAGCAGCCCGTCGGCCCCGCACCGTCCCCCCAAGCACTTCATCGACACCCTCCTCGGGGCCCCGGCCCCCGCCATGGCCAGCCCCCTATCGCCCGCCCTGGCGGCCCCCTGGCCGGCCCCGGCCCCTGCGCCCCCCCTGACGCTGGACTCGCCCCACGACGCCCGCCTGGCCCGGCGCCAGCTGCGGCTGCAGCAGCGAGCCGCCCTGCGACGCCTCGACCTCAGCGGCACCAGCTGGGGCGACGAGGCCGTGGCGGCCCTGGTGGCCCACTGCCGCGCCGCCACCCGGGCCGCGGCCGAGCGCGCCGGGACCGGGAACGCCATCGACCCCACCAACCCCCAGCAGCAGCAGCCCCAGCTCCAGCCGGGGCCGCGGGGGGGCCGGTCGGGCGAGAGCGAGTCGTCGGACGAGTGGCAGGCGGCCCTGCTCGAGCCCGCGCCCCTCTGCACCCACGCCTGGCCGAACCTGGGCCCCGCCCCGGCCGAGACGGCCCCCCTGGGGACCCCGCCGCCCCTGCAGAGTTGCGGATGCTGCCCCGAGTGCCGCCTGCCCACCCCCCGAGCCGCCGCCCCGGCCCTCGCAGGCGACCCGGCCGACGGGCGCCGCTCTGGCAGCAGCGGGCAGCGCCCGAATCATCGGAGCACAGGCACCACCACCACCACCACCAGCACCAGCAGCAGCGATGGGTGCGGAGGGCGCAGCTCGAGTGGGGCCGAGGGCGGCCCCGAGGCCGCGGCTCCCGACCGACCGACAGCAGCCGAGGGACAACTGGGCAACAGCCGCAGCCGCAGCCCGGGCCCCAGCGGGTGCGCGGGTCTCCTGGTGTGCCTCCACCGGGTGGCCATGGACGGCTGCCGCGAGGTCCGCCCCCGCCCCCGCCCCCGCCCCCGCCCCCGCCCAATCCCCGATCATCGCCTTCTTCACGCTCCGCTGCGGCCACCTCATCTTATCTCTCCCGCCCGGCCGGCAGCTCACCGACGTCGGCCTGCGGACCTTCGTGCGCTGCTTTGGCGGATCGCTTCGGGTCCGTCCTGCCCCCCGATACCCGCCTGCCCCGATACCCGCCTGCCCCCCCGATACCCGCCTGCCCCCCGATACCCTGCCCCTGCATTCCCCCGCCACGCCGCACGGCGACGAAGTCCACGCAGACCCTGGGACCCGCTCGGCCGCACTCACTTTGGGTGGGCTGGGCGTTGCTGTTGTTGGTGGTGGTGCTGGGCAGGCGCTGAGCGTCTCCCACTGCCCGCGCCTCTCGGACGGCGGCCTCCTCGCCGTGCTGCACCACTGCCCCCGCCTCCGCAGGGTCCGACGCCCGTCCCCCCCGCGCCCTGGCCCCTGCCCTGGCCCCTGCCCTGGCCCCTGCCCTGGCCCCTGCCCTGGCCCCTGCCCTGGCCCCTGCCCTGGGTGCCCGAGAGCCCGCAAAGTGGCGGTGTCCCATTGCCCTGCTCCCGTCTGTCCCCCAGCTGGACGTGACGGGGTGCCCCAACGCGGCCAGCTACCTGGTCACGGCCGCCCTGGCCTCGAGGCCCCGGCTGCTGCCCAGGTTGGTCATCCTCCGCGACGGGCCCTCGGCCCCTCAGTCCCAGCTGGCCCACACGGGGGGCCGGCCGCCCCCGGCGAGCCCACGACCCGCCGCCCTCACCAGCGGCCCTGGCAGCCCGCCTCCGCCGCTGGCCCCGTCCCCCCAGACGCCTCGCTCCCGGCCGGGGGCCCCGCCTCCCTGGCCGCCCACCGCCGCCGCCACCACCACCCCCCGGCAGGCTCCTCGGGCATTCCGTTCGCCCTCCTCCGCGGCCCTGGGCACGGCCACGCCCCCACGGCCCACCCGACCGGCGCCCCCGCCGCCATCGCCCCGCGTGTCCCCTCGGGCGCCGCCCAGCCCCACCGCCCCCGCCCCGTCCATTTCCATCAGCAGCCCCAGCCGGCCCGCCCTGGTGGCGACCAGCCCGGGACCCCCTCGGCCCTTCGCGGCCTTCACGCCCCGGGTGACCTTCACCCCGCTGGGGCCGGGCATGGGCGCCCTGGCCGCGGGGCCGCCCTCTCCTCTGGTCCTGCCCCTGGCCAGCCCCGAGGCCGCCCGGGCCGCCGCCCCCGCTCATCACCGCGCCGCTGCTGGAGGCGGCCCCTCCGAGTTGCTGCCGCCGCCGCCCGGGCCCGGCGCCGCCTCCACCACCGGCTCGCCGGCCTGTGGGCCTGGGCCCGTGCTGCTGTGGGCCGGGCCGCACCTTCGCCCCGGGGCCCTCCGGGTGGCCCGCTGCCCGGCCTGCCTGCGGCCCTGCAGACGGGAGCCGCCCCGGGGCGACGAGGCGGACCCGACCCCGGCGGGGGAGGCCCCCCTGATCCCCAACCTGGCCATGTGGAGGACCGGGCTGCGCCAGTGGTCCAGCCCAGGTCCGCTCCCCCCGCCTGCCCTCGGCCGTGCTCATGCCCCGCGCCACCCTGGCCCCACCCCCCTCGCCGCCCGCATGCCGATCGCGCTTCTTCTGCCCGCACTCCTGCCCGCACCCCAGCCGAGGTGCCGCTGCGTGGGCTGCTGCAGATGCGCCACGGCCAGCTGCGGTGCCTCAACACGGCCCTGAGCCCCCTGAGCCCCGAGGCCCTCACCGTCCGCCCTCCCGCCCGCCCGCCTGCCTGCTTGCCTGCCCTCCTCCCTCCCTCCCCCTCCCTCCCTCCCTCCCTCCCCTCCCTCCTCCCTCCCCCTCCCTCCCTCCCTCCCTCCCTCCTCCTCCTCCCTCCCTCCCCTCCCTCCCCTCCCTCCCCTCCCTCCTCCCCTCCCTCCTCCTCCCCTCCCTCCTCCCTCCTCCTCCTCCCCACACGCCGCCCCCAGGAGCAGCATCGGCCCTCTCGCCTGGGAGGCGGCGGACGTCGGGGCGGTTTTCATCTGATCGTCACCTGGTTTTGGGGTGTGGCGGAGGCAGCTCTACCCTCTGGCTGCCCTGGAGACGCTGGTCCTGGAGGGCGTCCCCGCCCTCACCGCCCCCCAGCTCGCCCACCTGACGGCCCTCTGCGGACACAGCCTCAAGGTCGGCACCCTTAGCGTCCCTGTCCAACCTGATCATCATCATACGACGGGGGATGGGGCTGGGTTGGCAGCGCCTCTCGATTGCGGGCTGCCGGGATGTGAACGGCGCCGGGATGGCGGAGGCCCTGGGGGCGGCTGTGTGCCCCCGGCTGGCCGTCCTGGACGTCTCAGCCACCCAGGCAGCCGACGCCCTCTGCAGGGCCCTGTCTGTAGCCGCCTCGCCTCGCCGCGCTCGCCTCGCCTCGATTGGCTCGTCTTTTCTCTCGCCTCGATTGGCTCGTCTTTTCTCTCGGCATCGCGCTCATCGTCTCTCTGCCCTCGTCATTGTTGGGGGTGCCCCCCGCGGGCCCGTGTGGTGCAGGGTGGTACCGCCGGCCCACGGGCGGCCCCCGCGGACCGGGCTGCGGGTCTTCCGGGCGGCCCACTGCCCGGCCCTGACCGACGAGGGCCTCGCGGCGTTGCTCGGCTGCGCCACGGCCTGGGGGCCCCCCCTGCCCGCCCTGGCTCTGGCGGCCCGGCCCGAGGGGCCCTGGGCGCCCCGGGAGCTGCTCATCCGCCGGGTGGCCCACCTGCGCCGCTCGCTGGACGCGGCCCTCCCCCAGGGGCCCCCGGCAGGCCCCTACCCGACCTACCTGCCCCCGGCGCCCCCCATGCCCCCCAAGGCGCTGGGCGCACACCGGCGGGGCCTCGCCCTCGCCACCAGCGGCCCGCCTGCATCGCCGCCGCCCCCGCCGCCCCCGCCGCCCACACCCCCGCCGCCCCCGTCGGCTGGCTCAACGTCTGGCGACCCGCCGCCTTCGCCCAGCCCCCAGCCCCCGCCGGGCGACTCGGAGTCGGCCAACAGCAACCTGCTCAGCCCCGGGTGGCTCCGCGCGACGGCCGCCCAGGTGGGTAGCGAGGAGGCCGCATGGCCGGGCAGCCCCATCGAGCAGCTCGACCTGCGCGGGTGCCCCCGGCTGGGCCCGGACGCCCTCGAGATCATCGCCGTCCAGGGGGACGCCCTCCAGGTCTGGCCCCCACCCGCTCTGCCGCCCCCTGCCGCCACGCCCCCCGCCCGGGTCGGCCTCACGGATGCACCCCTCGCCCTCGTCCGCTCCGGTGGGTGTAGGCTCTTCTGGTGGACCCGGCCTCCCTCTCGGCCGGGTCGGGGCCCGTCTGCCTGCGGGCTCTACTGGCCCGGGGCGGGGCGCCCCTGCGGTCGCTGGGTCTGGAGGCCACCGACCTGAGCGACGCGGCCCTGCTGGGCCTCGTCTGGGCCGACCTGCTCGCCCCACAGTGGCGCCCGGGGGCCGCCGCCCCGCCACCCCCGCAGCCCACCACCACAGCCCCACCACCGACCGCCTCCGCCCCGCTGGTCTGCGCCCCTGCACCCTCGCCCGCGACGGCGGCCCAGCGGCGCCGGGCGGGGAACGCCTTCAAGGCCCAGGTGTACCTGGCGGACGACTTCCCCGTGCCGGCCGAGGTGGCGCCCCTCCCGGGCACGTACGCCGAGGCCCCCGCCCCCCGGGCGGTCCTCAACCCGGCCCAGGCACAGGCGGCCCCCGCCCAGGCACAGGGCAATGTCGCCGCCGCCCCTGCGACCCCCCCAGCCGCCGCCCCAGCCGCCACCGTGGCCGCGGATGGGTGGGGCCGACTCGCCGACCCCTCATCAGACCTCCAGCAGCAGCACCAGCACCAGCAGCACCAACAGCAACCGGAGGCTGACAGCGCCCTGCCGCCGTCGCTGTCCTTCGTGGCGCCGGCCTCCTCTGGGGCCCCCTGGTCGCGGCTGCGGAGCGAGCTGCTGCAGCGGCTGGGGCCGCTCCTCTCCCCCCGGTACGGGTCCCTCCTGGGTGCATGCCTGACCCCCGCCGGGGCCTCCGGTGTGGAGCAGCCGCTCGTCCCGGAGCCCCCCGTCCGCGCCTTGGACGTCCTGTTGGCCGCCCGCCCGGCCCCCCAGCAGCAGCAGCAGGCCCCACGGGCCGTGGCCTGCGGGACAGGGTGCCTCTCTGCTCCCCCCGCCCGGGCCTGGGGATCCGTCCGGGCCACAGCCTGCCGGGCCGGCCAGGCCCCGGGCACGCCCCACCTGGGCGGCCCCTCGACCCACCGGTCCCTGTGGGACGTGCCGCGGGGTGGCGCGGGGCTGTGGCCCTGCTACGGCCAGCTGAACGAGCTCACCCTGAGCCACTCGGCCGCCCTCACCGAGGCCTCGGCCCTCACGTGGGCCGACCCCGCCCACACGCCGGCCGGCCTCCTGCAGGGTCCGCCCGAGCCGGCCCTTCACTGCCTTCCTGCCGCCCTTGCCATTTGCTCCACGAGCTTATCTCCCATGTCTCCCTGCTGCTGGGACGTGCAGAGCTGGGCCCGCTGAACGCCCTGGGGGTGGCGGTGCGGTGCTGCCCCCACCTGACCCGGCTCGACGCGCCCTGGTGCACCCGGGCCGTGGGGGATGAGGTCCTCCGCGCCCTGGGCGCCCACTGCCGCGGCCTCGAGGCCCTCGACATTGCCGGCTGCTCCCGGTCGGTTGTCGCTCTCCCCGCCCATCGGTGGATCATCTCAATGCCACCCTTGCCCCCCAGGGTGACCGACGCCGGGCTTGCGGCTCTGCTCGATGGGTGCCCCTTGCTCCGGCGGCTCTCCATCCGAGCCTGCATCCGCCTCACCGACGCGGCCGTGGACATCCTCTTGGGCCGGCACCATCCGCCAGCCCCCGCCCGGCGTAGGGGGGTCGCCCTCATCCAGGAGCTGGAGGCCCGCGAGACCAACATCACCCCCACTGCCCTCCAAAGGCTCTCTCGGCTGCCTTGTTTGCTTTCGCTGCGCTACTAATATCTCGAGCGTTGAGGATGCGACTTGGCCCCTGTTTGTATTTATTCTGTATTTGGCTGGTCTGTGCTCATGAAGAAGGAACCAGACGTTGATTCACAGAGAAGTAATTTTCGGCAGCCAAAATCAAAAGGGAAGCGAGCCAAAATCAACAGAGCAAGTCCATATCTTTCGCTTTACTCGCACCAGTTGCGGCAGCGGCCACTCCGACCACGGCCGCAAGCCACGCTGGCGGCACCCTGCAGAGAGCGAGCGCTCATGCAGTTCGCGGCCTTCTTGTCGGTCGTCTTGTCGCCCACCTTGTACCCACCGCACGCCTGGGCCGTAATGTCGGCGCTGGCACCGAAGCAGTTGGAGGTCTCGTCCTCATGGGTCGTCTCGCAGCCGCCGTCAATCTTGTGGATGCACACATCATCCAGCTTAATGGAGGTCTTGTCAGAGCACTTGTTCTTGTTGGCACAGCCACCCGACACGCTGCCCTTCAGGGAGCCGCCAAAGCCAAAGGCACCGTTGCACTCGTTGGCTTTCTCGGACTCGCAGGACCGGCCCGCCTTGCAAAGGTCGTTCTGTTGCGATGATGGAGCAAATCTGAATGAGTGCGTACGGTGAGATGGAAGAACGAACCAGGTCGACGCAAGCATCGAACTTCTCGTTTTTGTCGCACTCGAATTCGCTGCCGCACGATGAGGGAGTCGAGCAGCCGAAGTCACAAGGGAAATCGCAGAAGTTGTTGCTGGTCTTTGGGGCGCACATCGAGCCATAGCCCACACCGCTGCCGGCGAAGAACTTGTCAAAGCCAGCCGCAGATGCTGAGAGAAAAATGAAGAGCGTCAGCAGATGGGGCAATTGAGTCGGTCCAGACCGAGGGCCAAGACGGAGAACAAAACGATCAACATTTGATGATTCGTGGATTGGATTGATTTGGTCCGGATTGGGCGCCCTTTTATAGGATCCAAGCGCGGCACCGTAGTGTGCCGCTACATGCAATCACGTCAAATCGCGACTGGACCCCCGGCATGGAACGAAGCAGGGTGAATTTTGAATTCGCGCCGACGCGCATCCGGCGATGGGACTTCGATTTGGATCCTTTGTTCTCCTTTGTGCAATCTGTTCTTTTTCTGCTGGCGAAAGGCAAAATTGGCCCGTTTTGTCCCCAGTCACAGTCATTTCCGAAGATTTTCTCGTTCGACAAGTGATCAGAGAAAACGGTTTGCGGGAGCGCTGCTCCGAGCATTCTTTTACTTTCCCGACGCAATTGATAGGCCCCTGCCAACTTGGGAAGAGCAACAACGACTTTGAGCGTCTTGTGTCGATCGACGCCCGAACCGACACCGAGGCAGCTACTGTCACTATTCAGCTAACCGGTGAGCTTTTAAATCCCACTGGATGCCGAGCCGGAATGGGGGCGGCTCCATGCCCAGATTACAACGATGGTTCCGAGATGATCCGTGTCTGGGTCGATTGGAATCGGGATGGCTCGTTTGGTGCCTCCGAGATTGTTCTCAACACCACTTATGCGGATTTCTACACGCTCGGATACTCGGGGCGCTTCTCGGTTGCTTCGGACCCCTTGCCTGTGCCGCCGGGTTTCAACGCTTCCGCGCCCGTCGGCGTGCGGGCTTTGATGTCTTGGCTCCAGCCCGTCGAGAATCCTTGCCAATCCACGTGGAAATTCGGGGATTCGCTGGCGACCACAGTTATAATCGGCCTGCTGCCGACCCCGCCGACCCCACCCACACCGCCGACCCCACCCACACCGCCGACCCCGCCGACCCCGCCGACCCCCACGAGCGACATTATCAAGGTCTGGCAATTTAATTTTGTTTCCCCAATCGCCTTCTTCTCCTCTCACAGGCAATTTCCGCCAAGGGCACCATGTCCATCTACAAGTATCTCCCCCTGGCGGGCTCCCCCGTCGAGCTCCGCGCCACGATCGCCTTGTGTTCGGGTTGCCGAGCCACTTCATGCCTCTGGAGCGGCGATCTCCCTTCTCCCGGGCAAGGTCAGCACTTCCCGCCCAATGAAACTTCGGTCCGAGCCACCACTCCTTCTGTTTCCTCTGTCCTTAGGCCAAGGAGCCGACTGTTTGTACAAGTTCACCCCTGCCCTGGGGCGTCAGGCCGTGAACACCTACGGGCCCAAACGTGTCACGCTGACCCTCTCGTTCACGGACGCCTCCGGGCAGCCCAAGATGACCCAACTCTCCCAGAATTTCATCATCTTCTTCAAGCAGTCCGGCAAGGACCCCCAAGTCACCGGCGCCAACTGGTTCTCGTACTGGGGGGTCGACCAGTGCGTCCCCGAGTTGAGTCTCCCATACGTCAACTGGATGACGGGCAGCGCCTATGGGGCATACAACGACGGCTCCAAGAAGCTCTACATTGGCCCGATTGTCTGTTCCCGCATCTTGACTGCATCATCAACCCCACCCGGTTCTGACAATGGGTCTCGGGCGCAGGCGGCCGGCACCCACTACCCGAGCAAGGTCACCTTCCCCGCGAGTCCAACCTGCCCGGGTGCCTCCCTTGGCGGGGCGACGGGCTCCGACTGCACGGCGGAGGTCATCCGGCATGAGCTCTACCACAAGCAAATCTGCGACAACTGGCGGCCGGGCGGCATCTGGGTGGGCAAGCTGGACAGCGATGACTCGTCCGCTCGCGCTGCCCCCCCGTAACCAATCGTTCGCATTCCGCCCTTCCGTTTGCCGCTCAGGCACTGGGTCTTTGTTCCGATCTCTCCCCGCTTGCAGGACCCCCAAGGACAAATTCGATAGCAAATCGTCCCATCCGGCGGACAACGTGCCCGATGATGTCGAGATGAGCGTCTACAAGACGAGCCCCCTCAAGGTCGACTCGTGCAACCTGGCGAAGTACAAGGCCCGTCGGCTTGGCCTCCCATGTAGATGGGCCGATCCTTTTTCGTTCGTCCTTCTTCCCCCCAGTCGGACGTGTACAAGACGTACGGTGACAACGAACTGTGCGCCATGCTCCACGGCAACGGGGAGAAGAGCGACCACAGCAAGGACTTCGCCTACCCGGGCAAGATCGCAGACACCCTGGCCACCCAGCGGCTGGCCGGCACGGCAGTCTCCAATCGCGATCAGCCGGCCTTCCAGACGTGGATCGAGGAGACCCCAGACGGCGAGGGCCGGACGGATCCCATCAGCGCCGTCCCCTCTGGTCGGTATGAACCCACCCCCTCCTCTCCCCCCTCTTACCACCCTCCTCCGGCCCTCTTCGCCGTGGTGCTCCTTCCCTCACCAGGCGACGCGGGCTCGCGGACCTTCCACGGTGAGCCCACCGTGGCCAGCATACGCACCGCTGTTCCCTACTGCATGGTGGCCGCTGGACAGCCCACCGGGGGCGCATCGGCCGGGACGATCGACTACCTCTCGGTGCGCGTGCCCCTGCGCATCGTCGAGCCCAACCAATACGCCGTCAGGCTGACCTGCCCCGCGGGTGATGCCCTGAGCTTCTCCTCGCTTTTCGTGGGGCCCCTGCGGCCCGGCGACCAGTGGGCCGAGGTGCGCGTCGATGCGGCGACCCTCTCCTCCCTGAACGCCCGGATCGCGGCCCCGGTGATCCTCACCCCCGAATGGGTCTGCCTCCCCTTCCGCCTCTCTATTTGATGCATCTTCGACGCGTCCCCCGTGCGGTCACGTGCAGCTTGGCCAACGCGGCTGCAACCTGACCTTGGCCGTGGGGGCTGACTCGGAGTTGGTGCACCTGGTGACACTCACGCCTGCCTTAGCCGCGTCCCTGTTCTTCTGCGCCGCCCCTGCTTCTTCGGCCGAGGGCCCCTCGTCACTCTGCCCGGCCGCCTGCGCCCCGAGTCTGCCCCGTTCTGCCAATGGCGATGACGGCCACCCCGAAGGGCCTGCCGCTGGCTCGACGACTGTCCTGCCCCTGCCCACCACTGCCGCGATGGCGTCGGCCCTGTACCGGCCCGCGGAGGTGGTCCCGTCGGGCTGCGTGGTGGTGCATCTCGAGGGGGATGGCCTCATGGCCCAGTGCCGCTTGGACACGGCCCAGCCCGGGAGGCGGTACACGGTCACGGCTCAGCTGCAGGCCCACCCTGCAACAAGGCTCGCACAGGCCCACGTCCGGGGCCCACGTCCGGGGGCCCTTCCGCCTACAGCACCTGGTCATCGAGCGGGCCGACAATACCGACAACGAACAGGCGCCCCAGGAGGGGAGCCCCATTGCGTGGGAAGGGCGCCCCTCTGGAGGCGACTTCTTGGACTCCCGCCTGACCTCGTCTGACACCTTTTGGCCCGAGGCCGCCGCTGGGCTGGCTCATCGGATGCGCCTCGCTGCTGCTCGCGGCCCCCAGAATGCCCAGGCTGATCCTTGGGCAGCCCGGTTCGTGCGCAACTCGTTCCAGTCGTCCCTCGTGACGAGCTCCCACCGTCCGGAAAGCCCTCCTGCCCTCGAGTTGTCCCTCCTCCACCTCCACCGCCACCTCCTCCATCCTCATTCTTCCGCGTTCTCCTCTCATGACCCAGACGCCCCGATGCTCCGGATTGGGTTCAACGTGACCCTGCATGCCCTGTGCCCCGCTGCCGATTCCCGCTCCTCGGACGTGCCCGTCCTGTGGCGTCTCGAGGCAGTCCTTAGAGGCCGGGATGCCGGGGGCGTCCCGGCCGTGGTTGCCCGGGTGGAAAGCACCGTCGAGTCCCATCCGGCCGAGGGCCTGTCGCAACGGTCCGTCATCCGGCTTGGCTTCGAGAAGCGGAGACGATCCTCCCCTTCTTTTTCGGCGTTGGGTGGGTGCCGGTGGGCAGGCTGGAGGTGGCCGTTCCGGGGAGCGCCATGGCCGGCAGCGGGCTCGACGGCCCCTACTCCCTCGAATCGGTCCGGCCCTCCACGCCCGAACCCGCCGCTGACCTTGCCATCCCCCGCAGGTCTCCCTGGCGGCCCTCCCGACGGGCCAGCTGAGCGACCACCTGCTCTTCGCCCACACGACGGCCCCGCTGCGGGCTGCCGACTTCGGGGACAGCCCGCTGGCCTTCCACCCCGCGGACACGACCACTACATGGAGCAGCCGGCCCGATGGGGGCCGCACGCTGCGTGTGCGCATCGGGGAGGCCATTTGGCGGGCCGAGGGGGGCCGGCCCCTGCCCGCCCGGCTGCTGGTCGAGGGGCGCCTGGTCGACCCGGCCACGGGTGCTGCCCTGGCCCTGGCCGCCCGTGACACCACCCTCAGCCAGTCAGACGCTAACAAGCAAGAAGGTCAGCTCCGTCCCTCCCCACCCGCCTCCCGACCATCACATTACGTGGGACCATTTTTGGGTCATCGGCTTTCTTTGGGGCCATTGCCGGGCGCAGGTGTGGCGCCCGTGGAGCTGGCCTTCGATCTGGGCGGGGCGGAGGGTCTGCCCGCCGTGGGGGTGCTGGAGGAGGTCCGCCTGAGCGTCTCGGTGGGCCCCCAGGGGCGCGTCTGCCGCCACGGGACCACCGGCTGCGGGCTCGGGGTCCCCTTGGTGCTTCCTCTGGCCGGCCGGATCGACCTGGCCGCTGCCCGTGGGGACGCGAGTCCAGCCGCAGCGCGCCTGTAAATTAACCTTTTTCGAGTCGCGAAGAAGTATTTCGTGTTGCGGCGCTGATCAGGGGGCCAACAGGAAGCGCCTCGTCGTGTGTCGTCGCATTGGTTCCCCCGTCGGGCTCAGCCGGGCAGGGCGGCCGGGGCCGAGGGGACGCGGATGTAGAAGAGCAGGTACGGGGTGGCGTTGCTCCGCAGCCGGCCTGCAAGGAGGGAGGCAGACGAGGCATGGGATGAGCCACGGTCGACCTTCTTCCCCCCAAGGCCCCACCACCTATCCCATCCCCCGGGGGGCAGGCGGACCATGCAGGAGCAGGTCCAGGCTCTGGGGCGACACCAGGGTCACGTCCTCATCGTCGCACTCGACGAACGTCGCCCCTGCAGGCAGGCAGGCAGGCAGGCAGGCAGGCAGGCAGGCAGGCAGGCAGGCAGGCAGGCAGGCAGGCAGGCAGGCAGGCAGGCAGGGCGCGAAGATGAGACGATGCCCCGCCAGCCCACGGCACGAAGGCGAGGCAGTGCAGGCGGGTGGGAGGGGGCGGACCTGCCTGGTGGAGGGCCATCATCCGCTCGCGGACGTGGGGGCACACCACCCCAGCGGGGCAGCCGCAGAGCCCGTCTGGGGGCGGCCCAGCCGCCGTCCCGGGGGGCCCCTCGGGGGCCTCGGCGGCGCGGAGGGCCTCGCCCAGGTCGAACCAGGGCCCCTCGCCCGGGACGGGGGCCACCCTGGGGGGCTGGTGGCCCTCGGGGGTGGGCGTCTGGTCGCGCGGCTCGGGGCTCTGCGAGCTGCCGCTCCGCTCCGAGGGGGCCTCCTCCTCGGCCGCCTCGGGCTGCCCCGGCCGAATGCGGCCCCGGAAGGGCGGGCTGAAGGCCGCCCCGGGGTAGTCGTCGAACAGGATCCGCTCGGGCGGCCCGGGCGGGCTCCGGGCTCCCGCCGTGGCGGGCGGGGACCGCGACCGCGACCGGGCCGGCGACCGGGATCGGGACCGGGAGCGCGTCCCTGCGGGGGACCGTGACCGTGACCGTGACCGTGACCGGGAAGCGCGGGGGGCCTGCGACCGGACGGGTCGGGTCGGGGTGGCGGCGCGCCCCGTCAGGCGGCCCGGGATGGGCTGCAGCTGCTGGGTGGAGAGGCCTCGGATCAGGGGCGGCGGGGAGGGCGGGGCCGCGGCCCGGGCCGTGTCATCCTCGTCGCTGGAGGGGCTCCCGCGCCGCGGCCGGTGGCGAGGCAGCGGCTGCGAGGCCGAGACGGGGGCCGGGGGCGCCGGCGAGCGGGACCGTGAGCGGGAGCGGCGCCGGGGCAGGGCGCGCCCCTCGGCCTCCGACAGGAGCTCGATGCCGTCGTCCGCCCCCGCCCCCGCCCCCGCCCCCGCCCCCACCCCGGGCCCGGGCCTGCCCTCGCCACGTCGCCTGGTGCCGCCTCGGGCCGGGTGAGGCCGGGTCGCGGAGGAGCCGCTTGGGGCCTTCTTCTTCTTCCTGCCGTCCGCGACGCCATCCCCGTCGGAACTCCGGTCCTCCTCCTCGTCCTCGTCATCCTCCTCAATGCCCTCCGCCTCCCCCTCGGATTGGGCCTCCGGCTGGTCGTCCTCCTCGTCCTCGTCGCCGTTGTCGTCGTCGAGGATGGTGGCGGCGTGGGGCTTCCTGCCCGGGCGCGCGCCCCCCTTGAGGCCGCCCCCCCGGCCTGCCGACCTTCGGGCCCTGGGCCGCCTGCGAGCGATCAGCTGGTTGGCGGTCAGCCGCGCCGAGCCCGGCCTGAAGGCCCCGTCCCGGCCATCATCATCATCGCCCTCCTCCTCCTCCTCCCCATCATCATCATCATCATGCCGCTCGGTGGCCGAGGGGCGGCGGGAGCTGGGGGCCTCGTCGGAGGGGTCGTCGTCGTCCTGGATGATGACGCGCCTCGGTGCCGCCCCTGCACCGCGACGGGGGCGCTCGGCAGGCGAGGCGGCGTCCTCCCGGCTGGGGGGTGGGGAGGCCGACGGAGACGAGCGGCCGGGGGACCCACCGCCGCCCCGGGGGGCCCTTCGGCCGGCCTTCTTGGCCCGGGCCCGGGCCGTGCGGGCGCCCCGGGGCGGCGAACAGGCCACAACGCCGTCGTCCTCACCGCTGGTCTCGGGCTTCCGATGATGGGCGCCCGTGGGGGCGGTTGGGGTCCCTTCGACAGGGCGGCCGCTCTGGGCTGCTGGAGGGCGGGGGTCTTTCGTGGCCTTGCCGTCGTGGCCACGGTCGCCGTCATCGGCATCGGCATCGTCGTCGTCATCGTCGAGGACGATCGAGACGGGGGGCGGCGAGGTGGGCGATGGCGGCGCGGCCGCTCTGCTCCTGGAGGACCGGCCCGCGGTCGGGGCGAGAACGGGAGCGGGCGCGGGTGGTGGGGTCTTGGCACCTGGCCGGGGGCCGCGTCCCGGGGGGGCGGCGGGCCTGCTCAGGGCCCCATCGCCGGGACGGCTGGCGGGCTGCGAGTAAAAGACCGCGCTCGAGAGGGGCGCCGGGGGCTTCGCGGGGGAGCTGCGGCGCCTCTCGGAGGGCGCGGGCGGGGATCTGGGGGCGGCCGCAGGGACGCCCGCCGATGGGCCGGAGGCAGCCGCAGCCGCAGCCCGCGCAGCAGCGGTCGCGATGGCCAGGGCATCCTTCGTCCATGCGATGGGCGCCACGGTCGGGCGGGGCGGGGCGGGTGGGGCGAGAGCCGGCGCCGGGGAGGCGTGGGCTGCGGTGGTGGAGGCAGCCTGCTGCAGCCGGTCGTCCCGCAGCCGGTCGTCCAGCACCAGCCGCACCACGGCGGGGGGTGCGGGCCGGGCCAGGGACCCGAGGGCGGGGCGGCCGGGGGTCGCGAGGGGCTGCGAGTTGTCGTCGTCCAGGATGTGCACCACCGGGACGGGCGAGCCATTGCCGCTGGTCGGCGTGCCGCTCGGGGGGACCGCCTGGGGTCCTGGTGGGGGAGGGGCGGCTGGGGTGGCGAAGGGGCCGGCCGGGGGCGGCCCGGGGGCAGTCGGCGGGGGGCCCTCCGCGGGCCCGGTCTGGTCAGGCGCAGGCGGCGATGGGATCGAGGGCTGCTGCTGCTGTTGCTGCTGCTGCTGCTGCTGCTGCTGCTGCTGGGGGGCCGCCTCGAATTGGAGGGGCACCAAGGGGAGGGGGGAGGTCAACCTGGGGACGGCCCCCCGCCCACGGCCCGCCCGGGTGCGGGCGCCCCTCCTGCCTCCGCGGCCCCGAGGCCCTTTGCGGGTCGGGGGCGGCGAGGCCTCCGACGGGGCCGGGGACGGGGCCGCGGCCTCGGCTGCCGGGGCCTGGGGCTGGGCGGGCGGGTGGGCAGCTGGAGCCGCTTCCTGAGCCGGCCCAGCGGGGAGGCCCTTGGCTGGGGGCTGCTCGGGGGCATCGGCCGGGGGCCGCGCGGGGACCGCAGGCGCGAGTGGTGGTGATGGAGGGCGGCCCACACTGGGCGCAGCGGCCACCGGCCCCACGGGGGTTGGTGAGGGCGCGTGTGGACGCTCCTCCGCTGGGGGCTCGCCCCGCCCACCTTCGAGGGGCCGCCCGGGCGAGGCGCGCCGCGGCGATGGGGGCGAGGCAGCGGGGCCTGCTGCGGGCGGTTTGCCGGCTGGCGCTCGGCTTCCCCGACGGGATGCGGGCCGGGAGAGGGGCGGGGACCCGGGGGCCGCGAAGGGCGCGGCGCCGCCTGGCCGGCCGTGGCCCCGGGTGAGGGACTGCTGCCGGGTGAGGGGCGGCTCGCCCCGCAGGCGGGACGACGAGCGAGTGGGCGTCTGGGGGGGCTGCTTACCCCGGGCCCGGCGGCCGCGGCGGGACGGGGCGGGTGACGGTGGTCGGGACGAAGGTGACGGTGGTCGGGACAAAGGCGATGGCGGGCCAACGACGGGGGGCGAGGAGACGGGCGAGGGCTGGGGGGAACCCTCGCCGGGCGGTGGGGAGGGGACCGAGGTGGGCGGCGAGGGTGCCGGCGCTGGCGGCGACGCGGGGGCCGGGGCTGCAGGCGGCGAGGGCGTCAGGGCAGGCGGCGAGGGCGTCGGGGCTGGCGGCGAGGGGGCCGTGCCCAGTGTGAGTGTGGGGGACGAAGCGGCCGGGGGCTGCGAGAGCTCGGGCGACAGGGCGGGCAGGGGCGACGGGGCCGGTGGCGGGGAGCCTGGCGACGGCACCGAGGGCACACCCGTGGGGGCCGGCGAGCGCCGCGAGCGGGGCGAGACAGTCGTCGCCGGGGCCGGGGCCGGGGCCGGGGCCGGGGCCGGCGGGGGGGGGAGAGGGGGCCGTGAGGATGCCCGAAGGAGGTGGCGGCGAGGCGGGCGGGGGGACCGGCCCGGAGGGCGGAGGCACCCGTGGCGGCGGTGACGAAGGCGGGGGAGGCGGGGGGCTCGTCAGGGTCGGGGTGCGGGCCGGGGCGTGGGAGGCGAAGCCCTCCGTGGAGATGGCCCGCCGCAGGAGGACCGGCCCCTGCTGGCCGGGAGCAGCAGCGGCAGCAGCCCCCGGACTCCGGGGCGGGGAACGGGCCGTGGGGCGTGCGGGGTGCCGTGGGCGGTGGGGTGAGCCCCACGGGGGGCGTCGACGGAGCCGCGGCGGTCGGAGGGACCCGGGTGGGCACGGAGGGCCTGGGGGTGGGCGGCGGGAGGGGCAGGGTCACGTTCTCGGCGGCGGGAGACCGCGGGGGGCCCGGCGGTGATGGCGGCGAGGATGGCGAAGGGGTGCGGGGCGGCAGGCGGCGGGGCGAGGTGGCCACCCGGGGCTGCCGCCGGACGGGGGGCGATCGCAACCGGGGCGCCGCCAGGGCGGGGCCGGGTCCCGCTGGGGCGGCTGGGGGTCCGCATGCTGGGGCGCCGGGGGCCGCGGATGGCGGCTCGGGGGGCGGCGGTGGGGGCGGGGATGCGGCCCGCAGGGCCAGGGGCGACGGGGACGGGGTTCGCGACCGCAGGACCCGACGAACCGGCGCCGGGGCTGGCTGGCTGGCGGGCACGGGCGGCCGAGGAAGCCGCGGAGGGGAAGAAGCCGATCCCACCACCGCGGCCTCGGGGGGGGCCTTTTGGCCCCGTGGCGGGGCCCCGGGCCGGGGTGGCAGGGGCTGCTGGGACTGAGCCATATGGGGCTGGGACTGGGACCCGTCGTCGTCGTCCAGGATGAGCAGCCGGCCCCGCGGCCCCGGCCCCCGCGGCGACGGTGGCTGGCCCAGGGCAGTCAGAGGGGGGGAGGACACGCCACCATGGGCGCCCTCGGGCTGGGTGGCGGTGGCCAGGGCCAGGGGCTGGGTGGCGGTGGCCAGGGCCAGGGGAGGCGGCTCCTCGTCCGAGGGCAGCAGGCCGACGAAGAGGTCGGGCGACTCGTCCATCGGGGGCGCCGCCTGCCCCCCGGGGGTCGCCGTCGTGCCGGGCAGGGTGGCGGATGGGCAGGCCGGGGTGGCCGGGAGGATGGGAGTGGGCGGAGTGGGCGGAGTGGGCGGGAGGGGGTTCGGGAGGGGGAAGAGCTCCGGGGATGTCGGTGCGGGCTGGTCGGCCGGGGATGGGGATGGGGTGGCCACGGGTGTGGGGGACGGGGCCCGGACGGGGGCGGGTGGGCTGAGGCTGCGCGGCGGGGGAAGCGGGGCGGAAGGCCGGCGAAGAGGGGCGACTGGGAGGTCGCCGTCAGCTCGGGCATGGGCGCCATGGGCGCCACGGTCGGACCGGCGATTGCGGGGCGGGGCGCCGGGAGGGCGCCGCGGAGTGTGGGGGGCAGCGCGGCAGACAGGGCGGGCGGCGAGGGCGGGCTGGGCGCCGCGGAGCCGGTTGGGGACGGGGAGGGACGGGACGGGAGGGAGGCGGCGGGGGCACCGAAGTGGATGGCAGGTGACGGCGGGTGGGCGAGCGGGACCGGGACCGGGACCGGGGGCGGCGCGGGGCTTCTGTGGGCCCGCTGGGGGGAGAGGGCGCGGGCGGCGAAGGGGCGGCCGGGGGGGAGCCGGGCAGGAGGGGCCGGTCGAGCCGGGCCAGGGCCGTGTAGTGGCCCGAGATGGGGTACGTCCCCGAGTGGACCACCACCCCGCAGAGGGCTGCCCCGCAGCCCCCACGAGGCACAGACGGAAGGACCAGGAGCATGATGAGGTCGGCATGGCGGTGGCCGGGCCGTGTGTGGCTGGCCCCGGCTCCCCACACCCCACACATCCCACACCCCACACACCCCACACCCCACACACCCCACACCCACACATCCCACACCCCACCCCTGCCCGGGTGGGCGGGCAGACCGTAGATGTCCTTGCGCTGGGGGCAGCTGCGGGTGCACCAGGGGCCCATGAAAAGCAGCGGCGGGATGCGGACGGGGGCCGAGATCTTCCGCGACTGGCCCCGTCTGGGACGGGGGAGGGGTGGCGGCGGTGAGGCCGAGCGGAAAGCGGGATGCCGGGTGGCAGCCTGGGGGGGGGGGGGGGGGGGGGGGGGGGAGGCATGGGCAGGGGGCGTGCGGCTGGGCGGACTGGAACTCGAAGCGTGCCAGGTGGACGAGCATCACCTCGGGCAGCTGGGCGAAGACCGTCCGCCGGCGGGCCTCGGTGCTCTGGCGGCACCGGTCGCAGTGGAACTTGTCCGCGTGGGTGAGCCTGCCCCAGCCGCCCACACGAATGCCCGGTGAGCCCACTTGCCGCGGGTGGAGGGCGCGGGTGGAGGGCGCGGGTGGAGGGCGCGGGTGGAGGGCGCGGGTGGAGGGCGCGGGGGAGGCGGACCATTCCCACTTGGTGTACGCCGAGAGGCCCGCCGGGACCGATCCCCGGATGGGCAGCGTCACCTCCCAGAACTCCTGCCCCGTCCCCCACAGCCCGCCCGAGGCAACCGGCGGCCCAAAAGCAGCATGATGCAGCGGCCCCAGAGACCCGGCCACCCAGGGGGGGGGGGGGGGGGGGGGGGGCAGCGGCCGGACCTGGGTCGTGTGGGTGCTGCACTCGCACTGGGCGCAGCAGATCTCGTTGCACAGGCGGCCGCAGAAGAGGCGCTCCATGAGGGTCGCCGGCCGGCCGGCCGCCTCGCTCCCCGGCGGGGGCCCCGCGGGGGTGGCCACGGGGGGCGGCAGGGCCACGGGGGCCAGGGGCGGGGGCGAGACCCACGGCACCGAGGCGGGCGGGGGCGGGCTGACGGCCGGGGCCTCGGGTCCGGGGGTGGGGGCCGGGCTGGGCTGGCGGGGCCGGCCGCGAGGTGGCGCTGGGCGACGAGGGCCTCCATCCGGCTGTGGATGTGGTCCAGCAGCAGCCGGGCAAACTCATGCGCGTCGTGCTGCCGGTACGCGGCCAGCCCCAGGTCCTTGCTGCGCACCCCCCGGCACGCAGCCCAACCAGCAGCAGCAGCAGCAGCAGCAGCAGCAGCAGCACAGCAGCCACAGGCACCCGGGTTGGCGATCGGATTGTTGGTCTATCGTCTGCTGGCAGCGGTGGGCTGGTGGGAGGAGGGCCGGCGGGGGAGGCGGACCTGATGTTGGAGATGATTCGTGAGGGGTTGACGACCTCCCCGCCCGATGCGAGGTCCTTCAGGATGATCGTCAGGGCCGCCAGCAGGGGCGGGCCCCGGAGGGCCCCCCGGGTGGAGGCCGCGGGGGAGGGCGGCGGATTCGGGGCCGCGATGCCGTCGGGGCCTGGGAGGGTCGCGGGCGAGGGGGCGGGCGAGGCCATGTACTGGGGGGAAGGGTGAGCGCCGATGAGCCGGTGGGGATGGCGGGACAGACCTCCGCCAGAGACCGGCCGAGGTCGCTGCACGAGGCGAGACACTGCGCGCCCCCCCATGAAGATGCCCGCCCAGGAGGGGAAAAATGAGAACGATCCGGTCAGACGAACGCGCACCCGGGGGTGGCGGGCGGCAGGCGGGCGGCAGGCGGACCTGGAGGACGCTGTTGGCGTAGCAGGTGTTGCCCAGGTTGAGCAGCCCCGACCGGCTGAGCGGACCCAGGGCCGTGCGCTTCTGGGGCCTGAGGCCCATCTGGCGGTCGGGCCGCGGGGACCGCAGCGGCTGCTGGGACTGCACCATGCGCCCCACCCGGTCGCCCTCGAGCTCCGCGTCGGGATCGGCGCAGCTGCGCGACGTGGGCGACGGGAGCCGCTGGGTGGCGTGATGAAGGGCCCGCCCGAGACCATGGGCACCCTCGCCGCCGGGGTCGGCCTGGCCTGGGCCCTCGTCGGGGGGCTCGGTATCGCTGCCCGGCAGGATCTGGCCCTCCTCGAGCTCCTCCGCTTCGGTCAGCCGGGGCCGGCGCCGGCGCCGAGGGGGCGTCTCCCGCCGGATCCGCTTGACCTCCGGCGGCTCCGGCTCCGGGAGCTGCGGCCCCACGAGACCATCGCCAGCGGGCGCCTCGGCTGTGGCACCCGGGCCGGGCCCGGCGGCGCTGCCGGGTGGCGATGGCCGCCGGGATGCTGCAGCTTCGGCCACGGGCGGGGCGGGGTCAGCCTCGGCGGTGGTGCTCCGCTTGAGGGGGATCGCCACCAGGGGGCGCGGACGGGGCGGCCCCATGGAAAGCGGCTTCTCATGTGCCGCCGCCTTGGGCGAGCCCTCGGCCGTCGGTTTCTGCGGCGGAATGGGCGCCGCTGGTGCCCCCGCCCCCCCTTTGGTCGGGGCTGTGGACGCCGCTACTACTGCGGGAGCACCCTCTTCGACATCTCTTAGAAATTCTGCAACAAGGTCTTCCCGAGCAGGGGCTCCAGACTTGACCTTGGGAGCGGTCCTCCTGGGTGTGGGGTTGATCAACAGAAAAACATCACAAATGGTCAGACCGAAGAAAATTGAAGCGGGGTTTGGCGGACACGGAAGCACGGTGTCAATTGGCCCAAAAGAAGACCTGAAAAGGCAGAGATCCCCGATAAACAACTGAGAACAAAGACCGAAAAATTGAAATCGTGACGAACCTTTTAAAGGCTAGAACCCCTTTGGGCATTATACACTATCACCGTTGCAAAATGACAGACCCCGAACCTGCCCATCTCCGCAGCATTAGAAAAACAGTTGGTCTGAGTCTTAATGAATATTGAAACCTCGTTTGTTGATTTTGGATCCAGAAAGGATTTTTGAAAATGCCTGGTGGACTATCTCTTCAAGGACACGGCAAGACTCCAAGGAGGAGTTTTTACCGCCCTTGTTCCCTTCTCATGCCACCCTCAGTGGCTTTAATAATGTTCGCTGTCTCTCTGTTTCTGGAGACGGTCCGTTGTGGTCCCCAAACACTGCTGCCCATCTTTGGGTTCCCTAGGGAGCCGGTGTGTCCTCTCGGACGATTCGGGAGAGATCGCCATTGTAAACCCTGTCCAGGCGCGTGTCATCAAGCGGTTCTCCATGGATGAACCAGGTCTCTTTCCCCCCATCCGTCCAGCTGTGATGCCTCGATGATGAACGCGCCCTTCCTCGCAGCGCCCGTCGCTGCGCCCCCCGAGCGGCCCGCCCGATCCAAGTCGCCGCAGCCGACCCGATCGGGATCCCCGACTCCGGCTCGGTCGTCGTCCCCGGCTCCAGCGGCCGATCCGGCTGCTGCTCCGCGGCACGCCCGCATCTGGCACATGGCCACCTCGTACGACCGCGAGCAAAAAGTGGCCTTCGTGGCGGCGGCCCTGAGCCCACCCGAGTCCGAGCCGGCCTCGGAGGGGAACCCCCCCGAGCCCGAGCTGGCCCCGCGTCGCCTGCCGACCTCGATCCGCATCGTGGCCGTCCCCCTGGGGCCGCCCCTCTCGCTCTTCGCCCCCGTGGCTCGGCTAGACCTGCCCCCCATGCCCCAGCCGACCGGCCCCGCTGCCGTTGCCGTCGCCCCCGGTCTGTTGAGGCGGGTTCCACGGTGCCTCAGTTTTTGCTCACACGGTGTCTGTTTTTGCACACCCACGGCTGGCTGGCCGCCTTCCTCCTCAGCAGCAGCCGCGGCCCCTCCTCTGCCATCCTCCGGCAAGGGTTCCGCCGCCGCCGCCGTGCCGCCCCCGGCCGCCCCTCAGCCGCCCGCCACCTCGGGCCTGGCGGCCGACAACCTCCACGCAGCGGCCATCCGGCAGGCCGGGGCGACGCACGGCGAGAGCCTCCTCGAGGGGGGCTGCGGATGCGCCACCCTGGGCCCCACCCGGGCCGGGGTGGCCACGGGGGAGGGGATCTTCGCCATGCAGCTGAGCAGTCCCCGGCGCCTGGACCCCCTGGGGACGGGCGTCGAGGGCCTCACCCAGGCCAGCCTGACCCCGGCCGACACCCGAACCGTCCTCTACCTGCTGGTCACCCTGGGCCCCCGGCTGCAGCTCTTTCAGGTCTGCCCGAAACCCGCCCCCCACACGGGCCCCGCCCTCACGGCTGGTCCGGTCGGCTCCAGGTGCCCCTGCCCCCGCAAGTCGAGGCCCTCCTGCGCTCGGGCAACCCGCTGCAGCTCTCGGTGCCCACCGACGGGTCGGGTGCGGCCCTGTTCCCCGCCAGCGCCTACTCCGAGCTCACCGTCCCTGCCCACTGCGTCCTGACCCTCACCGGGCCGCCCCCGTTCGGTGCCGCGGCCACGACGAGGCCCGCCAGGCCCCTTCCCCCGTCGGTGGCCATCCCACCCCCAGCGGCCGAGTGGCGCCCCCTCGCCGGACCCTCGGCCCACGGCTGCCTCCTGGCGGCCCCCCGGCCGGCGCCCGAGGCCAACCCGGTGATGGCCCCGCTGCCCTCTGGCCAGCCCTTCTCGGCCGTGCCCACGGGCCGCTCCTCGGCCATCCCAATGACCCCCTCGGCCCTCCGGCGGAGCACCCCGGGCAGCGCGTACATGGGCTCGCCCTCGCCCAGCCCCAGCGGGGCCGGCCTGGAGGGGCCCGACGCGGTCCCGTGGGCGCCCGCCTCGCTGCTCGTCTGGTGGGCGGGCGAGCTGGTGGCCGCCCGGTACGACCTCTACCGATGCGCCCCGGGATACACAGGTCCGGCCCGCCTGCCGGGTGGTGGCGGTGGTGGGGATCGTCGATGCCCCACGTTCGCCATCCACCCATGCGCTGCGTGCTCCCCATCGGCAGACCCGGCCCCCGACCAGCGGTGGCACCTCAGCGCCCCCGTCTCGTGCTTCGGCACCCCAGCGGGCACGTGCCACGGGGTCGGGTGGCAGCGCCTGGGCGGGTGCCCGCCCTCCCCGCCCCCGTCCGTCCGGGCAAGCGCCGCCTCGGGCCTCTCCAAGGTGGGCGCGGGGGGCGCCGACGAGCCCGAGGACGACGCGGCCCCTCCGGAGGCCGCCGTGTGGACCTGCTGCCCCGCCAACGGCAGCGCGGGCGACGGGGCCGAGGCCGTGGCCTGCGCGGCGGGCCTGGCCGACGGGACCGCCTGGGCGTGGTCCCACCAGGATGCCCAGTGCCTCGTGTCGGCCTCGTCCACCCTGCCCATCACCGCCGTCGCCCTCTCGGTCGCCCCAAGGTCCGCCCCCCACTTTGCACTCACTCGGATCGGACTGGGCGGCCTTGTTTCGGTGGTCCTGCCATCGCCATTGGTGGCGACTTTCGTGACGCCCCATTCGGGGGGGTGGGCCACAGGGAGCCCATCCGAGTGGCCTGCGCCAACCAAGGCGGCGCCCTGCTCGTCTACCAGCTGGGCAGCGACCTGCCCTCCTGCAGCGCCACCACCCAGGGTCCGCGGCCCTCGCCTGTGGCCCTGCCCTTCCTCATCCCGCCCCTCTGCTCGCCAGCACGATGGGGATCGCGGGCGGAGGCCCATCGGCAGAGCCGGCTGGGATTAGCGGACCCCCAGCGGCGCCCCCTTGTGCCCGAGGCCCCGCTGGTACCCCCGGTGCCCATCGAGCTCGCCTTCATCGGCAACGGGCGCGCGGTCCGTGCTCCAGCCGGGGCTCCATCCCCAGCTGACACGGCTCTCCCACGGCCGCGCCTTCTGGGCTGGTGGGCTGGTGGGTGGGCAGGTGGTCCTCCGGGACAGCGGTGGCCAGACGCGGATTTTCTTGACTCGCTTCCAGGCCGCCTCCGAGAGGGACCAGCTCGTTGCCTTGGCCAGGCTCCCCGACGTGGGTCCGCCCCGCCCCGCCCCGCCCCGCCCCGCCCCTCATCGCATCCGCCTCTCACCCGTCCGACCTCCTTTACCCAGACACGTTCAACCCATTGGCCTGCGCTGCCCGCTGCATGGCCCTGGCCCAGCCCACGAGTGAGGTCTGAGCCGCCGTCGTTCCTTCCCTTGGCATCGCTCACCCGTCTCTCGGTCGTGCCGCCGCTGCCAGGGACATACCTTGCTGATCTTCGATCTCGACCAGATGCTCCAGTCGCTCGGCACGGTCTGGAGGCTCCCCTCTCGGCCTGCCCTCGCTCACCCCCGCCTCGTCTGCCGCAGGGCCGGCCCAGCACCGCCATCGCCATCCCGATGCCATCGCCGGACGCCCTGCGGGCGAGCTCCTCGGGGTCCCAGTTCCCCACGGGCGCCTCCGACCAGGGCCTCTCCCTTGTGCAGAGGCCCGTCGGGATCCCGTGCCGCCTCCAGAGACTCCTAGCCGAACGCTCCAACGGGCGCGAGGCCCGCGAGGCGCGAGCCGGGGAGATGAAGGCCAGGTTAGAAGAGCTCCTTTTGAGGAGAGAGGGGCATCAGTGACAAAGAAGAGACTCTTTTGTATATTCGCGCCTCTTCCCAGCTCCGTCTTTTTTGACATGACAGGGGCACTTCGACTACTGCGGGTCATGTAATTTAGACATGACGTCGGCTGAATCACTGCCGACCCATGACCATCACACAACGGTTCGCGATGCGGACAGCAACACATCAAGTCTCCTTGAAACGATCCATTGGAAACCATCCGACGAGGCCGTGTTCGGTCTTTATTATTCGATGAGCAAAGATCAGGTCAGGGCATGATCGGGGGGTTCTGGCAACACCTTTCGGTCTTTCTGTAGTCGGATGGCTACAAAAAAATGAACCTTGCCAATCTTGTCCTCCAAACTCTTCAAATGTCTGGGCCGAACCTCCTCTCGTTCCGGGCTGATGCGCTTGATTAGGATCGCAATCTCATTTTCGGGAATTGAGTGGCCATTAGGCGCATCGGAGCCCTACGTTCGCACAGCCTTTTCATACATTGATCTGAGCGTCTCGTCGAGCAGTCAGCTCTCACTCTGTCTGTGTGGGACACCCAACGACCTCCTCCTCTCACACCCCCTCCAGATATTGTCTTTTCTCTTGTGTGTCTGTTCATCGTGTCGGCCATCACCGACGCCCTGGTTGTTGCGGTGCTGTTCCACAAGGTCTCCCGCCCCCCCGGTCCCTGCCCCGCAATGTGACTTCCGCCGCTCCCCCAGAACAAATCCCTGCCTCTGCTGCCGCTAAAGGTGCTCCGGGTGCTGACCATCTCGATGGTGTCGTTCCTGTACATGCCCTGCGTGGGCATCCTGCTGGCCATCCTCGACTGCAACTACATCGTCCGTCGGGGCGGCGGCGGCGGGGGAGATGTGGCGGAGGGCGATGGCGGCTTGGGAGCGGGGAGCCGGGGGAGGCATCGGCTGACCTCGCACCGGTTTCGTTTGGGGGTGCCCTCGTCTCGTCGGGGGGCAGGGCTATGCCATCCCGATGCACGCGGTGCTGCCCGGCGTCGAGTGTTGGGCCATGCCGCACATCGTCCCCAGCGCCATCTCGCTGGTGGTGCTCGCCGTGTTCGTGCCCTTCTCCCAGTTCACCAGTCTCTTGTCCGCCGAGTGGCCGTCCCGTCCCTTCCTTCCCCGTCCACTGCGTCTTCCTCATCGGCTGCTCCCCTCGGGCCGATCGTGATCGGGGGGCGGGGCAGTCTGTTCAACAACGACCCCAAGAAGGGCGGCCTGCTCTCCCGCCCCAACGGACGCCTCGACTTCGCCGTGGTCTGAGTCGCCCTCATGCCCATCATCCTCATCCTCATCCCCATCCCGGGCCCTGTGCCCCCACCTCCCGGTCATGCCCCCGTCCCGGGCGACCCTGCCACCATGATAACATTCTGGGAATATGGTGCATGGGCGGGCGGCAGCTGCTGTGCAAACTGGCCATCGTGGGCATCACCAAGCTGCTCACCCGGTACCACACCGTGCGCAGCATCGCCAGCATCTGCGGCTACCTCGCCCTCGGCCTCTGGTCTGTGGGCGGATGGCGCCTCCCCGCCCGCTCCCCCCGAGCCCCCGGGCGCCACTTGACGGGTGCCATGACGTGGTGGGATGGGCTTGGTGGGATGGTGGGATGGTGGGCATGGACGCCCAGGTGTCTCTGGCAGCAGCCCTACTTTGGAGTCGCCAGCAACTCGCTGGTCCGTGGCCCCCCCACCCCACCCTCCCACCCCACCCCCACCCCCCACCACCACACACACACACCACCACCACCACCACCACCACCCATCCACCCATCCACCCCGCAATGCCTCGCGCCCATCGCCCCCCCCCCCCCCCCCCCCGTCTCCACAGATGGCGGCGATCTACGCCTGCAGCAGCGTGTCATGCCTCTTCGGGGCCGTCGCGCCCTCGGTGAGCACCGGCCAGCTGGCCACCACGGCCGCCTTCTGGGCATGCTACTTCCTGGCCATGCCCGGGGTCGCATGCCTGGCGGTCTTCCTCTGCCGTCCGTCCCCGCCGCCCCCCCGGCCCCCTTGATGCGTGCGGGCTGGGACCTCCCCGTCGTCCCGCCCTCGAGCATGCCACCACCCCGCCACCGCCACCGACCGCCACTCTCACTGCCCCTCCGCAGGTGTCCGGGCGCGGGCGCTGTGGGCCCTTGACGGCCAGGCCCACCAGCTGCCGGCCTTCTACCTGCAGCGGCGCCTCCAGCCGCAGCCCTCGACGGCCCTCCTGCCGGCCGCCAACACCTCGGCCGTGCTGGGCGCCTCCGATGTGGACGCCTCCGCCCACGCTGCCGAGGGGCCCGGTGGGACGGGTCCGGCTGGGGGCGCCACGGCCGGCTCTCGAAGCCCCACGCCCAACCCGGGCCAGTGGGCAGGCTCATCGGACGACCCCAAACAAGGTCAGCCCGAGGGGGAGCCGGGGGTGGTGTGGGGTGAGGTGGGGTAGGGTGGGGTGGGGTGGGGTGGGGTGGGGTAGCTCGCGACGGTTCCAACGCGCACTTTGGGGGCCTGTTCGCTCGCAGGGCCCGGGCCGATCCTGGCCGCCAAGCCGCCCAAGTTCCGCAGCGCCAAGGCCGTCGAGCGTGCCGTGCGCTTCCTGCAGCTGTCCGTCTGCCAGCTGTCCGACCCGGCTGGGCACCCCTGACACGCGGTCCCCGTGGGTGCGGCGGTGGCGGTGGCGGTGGGGGTGGCGGTGGGGGTGCAGGAAGCAGTACCGCAAGCAGAAGGACTACGTGGCCTACGCGGACTTCCTCTACACGGAGGCCTTCCGCAAGCAGCGCAACAACCCCTCCCTCCACCTCAGCTACGCCATCTTCCTGCTGGTCCGCACCCCGGCGGCCCACGCACCGACCTCGATCGTCCCGACCCCCAGACCTCAGACCCCCAGACCCCTGCCTTCCCTCGCTCACGCTCCCTCTCGTTCACCCGTCGGGGCCCCGTGCAGACGTACCGGAAGAACTTCCCCCGCTGCATGGCCCAGCTCCAGCTCGCCCGCCAGGTCCGCGCCGCTGCTGCCAGCCCCCCTCCCTCCCTCAAGGCGGCTGTTTCTCACCACCGATGGGATGGGTGGGCGGATGGGCGGACGGGCGGACGGGCGGACGGGCGGACGGGCGGACGGGCGGATGGTGTCTTTGTTGGTGGTCCGCTTGCCCGCCAGTGCTACCCGTCGATGGACGAGCGGTTCGTGATCTACGTCAAGTCCAAGGACTGGGAGCAGCAGACCTCGGCGGGCGGCGACCTGCGGTCGGCCCACGTCATGTCGGTGTTCACCTTCAAGCGGCACTTCTCCATGGCCCAGAAGTACCACGAGGCCGCCAAGGGTCCGCAGCCCCCCCCCCCCCCCCCCCCCCCCCCCCCCAAAAAAAAAAAAAAAAACTCACCCCCACCCCCCCGCGGCCCCCTGGCGGGCTGACCATCGCACTCCTCCCGCCCTCCCCGCCCTCGCCCCTGGTGCGCAGCCGGGCTGCGGGACCTGTGCGATGTGCTGTTGGCCCCCGTGGTGGAGCCGCCGCGGATCCCCCAGCTGACGGCCACCATCGTCGACAGCGAGGCCAAGGCCCGCGAGTACTACGAGCTGCTCCTGGGCTCGCACCCCAACAGCCTGCAGATCCTCAGGTCCCCCAAGGCCCCGACGTGCCTGTCGGATGAATTATGTGTCGCCCGACCGCCCGCCTCACCGTGTGCCCTTTCCTCCCGTCTGGGGCAGGGCGTACGGGTCGCTGCTGCGGGACATCTACCACGACGAGGACTCGGCCCGGATCCTCTTCGCTCGGGCCGACCTGCTCGAGGACGACGCCTCCGTCCGCCCTGCCCTCATGCCCCCCACGCCCCCACGTCCCCCACGTCCCACGCCCCCCCATGCTCCGCCAACTTCCGTTTGCCCTGCCGTCCTCGCCGATCGCAGCCCCTTCACACACCACCCGGCTCCCACCCCGTGGCGTGATGGGCTCGTCTTCGGGGCAGATCTCCGATGCCAGCAGCTCGCGCAATTCCCAGGTCTCGCCACCGCGCCATCGCCCCCTCCCCCCTCCCCCTCCCCCCCTCCCCCCTCCCGTGGCTGGGCCTCATTACCCCTCCCTCCCTCCCTCCCTCCCTCCCCGTGGGCCCTCGGTATGCGTCCCTCTGCCGCCCGCCGGCCGTCCGACAGAGCACCCTGCAGCAGCTGCACCAGAAGAAGAAGAAGGACGCCGAGAAGCGCGAGCGGCGCGACCGCAAGAAGAAGAAGCTCGACGAGATCAGGTCGGCTCGCCGCCCCCGCCCATCCTCCCTCCCGGACCCAGGCCCCCGCACCCCGTTCATCATCTTCTGAGAATAGCACCCTGTGCCATGCGCTATGTACCATGCACTGCCGTTCATCTCCTCATCCGTCTGCCTCTGGGCCGCCTCTGGGCCGCCTCTCTGGGCCAGGCTTGTGACGCACAAGGAGAACCTGCTGCCGCACTTCTGCCTGAAGCTGACCATCCTGCACGGGGTCTGCCTGGCCGCCATCGTCCTCTCGCTGGCCGTCTCGCTGCACACGATGAGCGCCATGCACGCCGCCTCGGCCGAGCTCGGCGGGATGCTCGAGATGGGCGCACTCGCGGCCCGCCTCGCCATCGACGCCAAGGTCGACATTTCATCCCCCCCCACCCCGGCCGGTGAGGCTCGGGCTGCTGCCTCACCGATCGATGGTGGGCGGGCTGGGGGGGGGTGATCATGGCCCACTCGGCGGCCGTGGCGACCGCCCACCGGACTCTCGGCCCCGGCGAAACTGGCAGCCCCTCGAGGGTCCGCCTGCCCATCGCTCCCCCCTCCCGCCCGCCCACCCACCCTGTCGCCCGACAAGCCGGGCTGCTCGGGCCCGCCGTCCCCGCCCATCGCTCATCCTATTTCCCGCCCTCCCGACGGCCGGCGCAGCGACGGTCCTGCCGACCATCAACGCCACCCGGCTCGCCCTGGCCGCCACCGCGACCCGCTTTCGGACCCTGCAGACGGCCGTCTACGCGTCCTCCCTGCAGACGGGCATGCACGAACACTACGAGGTCGACCCCCCCACACACACACACACACACGCACACCGCCGCGGGCGCGCTTCTGGGGGTGCTGATCGTGGCTCGTGGTTCGGGCTGTGCCGATGGTGGTCCCGGGGCGGTGCAGGCGAACGGTCTCAACGCCACCGAGATCTCCGTGGGTGACGGGGCCAACCTGGTGCAGTTCTCGGTCCGCCTGCATGCCTCGCTTCCACCAACACCGCTCCACCCCCCGTGAATTCTGTTCATCACCGACTGAATCTCCCTTCCCCGGGGGGGCCAGCTGCGCGGGCTGCTGGACCGGTTCGCCGAGGTGGCCCTCGACCTGGCCACCAGGCCCCTCGGGTCCGCCCCGCCCCCTCAATGATCACCGCCACGACCTCACCCCCCCCCCCCCCCCCCCCCCCCCCCCGACCCCCATCCGCTTTCCTCCTCCCTCGATGCGGCCCTTGCGACCGGGCGCAGAGGGGACGTCTTCCTGGAGGACGCCCAGTTCCTGGGGCCAACCACGCCCGGTGCTGCTGGAGGCCCTCAAGGAGGTCGGCTTCCGGTACGGCGACGCCATCGAGCGGCAGCGGGTCCTCGTCGAGGTCGACATCCCCACCCCATCCCCCCCCCATCCCCACCCCATCCCCCCCCCCCCCCCCCCCCCCCTCGTTCGATGTTGCTTTGCTCAGGCAACTCCTGCTGGGGAGGGGTTCCGCCGAGGAGCATCCCGATCAGCGTCAGCATCAGCATCCGATCATCGTCATCATCATTGCGGCGACCGCACTCCGTCGGCGATGGTTCGGGGATGGGGATGGGGATGGGGATGGGGATGGTTCGGGGATGGGGATGGGGATGGGGGTCGCAGAGTTTGATCATCCCCCTGACGGACGTGGTGGGGGCGGTGGTGCTCTTCTGCATCCTGACCTTCTTCGTGCGCACCTCGATCCGGCTCGGCCGCGACCGGGACGTGGCCCTGGCCCAAGTGCTGGCCATCCCCAAGACCGGTCCGCCCGGCGCACATTACGCCGCCCCCTGCATGCTGCGTCGTCTGCCCTCGCTCGTCCACAGCGGACGTCCAATTGTCCGTCTCACACTCCCGTATGCCTCGGGATGGTGGCGGCGCGGTATGCGCGGTATGCGCGGGGTCTGGGTCTCATGTGGGGGGCGGGCAGTCATCCGGGGCATGCTCGACGCCCTGACGGCCGAGCAGCTCGACGAGGCACCCAGGGTGCGGGCCGGCACCGGGACGGACAACGAGAAGGCCACGCTGATGATCCCCACCAGGGCCGACATGTCCTCGCCTCAGCCCCAGCCCCAGCCCCCGCCCCAGCCCGACCCGGCCCCGCCCACGGGCCCCCGAGCCTCCCCGGCCCCCGGTTGGGCAGCAGCGGCCGCGAGCCCCTCGCCGGCCCCGGGTCCTCTGCCGGCTTCCCTTGGGCGGACCCCGTCGGATCGCTTTCTGGAGATGACCTCCATCGCCGAGATCGGGAGCGACACCGAGTCGGCCGCCGCCTTGCGGTCCTCGGTGGCCTCGCTGGAGGCCCTGGCCCGGCCGCCCGGCACCCACCCCGGCCCTGGCGCCTGCAGCAGCACAGCCGCCAAGGACATCATCTCGGCCCTCCAGCGCGCCCCCGAGACGGGCGTCCCCGTGGGGGGCGTGGGCCCCTCCCCGCCCATCCTGCTTGAGACCCCGTCCTCGGGGGACGAAGGCCCGCTGGCGACGGGCGGCCTCTCCGACTCGGATGGCGAGGGGCGCCCCGCCGCCCCGCCGGGTGCCCTGGCCGCTCCGATGCCCGACTCGACGGCCTTCGAGCCCAGCGTGGCCCGGGCGCGGGGCACCAAGCGGCGGACCCTGATCACCTCGCCCTCGAGCGAGTCGGTCAAGATCAGGCCCGACGTCTCCACGGGCAGCCTGCAGGCCGTCATTCAGCCCGCCAAGGCCCCCGGCAAGATGTCCAAAGTCGCTTCCCACCGCCAGATCGCAGCCGCCAAGCGGCGCATCCTCGTCGCCAAAGGTCCGCCCCACGCCCCACGCCCCACGCCCCACGCCCCACGCCCCACGCCCCACGCCCCACGCCCCACGCCCCACGCCCCACGCCCCACGCCCCACGCCCCACGCCCCACGCCCCACGCCCCACGCCCCACGCCCCACGCCCCACGCCCCACGCCCCACGCCCCACGCCCCACGCCCCACGCCCCACGCCCCACGCCCCACGCCCCACGCCCCACGCCCCCCGCCCCCGCCCCGGCCCACTGTCATTGCATCGCCGCTGCCCTTGGCTCCTCCGCTGGGGCATCCGGGGACTCTTCACCATCGACCGTGGCGGGATCTCTGCCCGGGGCGGGTGGGTTTGGTGGCAGGGGCCAAGAGCATCCCCAAGCGGGTCTGGTGCCGCATCATCTGGGGCATCCTGGTCATGCTGGTGGCCCTGGGCTTCACGGCCATCTTCACGGTCATCGCCCTGCACGACCCCGACGCCATCGGCCACCCGATGGCCCTCTGCGGCCTCCAGCAGGCCCAGGCGGCCGTGGTGCGGCTGCTGGCCACCCAGCTGCTCTTCAACAGCTCGCTGCCCCTGCTGGACAACCCCGCCAACCCGGCGGCCACGAGCCCCGTCTGGCGCGACCTGAGCCACCTCTCCAACGACCGGGCCGCCCTGCAGCGGCTGCTGGCGGGCCAGGCGGACTACCTCGAGCGGATCGGGCTGGTGCTGCTCTACGGCACGGACTCGGGGGTCACCACCGCCGACCGGGCCGTCGACGGGCGCGCCTTCGGGCGCAGCTCGGGCCGGTACGCGGCCCGGGAGCGGCTGCTGGACGGGACCCAGGGCTGCCTGATGCGCAACGCGAGCGACTGTGTGGCGGGCCGGATCCGGGGCCTCGACGAGACCCTGGTGGGCCTGTCGCCCCTGCTGGCCCGCTACCTGGGGGCCGCCCGCAAGCTGAGCGCCCTGCCGCCCGAGCGCCTCCGGCCCGGCAACCCGTACTTCGAGTTCCTCTTCACGGCCGGCATGTGGGACCTGGGCGACGGCATGCAGAGCTGGACCGAGAGCTTCCAAACGTCTGCAAGCCCTTCGTCGGTTCCCATGGCGGACCCACCGCCCACCCGCCAGATGCTCCTCCTGTCCACCCTGTCTGCCCCTGGTTCGCACGTTCGCTGTCCACTCACCACTCGCCTGCCTCCTGGCGGCGGGGCCTGATGTGGTGGCGGGGGCAGCGAGTACGATGAGATGGTGGGATCGTCCCGCTCGCTGCTGATCACCTTCGCCCTGATCAACATCGCCGTCATCTGCATCACCTTCGGTCTGCCTCCCCGCCTGTGCGCCCCCTCCATCCCGCCTTGCCCAAGTTGCTCACCGGGCGGGGGCTTCGGTCACTTCCCGATGCTGCTGGGCCCAGCTGCCGCCCTGCTGCCCACCAAGCCGCTCCTGTGGGACGTGGCCCACAAGACCAAGAAGATGCTCGAGCTCTTCCCCGAGGACGCCTCCGGTCCGTGGCTATCCCCACACGCCCACCACCCGGGCGGATGTCACCACGGTAAAGATACACTTTGTGCGTTTGAGGTGGTGGGGGCTCTCATCCCATGTCGAGCCCCTCCTGAGCTGGAGCTGGGCTCACCGATGGGCTCGGGGTGCGCCTCCCATCTCCCGCCAGCGCCCATCTTTGAGTGGAGCGACGTGCACCTGGTGGGGCTGCCCACCATCGATGGCGACCACAAGGCCCTCGTCGACCTGGCGGGCCGCCTCGCGGCCACCCTGAACGAGCCCTCCGAGAACCCGGCGGTCTGCGATGGGCCACCCGCCTGCCTGTCACTGCCACTCCTGCTCACCGATCACCGCGCTCACCGATCACCGCGCTCACCGATCACCGCGCTCACCGCCCTCGCTCGCCGCTCACTCACTGCTGGAACTGCGACCCGGGGCCGGGCAGCTGGCCCAGTCGCTGGCCGAGCGGCTCTGGCAGACGGCCGTGGGCCACATCTTCCGCGAGGAGCGCCTCATGGAGGCGGTCGGCTTCCCCCAGGCCAAGAGCCACCGCGCCCAGCACGAGGCCCTCCAGACCCGGGTCCGCTCGGCACCCCCCGCAACTTCTCCCCTCGCGCAGTCTTGGACGTCCCAGGCCTCACCCCCCATGGCGCCCTGGGACACCCGCGGGCTGCCCGTCGTGGGGGCAGCTGCGCCAGGTGCTCGACGACATCCAGCTGGGCGACGCCTCGGCCGTGCTGGCCTTGGACCAGCTGGCCAAGGACTGCCTCCTGGGCGAACCCCACCTGGCCGACCGGGTGCTCGCCGCGTTCGCCATCGAGAAGGGCCGGCATCCCTAAGGCTGGCTGGCTGGCTGGCTGGCTGGCTGGCTGGCTCTTTTGGTTTGGTTGTTCGGGGTTTTCCTTCCGTTTTGTTTCCTCCTCCAGCCCTCCCTCCCTCCCCTCCCTCCCGCCCGCCCGCCCTCCATCGGTTTTTTCTCCCGCCATATTTTCGCCCGCTTCGCGCCAATCCGCGCGGCGAGGCGAGGTATTCTCATCTGTGTGCTTGGCCGAGCGATTGTGATGTGCCCGTGCGTCTGTTTTGCCTTTTTTTGTGGCAGAGAGCGGCAGTCCACTCTTGTTGGTCAGGCCCAAAGCAGCACCGGCGGTCAACAAAGGGGGCTGCCCGGAGGGCACCTTCTCGTGGCACAGGCCGCCCCTTGTTTTTGTTGGGCCCTGGTCCTCCTCTTATGACGGGAGGCGTTTGATCAAGCGAAATCTGAGAAATTATCGTTGCCTTTTCTCCGGAATATCCTCTCCCTCTTCACCAAATCCGGAAAAATTCGATCGACTTATTCCCTCCTTCAACCCACCGGCGACCGAAGGTGGTGGGGCAGGCGACTTTGGGCGACCTTTGCGGAATATCAGTTCTGACACCCCAAAGGACGGAGCTGATATATTTGGTTGATGAAAACCCCCAAAGGGGATGGTGGAGGTGGAGAGCATGAACAGAGTATCAGCAGTCTCTCTCTGCAGGATTCTATCCATTTTTCGAAATTTGATGAAGGAGGCCTGTATATTCAAAAACCTGGTATTCAACTGTCCTTTCTCTCCAGTTTTCGGACTTTATTATGCAATGAGCAAGGATCAATCTGAGAGTTTCAAAATTATCAATTTGGGCAATATCGCTCTGCAGTACATTCAGATGATCGCCATTTCCTTTAGGTGTGCCTTTTTGTCCCTCCCCAGGCGATTTCTAGTTTTGTTTAGTGGCGTTCAGTGGCCCTTGGGAGTTGCTGAAACTGTTGTGAGAACAGCATTTTCGATCTTCGACCTCAGTATATCGTCCACCACCGCGCTATCCATGTGTCTGCCGCCCCACTTCGCAAGCCCTCATCCTCCCCCTCCCATCAAAGATATTGTGATGAGCCTCGCGGGACTAGCCACGATTATCGCACTTGTCAATGCGCTCGTGACTATGCTTTTTTTTCGCCACGTCTGGTGGGCAGCTGCGGTGGTGGTGCGACTCGACTGTTCTCCGCATTAGAACAAATCCGTGCCCCTGACGCCACTGAAGATCCTCCGAGTGCTGACCATCTCGTTGGTCTCATACCTCTACATGCCATTCGTGGGCTTCTTCATGGGCGTCCTGGACTGCTATTACCTGGTCGGCATCCCCCCCCCCCCCCCCCCCCCCCCCCCCACCCCACCCTCACCCCCCTCGTGCCTGTCCATGGCTGCCGCATCTCCTTGGGCTCCTTCACGAGGGATCCTCGGACACCGCTCACCATCTCCTCTCCTCTCCTCGGCTTGACATGCGCCCAGGGTTCCGGCGACCCCACCCACGCGACCCTGGGGGTGCAGTGCATGGCCGTGCCGCACCTGGTCTTCTGGATCATCTCCCTCGTGATCCTGGTCATCTTCGTGCCCGTCTCCCAGTTCACCAGTCTCTTGTCCGTGCCGCCCCGCCCATTCAACGCCATCGGCTCCTCCATCCCACCCATCCCACCACCCATCCCACCACCCATCCCACCACCCATCCCGCCACCCATCCCACCACCCATCCCGCCACCCATCCAACCATTTCTCATCGACTTCTCTCTCCTCCCGATCAGCCTCAACAACAACGACCCCAAGAAGGGCGGCATGCTGGCCCGCCCCAACGGGCGGGTGGACTTCGTGGTGGTCCGGCGGTCGCCCCCAGGGATCCCCGAGGAAGAGGAAGGGGTTGGGCCGCCCTCATCGCCCCTTCGTTCTCCTTCGCCCCGCCCGCCCCCGCCCGCCAGCTGCTGGTGAAATTCTGCATCTCGACCGTGACCAAGCTGCTCACCCAGTACCACGAGATCCGGGCCGGGGTCAGCATCGCGGGCTACCTCGGCCTGGCCGGATGGTCGGTCCTGCGCCGCCCCCCGCCCCCGTCCCCGGGCCAACCATCTCATCGCGTTCGTCCGCCCTTCTCCTGCCCCGCCGCCGCAGGGTGCTGCTGTCCCAGCCATACTACACCGCTCGAGGCAACGCGCTGGTCCGTCCCCCTACTCCCGCCATCCCTCGGGCCCATCCCCACGCCCGTGCCACCACACCGGGCGAACTGACCATCCATCCGCCTGGGCCGGGCAGTACTCGGTGCTCTACTCGACGACGGGCCTCTCGTGCATCTTCGCCACGGTGGCCCCGACGGTGAGCATCTCCAATGCCGGGGCCACGGCCGGCTTCTGGGTGGCCTACTTCCTGGCCATGCCCATCACGGGGGCCGCCGCCGTCTTTCTCAGCCGTCCGCCACCCACCACCCCGTCCACCCACCCACCCCATCCCACCCCTCGAGGAGATGACGCTCCTTCACACGCCACCTCTGGTCTCCATCTCCCCCCTGGCGCCTGCCCAGATGCGCGCACCCGGCAGCTGTGGGCGCTGCCCCGGAGCGGCAAGCTGCCCGATTTCTTCACGCGGCAGCTGGCCGACGGGCTGCGCTTCCCGCGGCTCCCCTCTTCGGGCTCCCTCCAGCCCGTGGCACCCGGCGGGGGCCCTGCCGCCGCCAATGCCTACCGGCCCCCAAAGTTCCGCTCGGCCGCTCGGCTGGAGCGGGCCGTTCGCTTTCTGCAGGAGTCTGTGGCGGCAACCCTAACCCTGGCTGGCTTTGCCACGACTGGGGGGAGAGTCGTTCGTGGTGCTCATGGCCATGCCTTTCCCCGCCGGGGGTGTGTGGCGGTGGTGGTGACTGTGCAGGAAGCAGTACCGCAAGCAGAAGGACTACGTGGCCTACGCGGACTTCCTCTACACGGAGGCCTTCCGCAAGCAGCGCAACAACCCCTCCCTCCACCTCAGCTACGCCATCTTCCTGCTGGTCCGCACCCCGGCGGCCCCCCGCCATCCTTCCCCTGCCCAGCCCCAGCGGCGGTTCTGAATGCATTTCGCTCTGATTTCATCCGCTTCTGGGCGGCCGGGTGCAGACGTACCGGAAGAACTTCCCGCGGTGTATGCAGCAACTGCAGCAGGCCCGCCAGGTCCGTCTGTTCCCCCGCGGGGCACTTGCTCAGGGCCCGCTTGCAGTGCTACCCGGCATTCGACGAGCGGTACGCCATCTTCGTCAAGGCCAAGGACTGGGAGCAGCAGACCTCGGTCCGCCCGCCTCCCCGCCCGCCCCGGCGGCATCTCACTGGCCGGACATCCGACGTTCATCATTCCCCGTTCTCAATCCCAATCCCAATCCCAATCCCAATCCCAATCCCAATCCCAATCCCAATCCCAACCACATTGCCATCCTCCTCGCAGACCATTGGCGACCTGCGGTCGGCCCACGTCATGTCGGTGTTCACCTTCAAGCGGCACTTCTCCATGGCCCAGAAGTACCACGATGACGCCAAGGGTCCGCGGCGGGCCGCCATGCCCCCGCCCTTCTCACCACACCACCACCACCACCACTCCCCCGGCCCCCATCCCCTTTGGCAGCGGCGCTGCGGGACTTCTGCGAGGCGCTGCTGGCCGCCCAGCCCGACCAGGGGCGCATCATCGACCTGACCACCACCATCGTCGACAGCGAGGCCAAGGCCCGCGAGTACTACGAGCTGCTCCTCGAGTCCCACTCGAACAGCGTCCAGGTGCTCCGGTCCGCACCCGCCCCGTCCTGTCAGTCGTTCCGCCCGCTGGCGGTTCCGGGCCTTGTTGCGCTCACCTCAGCCCCAGCCCCAGCCCCAGCCTCAGCCTCAGTCGTGGAATGTGCACGACTCCACGTCGGCCTCTGGACCTCATGGATGCGCCACTTTGCGTCCGCGCCCTCACCGCCGTCGCCTCCACCCGCCCCCCCGCTCTCGTTTCCCGACGCGCAGGGCGTACGGGTCGCTGCTGCGGGACATCTACCACGATGAGGATGCCGCCAAGGTGCTCCTCAGCCGGGCCGACCTCATCGAGGACGACCAGTCGGTCCGCGTGGTGTCCCCCCTCCCTCACCCCACGCCCCATGGCGGCCGCATTACGCTTGCATGCCCCTCATCGTCATTATCACCATCACCCTGGCCGTGGTCGTGGTCGTGGTCGTGGACCCTCCGCTTGGCTGCAGGTGGCCGAATCGCAAAGCGCTTCGGGATCGTCCCAGGGCCAGGTCAGCCCGCGTTCGCCCACCCCCGCCGTCCAGCCCGCCTCCCCTGCCGCCCAACCCGCCGCTCCCTTGCCCACTCTCATTGATCCCTTGCCCACTCTCATTGATCCCTTGCCCACTCTCATTGATCCCTTGCCCACTCTCATTGATCCTCCCGGGGGCACAGCCCGGGGGCCCGGGGACCCCACCGGCCCAGCAGGCGAACGCCAAGCACCAGAAGGAGGCCGCCAAGAAGCGCAACCGCAAGAAGCTGGGCGAGCTCAAGTCCGCCCCCTGCCCCGCCCCGCCCCGCCCCGCCCCGCCGCTCCTGTTGCTGCTCACTCCTGGCCACCAGCGTGTCGCGAGTGGATCATCGTCGAATGGTTGGGCCTCCTCTGCTCTCCTCTCCTTCCGGGCCCCAGGCTGGCCACCCGCAAGCAGAACCTGCTGCCCCGGTTCGTGCTGCGGCTGAGCCTGGTCCACCTGGCCTGCCTGGCGGCCATCGTCGTGTCGACCGTCTTCGCG